>CM052543.1:132718290-132817943 GCA_028533065.1 Trachops cirrhosus
AGTCTCAATACCATAATTTGAAAAAATCTGGTTGGAGAAAAATGTCAAGAAGCACAAATGCAGATTTGATACATCTGACCTTTCTTCTCTTCAGAAAAATAAATGTCAAATAGCTTAAAATGACAGCCAGGATGGCTAGGCTAGAGATTATTTATGTGCTTAAATAGTTAGGGAAGAAACATAATTTAGACATAAGTCTACTTTACATAAAGAGTCTGACCTATGAGAATCATAGGCACTTTTAAGGGACCAGTATAAGCAGTGATGTTTACATTTCAGGAAGCAGAAAATGTGAAAAATCAGAATAGTTTGAAGTGCTAAATGATTTCTGATAGGTAATAAGAACATCAAGATAGTATTTTGCAACCCAAAATTGTGTTTGGGTTTTCAGATCTGTGTGGTGTGGTATGTTGGCACTCCAGAGAAAGACCCACAATCCACACGTCCTTCCTTTTGATAAAATACAAAATATTTTATAGTATGTGCATTTTTACTTGTATCTCTTATCCCCATTTTACTGAAGACATTTTATTAAAACAGAAGGAGGGAGAATCATCTTGCTCCAGCTGTGTAAATCCTGATAGAAGTATAATCCTTCAGCCTGGAGTGTAATTCTCTACTCAGCCTCATACTCAATTATCATCAGAAGCAGCAGCTTCCCTTTCATAGTGGAGGCTCCGAAAGGTGGTTTTGTTTTTAAAATAACTGTGAACATGAGTTAACCCATTTACTTCTGAAAGGACCCAGTATTGCACTGTGTTAAGAAAATAGAATGTAAAGTTAGTTCTGAGTCTGGTACTCAGCTTCAGAACTTACTAGTTAAAAGTTTTTAAGGTAGTATGACAACTTAATTTTTCTGCTCTTGGCATTCTCATCTATAAAATAGTGATTATGATAGAATTTGTTTTATAGGGTTTTTATGAGGAATAAATGAGATAATTTTAAGAAAGAGTATAGTATAGCACCTGCCACATGGTTAAAACACTGAAAATATTACCCATTATCTTCTGTTTTGTTACTGTTGTTTTATTAAAAAAGGGGTTCTCTCTTTATTATTTTTTGGCTTTCTTTTCATATCATCTTTGCTAAAATCTAACTATACTCAAAATTAGCTTACCTTGTAAAAAATAAGCAAGTAGAATATCCAAAAGAAATATTTAAATATTGTAGACTAAAGCAGCCTATTTCCTCAGCCAGCTAAAGTCATCAGAAAGTCAGTGTCATCTTATTGTGTATTTTCTAAGGATTCCATTAGGAATCAATAAGTCTTATTTATTTTTAATGCCAAATAATCTTAATTAAGTTACGAAGGTTATTTCTACATTCTTTTTTAATTTAATTATTTTTAAAATTTTTATATTTTTTACAATGATACTTTTTATTAAATCATTTTTTACTGTTATTCTGTTACAGTTGTCCCAGTTTTTCCCCCTTTGCCCTCCTCTGACCATCCCATCCCCCACCCCACAGTCAGTTCCCACCCACACTGTTGTCCAGGTACACGGGTCATTCGACTACCATTTAGTTACCTTATACTGTCTTCCCCCCTGCAATTACCACACTATTGTCCATGTCCATGAGTCTTTTCCTTTTTGCTCAATCCCTCCACTCCCTAACTGCCCCTCTCAACTTGACTGTCATCTTGCTCCCTATCTATGAGTCTGTCTCTATTTTCCTTGTTAATTCAGTTTTTTCATTAGATTCCACATATGAGTGAAATGTATTTGTCTTTCTCTGTCTGGTTTATTTCACTTAGCATAATGTGCTCCAGGTCCATGCATGCTATCTATTGCAAAGGATAAAATTTTCTTCTTTTTAATGGCCGAGTTTTGTTCCATTGTGTAAATGTCCCATTGTCATTTTATCCATTCATCTACTGATGGACACTTGGGCTGCTTCCATATATTGGCAATTGTAAATAATGCTGAGATGAACATAGGGGTGTTTATGTCCTTTCAAATTAGTGTTTTGGGTTCCTTCAGATACATTCCCAGAAGTGGGATAGCTGGGTCAAAAAGAAGATCCATTTTTAATTTTTTGAGGTATCTCCATACTGCTTTCCACAGAGGATGTACCAATCTGCATTCCCACCAACCGTGAAAAAGGGTTACCTTTTCTCCACATCCTCACCAGCCTTCTTGTTTATTGATTTATTGATGATAGGCATTATGACAGGTGTGAGATGATACCTTATTGTGGTTTTAATTTGCATTTCTCTGATGATTAATGACATTGAGAACTTCTCATGTCTGTTGTCCCTCTGTATGTCCTCTTTGGATAAGTGGCTATTCATGCCCTTTGCCTATTTTTTCATTGGGTTCTTTGTGTTTTTTTGGTGTTGAGTTTTGTTAAAATCTTCATAAATTTTGGATATTTACCCCTATCATATGTATCAAATGTTCTCCCATTCTGTGGGTTGTCTTTTTATTTTGTTGATGATTTCCTTTGCTGTGCAAAAACATTTTAATTTGATGCAGTCCCACTTGTTTATTTTTTCTTTTGTTTCCCTTGCCTGGGAATATACATCTGATAAAAAATTGCTCCGAGCAATGTCCAAGGTTTTGCTGCCTATGTTTTCTTCTAGGATTTTTATGTTTTGGGTGTAACATTTAAGTCTTTGATTCACTTTGAATTTATTGTGTGTGGTATAAGAAGGTGGTCTAGTTTCATTTTTTCTGCACGCATCTGTCCAATTTTCCCAACACCATTTATTGAATAAACTATCTTTAGCCCGTTGTGTGTGCTTGCTTCCTCTGTTGACTATTAATTGACTATAAAGGTGTGGGTTTATTTCTGGGCTCTCTATTCTTTTCCATCGGTGTATGTGTCTGTTTTTATGTCAGTACCATGCTGTTTTGATTACTATGGCCTTGTAGTACAACTTGATATTGGGTAGCGTGATTCCTCCAACTTTGATCTTGTTTCGCAGGATCATTGTGGCTATGTGGGGCCTTTTGTGGTCCCATATAAATTTTTGAAATATTTGTTCTTGTTCCATGAAATATGTCATTGGAATCTTGATAGGAGTTGCACTGGATCTATAGATTGCTTTGTGTAGTATGGACATTTTAACGATGTTAATTCACCCATTCATGAACATGGTACTTGCCTTCCATATATTCATATCTTCTTCATTTTCTTTCCTCAGTGTCTTATAATTTTCCCAATATAGGTCTTTTACTTCCTTGGTTAGGTTTATTCATAGGTATTTTATTCTTTTTGAAGCAATTGTGAATGGGATTGTTTTCTTGATTTCCATTTTGGTTAGTTCATTATTGGCATATAAACATGTAACTGATTGCTGGGTATTAATTTATATCCTGCTACTTTGCTGAATTCATTTATCAGTTCTAGTAGATTTCTTATGTAATCTTTGGGGTTCTCTATGTACAGAATCATATTATCTGTGAATAAAGACAGTTTTATTACTTCCTTTCCAATTTGGATGCCTTTTATTTCTTCTTCTTGTATGCTGTGGCTAGGACTTCCAGTACTTCATTGAATAAGAGAGGTGAAAGTGGACATCTCTGTCTTCTTCCCAATTTTGAGGGGAATGCTTGTAGTTTTTGCCTGTTGAGTATGATGCTGGCAGTGGGTTTGTCATATATGGCCTGTATTATGTTTAGGTAAGTTTCCTTTACTCCCACTTTGCTGGGAGTTTTTAATTATAAATGGGTACTGGATTTTATCAAATGAGTTTTCTGCATCTATTGATATGATCGTGTGGTTTTTATCTTTCCTTTTGTTTATGTGGTAAATCAGATTTATTGATTTATGAATGTTGTACCAACCTTGCAATTCTAGAATAAATCCTACTTGATCATGGTGTATGATCTCTTTGATGCATTGCTGTATTTGGTTTGCTGATACTCTGTGGAGGACTTTAGCATTTATGTTCATCAGGGATACTGGCCTATAATTTTCTTTTTTTGTACTGTCTTTATCTGGTTTTAAAATTAGGATAATGCTGACCTTGTAAAATGAGCTTGGGAGCTTTCCCTCTTCTTGAATTTTATGAATTAGTTTGATAAGAGGTATTAATTCTACTCACAATGTTTGGTAAAATTCTCCTGTGAAGCCATCCAGTCCAGAGTTTTTGTTTGTTGGGTGTTTTTTTGATAACTGCTTCAATGTCACTAATCTGTTTATTCAGATTCTCTGATTCTTCCTAATTTAGTTTTGGAGATTGTATATTTCTAGGAATTTATCCATTTTGTCTAGGTTGTCCAGTTTGTTGGCATGTAGTTGTTTATAATATTTTCTTACAATCCTTTGTATTTCTTTGGTGTCAGTTGTTATTTCTCCTTTCATTTCTGATTTTATTTATTTGGGTCATTCTCTTTTTGTCTTATGAGTATGGTTAAAGGTTTGTAAATCTTGTTTATCTTTTCAAAGAACTGCTCTTGGATTAGATGATGTTTTGTATTGTTTTTTAGATTCTATTTGTTTATCTTCTCTGATCTTTATTATTTCATTCCTTCTACTCACTTTGGACTTCTTTTTTTTTTTCCTTTTTCAAGTTCCTTTAAGTTTAAGGTTAGATTGTTTATTTGATGTTTATTGAGTTTTTTTGTTGTTTTCTTTCTCTCTCTTCTTCCTCTTTCTTTCTTTTTTTCTTTCTTTCGCCTGTACTGCTATGAATTTCCTTTTTAGTATTTCTTTCCGTGTGTCCCACAGATTTTGGATTGTTGTATCCTCATTTTCATTTGTTTCAAGGTATCTTTTGATTTCTTTCTTGATCTAATTGTTGACTCATTCACTGTTTAGTAACAAGGTATTTAGCTTCCATGTAATTGTATGTTTCTCAGTGTTCTTCTAGTAATTGATTTCTAGTTTCATAGCACTGTGGTCAGAGACGATGCTTGATATGATTTCAATCTTCTTAAATTTACTAAGACTTGTTTTGTGTCCTAATGTGGTCTATCCTAGAAAACGTTCCCTGTGCACTTGAAAGCTATGTATACTCTGCTGCTTTGGAGTGAAATGCTCTGAAGATATCAATTAAATCCATTTGATCTAGTGTGTCGCTTAAGGCCACTGACTCTTTGTTGATTTTCTGTCTGGAAGGTCTGTCCATTGTGAGATCCCTAACTATGACTGTATTTCTGTGGATCTCTCCTTTTTTGTCTATCAAGATTTGCTTTACATACTTAGGTGTTCCTATGCTGAGTGCATAAAGGCTTACTAGATTTATATCCTCTTGTTGATTGTTCCCTTTATCATTTGTAGTGTCCTTCTTTGTCTCTTACTGTGGCCTTCATTTTAAAGTCTATTTTGTAGGATATAAATATTGCTATCCAGCTTTTTCCCCCTTTCCATTTGCATGATATATCTTTTTCCATCCCTTTACTTTTAGTCTGTGTGTATCCTTCAACCTGAGGTGGGTCTCTTGGAGGCAGCACATATATGGGTTTTGTTTTCTTTCAGTTTGCGGTTGATGCTCAACCAACTGAGCCACACTGGCCAGGGCTGGGTCTTGTTTTATTATCCATTCAGCTACCCTATGTCTTTTGGTTGGGGCATTTGAGCCATGTAAATTTACGATGATTATTGATAGTTACGTATTTAGTGTCATTTTATTGTTAGACTATTTTCCTCTGTTTTCCCCCTCTTCTTCCTCCTCCTCCCCTTCTTCTTCTTTCTCATCTTCCTCTTCCCCTTCCCCCCTCCTCCTTCTTTTCCCCTTCTTTCTCCTTCTTCATGTCCTTCTCCATCTTCTTCATTCTTCTTCTAGCAAGTCCTTTGACATTTGTCGCAGTAGTGGTTTGGTGATAACACACTCCTTTCTCTTGTCTGGTTAGCTCTTTATTTTTCCTTCAATTTTAAGTGATAGCCTAGCTGGGTAAAGTAGCCTTGGTTATATAGGTCTTTGCTTTTCATCACCTTAAATATTTTATGCCATTCTCATCTGGCCTGAAATGTTTCTGTTGACATATCAAATGATAATTTAATTGGTGTTCCCTTGTATGTAACTACTTGCTTTTCTCTTGCAGCTTTTAGAATTCTTTCCTTTTCTTTAAGCCTTGTCATTTGAATTATAATGTGTCTTAGCATAGACCTCTTTGTGTTGAACTTGTTTGGGACTTTCCAAACTTTCTGGATTTGTGTGTCTTTTTTCTTCACCGAATTAGGGAAGTTTTTGGTCATTATTTCTTCAAATAGTTTCTCAATCTCTTGCTCAGTCTGTTCTTCTGATATTCCCATGATGCGGATGTTGTTACATTTCATATTGCCCAAAATGTTTCTTAAGCTCTCTTCATTTTTTAATTCTTTTTTCTTTTTGCTGCTCAGCCTGGGTGTTTTTTTTCCTACTGTGTCTTCCACATCACTGATTTGATCCTCTGCTTTATCTAACCTACTTTTTTTTCCTTCCAGTGTATTATTAATTTCAAATATTTTATTATTTTCGACTGGCCCCTTTTATGGTTTGTACATCTTTTTTCATGCTGTCGAGTATCCTTATAATCATTACTCTAAACTCTCTGATAAATTGCTTGCCTCCATTTCATCTAGTTCTTTTCTGGAGAATTTTCTTGTTCTTTCATTTGGGGGTCTGTTTTTGTTCTTCCTCTTCCCATTTTGGCTGCCTCTTTGTATTTGTTTCTGTGTATTAGGTATATCTGCAAAGACTCTGGGACTGGTCTATGTCAGATGATGCTTGTACTGGCCCTGGGCAACCTGTTTGGACCTATCTGCAATACGCAGATTGTGGCTCCCTCTCCTGGGCCTACCTACGGCATGCAGAAAGAACCAAGCTGCACACCAAGGCCAACTTTTACCAGCACCAGCCTGGGGGAGGGTCCACCAGTCTCAGAGCTCTCAGAAATCTGCTTTAGTAGTTAAACTAATCAGTGATATAGCTTCAAGCTGTACTCAGCAGCCTGGATTAGGTTCCATAGCGTGGGGCAGAGTAACTCCTAGGAGTGGGGCTATTGCTTCCCCTCAGGCTGATGCCTCTTGGAGGGGAGTACTGTGCCTAAGACAGATGGCTTCTGCAGTATGGGGGATGACTCAACACAGGGATCTTGGTGGCTATTCCTTCAGTTCTCTCCCCAGAGCCACCAGCCCCAGCCTCTACTCATGTGTCTCTAGTCCACTTTTCTCTCTCTATGCTAGAGGCCAGGGTAAGAGTCTGCAATAGAAATTTTGTGTGTTGGTCCTTTAAGAGACTGTCTGTGCCTCTAGCTGTCCAACCATGGTGAGCAGAAACACTGCTGCTTTTCACAACTGGATGCTATCTGGGTTCCTCTCCCAGATCTGGTGCTATAGGCTGGGGAGCCCAGCTTGGGGTTTAGACACCATACTTCCCAGGGGGAAGCCCCCAGCTACTGAAATATCCCTCTGGATCTTCAGCTGCCACCTGTGGGAGCCCAGCCAGTCCTCTTGCATCTCCTCTGCATTTCCTACCAGTCACATTGTGGTGAAGTGTTTTTTTTTTTTTTTTGTCTGTCCTTGGTTATGAGGCTTCTCTCCAGCTGGTGTTCAGTTGGTCATTCAGATGATTTCTCTGCAATTTAGTTGTAATTCCAGATTGGTCCCGGAGGAGATTAGTGTAGCTTCCACTATTCCTCTGCCATCTTGGGTCTCTACCAAGACCTACTTTTGTCTTCCAATAAATACTCACCATGCTCGAGCATTGAAGGCACACCAGGAACTGCATGCAGAGCGGGGTTGTGAGTAGAGCTGAGCAGAGCATGTGTGGGCCTGGGCTTGATATGTTTATTATAAGATCTATTTTCATAGTGGAAAAATCCTTATTTCATTAATTATCTATGAAGTTTGAAAAACTATGTGACTTGAGGCAATGGTAGGGGGGAAGAGAGTTCTAGACCTGGGAGTCATGGCATTAGGGTTTCATTTTAGGATGTGCCACATTGTTCTAATTGAACCTGAGCACATCACCTAAACTTTCTAGAGTCTTAGTTCTATCATCTGAAATAAGTGAGTTCTATCTCTACTATCCCTTTCATATTAAAATCCTGTGCTCTAACATATTCAAAGACTTTTGTTGAAGTAGTACTGGGGATATTGGGAAGATGCTATTTCTGCAAAAAGTTGGGGGAGGTCAATTAGAATTTCACAGAGCGGTGATAAGAAAGGATAACCTTTTATTATGTTTGATAATTTTGCAGATTATGATAAAATCTGGCTCTAACTAACATGGGTAGAGACTATAATAAAATTAAAGAAATGTATTTTCATTTTCACAACAAACAAAAACCCAGGTATTTTGACACTTTTCTAGATATATAGTAAACTTACCCAAGATACTTTGTTCTGGCATTCTGTTTTAATCATTACAGCCAGTCAGGGACCAATTGTGTAGGAAATAGATAGATAGATAGATAGATAGATAGATAGATAGATAGATGATAGATAGATAGATATGAACCTACACACAATAAAACTGTACTTCTTCTTTCTTATTTGCAGGGTTTATGTTAGGGGAAGCTTTGTGCGATAAGGGAGTATTTGACTCACCTATCTCAATATGAGGGACACAGGAGGTGTTCAGTAAACACTTGCTGAATCAATGACAGAAAGAACAAGGAATGGATGAGGGACGAAAATGAGGTTTATTAAAAGGATTACTTGAGCAAGTCCTTTCCATCTTTAATAACTTATGCCCCAGGAAACACTGTATGTATCTTACAGGCTTATTTGCTCCCTTGTTAATAGCTCATTGACTATTTCCTTAACTTCAGTTCTCCTTTTAGCATAGAGACCTCCTGTGTGTTCAGAACTTTGTGAAGTTATATAGGGTAAAGGACAACTAGTACAAAATGTGGTTCCTGACTTTAAAGAACTCGTAGTCAAATAAAGAAGACCAAAAGTAGAGTCTTCTCTATTTTGATCTCTTCTGAAATCAGAAGTTGACGCTTCAAGACTTGACACCAGCATCAATTAGTTTTGTGATCTTCATTTAAATTCTCTTGAGTCATAGTGAAGTGCAGAGCATGAGTCCCTTCTCACAGGGTTGTTAAGATTATTATATGTAGAAGAGTGCCAGAGTGCTTTGTAAAATAGAAAGCACTGTAAGTATTATACCAGCTATTTAATTAGGAGCAGTACAAGAGATGATAGATTTAAAGGCTAAGTGTGTTGGGGTAAAGAACAGTGAGTAGGGGATGTGAGCAGCGACTTCCCGATGGAGCTCATGCTCTGTGAGTTCAGGAGGATGAGTAGGGTTTGGATAGTCATGACAAAAGAAAGGGAGCATTCCAGGAAGGGCGCAGGGAGCATGGAGCATGGAGTGAGGGGTGCTGTACTCAGTTTGATTAAAACTAGTTCTGGAGTGCCTAATATGATCCTCATGCTCTGCTGAGACATCTTTGTTTGCAGAAGAGATTTTATGTTGGAAAGTATAGTTGAATGGAGAGAATGGGATCAAGACATGGCAGGTGGGCCTTGGAGAGAAGGCAAGAGTGTTTAACCTCATAACAAGAAGTAGGCAGCCATCAATAGGTCTGATGTGAATAGCTTTTTAGGAATGGAATTGCTAATGGTGTGAAGTCTGGATTAGTATGTAGAGACTGCAGTCAGTTATCTGGAGTGGTGGGATAGGGGAGATTTAGAAAGTTGAAATGGCAGGAAAAAAATGACTCCAAAAAACCTCATAGACGTTGGCATCAGAAGCAGAAGAGGGAGGACTCCAAGTTTTTCTGGGACTTTCTGCCAGCAGCATTAGGATAACAATGGCTCATTTGATAGGAAAGAAGAATTGGGGAGGAAATGAAAGTTGGGAGGAAGAGTTTGTGTTTGCACATGGGGAGATGGGATGATAGCTGGCTCTGGGCAGCAGTATCCTACAGGTAATTGGAAATGTGGGACTAGAGAAGTTGGAGCTATAGGCATGGGGATTTAGGAATCATCAGCACAGACTCCTCATACATTATGCACTTCGCTTAGAACTTAATTTTGTGATTTTTAGAATATAAGAGAAGTGAAAAGCTTGCTGAATTATGGATTATGCAAGTATATTAAAAGCAATTTTCTCTTTCCCCCTCCCCTCTGCCTCCCTGGTGATTTTTGTGTTCTTTCGTTCCTCTGATCCACGTCCCCTCCCCATAATACTTTATAAACTGAGGGACATAGTAACCTTTATTTCTGTCAGATCAGAAGATTGTCAGTGAAGGATTAAGGTAATCGGGAATGTTCACCAGAAGATACAGTGATCTTCTTGGCACCCTCTCCAATCCTTCAGAGATCAGAGGGATGCAAGCTTTCTCTAGAGGAAAGCAATCATTTCTATTTACATAAGGAAATGTTTAAAGAGCTAAATTCTCAGTTCTCTGGACAGCACTGTTGTTTGATTTGCAGCTTTTCTTAAGTAAAGCACTGATTCTCAACAAGAGATGAGCTGCTTGGCAGATAATGTGATCAGATGAAGTAGAACTTGTAGAGCCTGGTGGATGGTCTTGAAGCTGGGCTTCCTTCCTGGCACCAAGCTTTCATTTGTAGTTTTTCTTAGGCATTACCTGGCACAGAGAGCATCAGACTTGACATTAGCTAAGTTAATAACGGGGATGGGAAGTTGGAGAAATAAGACACACAGTGCTAACATTTATTGAACATTATTATATGCCAAGCACTTGACATTCTCCTGTGTGACTTGCCCAGAACATATTACTAGTAAGTGGCTGAATTGGGATTTGGTTCCCTTAATTGGGATTAGGTTTCAAAACCTGAAGATCCCCTTCTTGTTCCAAGCTTGTGCTTTCTTCCCATCTGTATTATAAGGAAAGCAACTATTTAAAAAAGGATCTTGGTTGTAATTTTCCAGAGGCCAAGGGAGCAGGACGAAGATCCAGTAGTGCTCATATCCGTCTACCCCTCGGCTATGTCACTCATTTCCTTTGCTCCTCTTTTCTTCTTGCATTCTCCTGTTTCACCTCCACCTCTCTCTCTCGAAGTAGGTAAGTTAAAGGGTGAGGCAGGGTGGTGAAGCAGCATAGCATCAAGTCCTTTATTTTTCAGGGTGTCCTGCGCACTTTTCACTGACCTTCTGTGGAGCCCAGTCAAGGGCGGGTAGATACTACAGTGTAGTTGCATTACAGCTTCTGATTTTCATTTTGACTGCAGACAGACATTAAGAAAGAACACCTACTATGTAAGTACTTCTACTATGTACAAAGCACAGTGAGTGCTAGAAAAAATTACTTTGAAGTGACTAACATTAAAATTTCCTTAACATAAAAAAGAGTGCTTAAGTTTTGCATATTTAAGAACTGTAGGCCTTAGAGAAAGAAGTAGGGAGGAGAAAGAAGCCAACAGCAGCCTTGCTGGAAGGCTGAGTTCCTGGGGATAAAAGGCAAAACCAGCTTGCTGTGTGTCGCTGGCCACTCCCAGGTCCCCACTACATGGTCACCGCTTGGTTCATAACCCTTATGTGCCCATGACTGTCTGTGAGGCAGCCTGTTTCCGCTGACATCCCTCAGGTGGTGCTCCTTGCAGATTCTCTGCTACCCTTAGAGTTTCCTCCCCCTCTGAAATCTAATACATAAATGAATGGATGAGTTGGCCTATGCCAGGGTAGATCTGTCTGTGCTTTCCAAGAGCCCTTAATCTAGGCAAAACAGGAAAAATGGAGTGGGCCAGGGCCCTCAGAGCACTCCCAGGTCAGTCAGTGCATGTTAACTACCACCTAGAAATGTTGCTAGTGTGAGGATTTTGGGTCAATGAGACAGTGAGGCCAGCTGTGCAGATGAATTGAGATGATGCACGTGGGTCACCATAAGTCACCACAGCACTCGGCACGTGTTAAGTGCCCTAGAGATGTTATCTAGTAGCTAAATAATCTGTCATGAGGGGTCCGGAATGTGGCTCCAGGGTTGGTTAATTCTGTGGCACAGGACAAACGCAAGGACCTAGGTCCTTCCTCTCTGTTCACTGTGTCTTCTGCAGGGTTGGTAGCTGAAGAAGCTCCAGACACCTTCACACACAGCTGTAAAGGGGCAAGTGTTTGCCCTTTGTTCCTTCATAAGACAAAGGAAAACTTTTCCAAAGACTGCCAGCGGACCTCTCCTTGTGCCCTGTTTGCTAGGGCTGCCTTCCATGACTATGCCTAAATCAAGAGGAAATCTAAAGGAAATAACACACTTCACTTAGTGTCAAACTTGAAAGTGCAACAGAATCACTGGCAGGGCTTGTTAAAACAGACATTGCTGAGCCCCACTCCCAGTTTCTGATTCAGTAGGTCTAGGGTAGGGCCTGAGAATTTGCATTTCTAACAAGTGCTCTGTCGGTGTGGGGACCACACTTTGAGAAGCATTGGCTTAAACTATTCAACCGTCATTTCCCCGGTGTAGGCCAGTGCCCTTGCGTACAAAGACGCCCCAAATCTTATCAAAATCGAGCTTCCGTTAGCAAGAAGAAAGGGGGAAATGTCTGCTGAGTACCCACATCATCGTTTTAAATTTTGGAGGTATACAAAGGACAGACAGTTCCATGCAATGCTCTTCATTTGCTCTGGGCTGTACCTTTTAAGAAGCTTTCCCTCATTTGGGACAGTCTTGGAGAGTGTCTGGATTGCAATTCCAACTCAGCAGAAGATCGAAGAACTTTCACTATCGTTCTGTACACAGGCTTGGGGGCATCGAACACTTAGATGAGCAGAACACTGGATGTGGTGGTGAGGGCTTCCTGTTCCCCCTCTCCCGCTCCCTCCCCCTCTTCCTTCTCTTCTCCCTTCTTCGTTCTCCTTCCTGCAAACTTCAGTGTCACATGAAAGTTATACTTTCCAGACATAAAGCATTTCTCGCCCTGCAGTGAATACACTCACAGCCACTGGAGGGATGCGCAGCGTCTGTGGCAGCTAGGGCTGAGGGCCTCTCAGCTGGAAGCTGAGCAGCCACAGATTGAGCCATTAGGGAACTCGATGCTGCGGTTATTTCTAAATGAATGCTCGTTATTGATGCTAATAGAGCTTGTAGTTAATGAAAAGGATTATTTTACAGGGCTTAAGTCAAGGCCAAAATTGTTATTACAGGTTAATTATTCTCCTTAAAAGGTACCATTACAGCTATGATTGTTTTTTATCAGCCTTTTCTCTGGTACTGAAAGAGATTTCTTCGAAGGAAGATTCCTGATATAATTAGTCACTTCATCTAATTCTTAATCGCCAATCATTTCTCTCTAGATAAAGGTTAATCAAAGGTATATAAGCTGGATATTCTGCCTTAATTGCATTTGATCAATTTCAAGGAAACTCTTTTCCAGTTTTGGTAAGGAATGTGGCCTTTCCCTGTGCTTTTAAACCTAAAATCTGGAAGAAGCAATCAGAAGGGGTTCACTGAAAGAATGTACCTGTCTGCTGCCGGTAGCAGAGGGAGATGGACATCTCTGGGAGTTCCTGGGGCTGCGGTAGGGAGGGAGGGCATTCTCTTTGGCCCTGTTGTTGGAAATTAATGATGTAGAAATGGGGTCTCTACTATCCTTTCCCTTCACTCTCCTTCCTTATTTTTTTTCTCCCATGGGTGGAGCAGGGACGAACACAGTTCATAGCAACACCCAATTTACCCTCACAGCTCTGTGCTTTTGTCAAGTGGTTCCTTCTTTTGGGGTACCCTTTCCATTTCTCTCCATCCTGGGAAATGCTCTATTTCCAATTTTTGCTCAAATGTTAACTCCTGTAAGACACAGAGCCTCCATAGGGCCCTCCCTGCCTCCACAAGCGAGACCCACTCCCTCCTTCATGTTCCCCCAGAGCTGTGACCGCATGCTTTGTCTTGCTGTTTCGGTGGCAGTGTCTGGGCCTTCTCAAACCCCCACCACCACTCCCACCTTCCCATTGCAGGTAACATTTGTGAACTCCATGGAGCCATTCAGTGTGTGTCCTGCATTTCAGGATAGACAGACTTGTGCTAACATTTTCTGGCATGACACACAGTATCTGGTAAATGCATGGAAGGCCAGGGAAAGACACAGACATATAACAGGTAGCCAGCCCCCTTTCTTCACCCCAGGCCATTGAGAATAGCAGAGAACCATGGGCTCACTTCTGTGGTCTTTCTTTCAAATCACATTGGCTAAAAGAAAGACTCTTAGGGGAGTAATAACCTGGCTGATAAGCTGACAATTGACTAGATTGAGGCTCACAATTAACCGTTGAAATGAGATGGTGAGGGGCCTCCTGAATTAAGCCACTGGAAGGACTATTAAAATGCAAATATTATCAGGAAGGAATAAAATAAGAGACTGTGGTCGATCATGCAACATTCATTTACTGAGACCGTGGATTCTCCTCCACATTACTTAGCCAGTCACCCAGCAGGTGTCTGGCGGGCCGGTACAGGAGCTGGACCGGTACAGGAGCCGGCCCGTGGCTGAGCCAGGCTGGTAGCTCCAGTGCAGGGATTCTCGGAGTGAAGCTTCCTGCTTCCATTCCATTCTCAGCTTTTGTCTTCCTGCCAAGACTTTCAGTCACGTAACTTAACTCACAGCCCATTCCCTTTCAGAGAACAGCTTTGTCTTTTAACCCTGTTCACTTCCAGTGTCTTTCAAAATGAGCAGGTTTTTTAATGGAATCCTGACTCACTGCAGTATGGTCTGCCTTCCCAGGGTGTCACCCATTCACGGTGCAAAGTGGTGCGAAGGGGGCCATCCCAAGTAATAACTTTCAGGGCTGATTAGGGCTTTAAATTATTCTAGAGAATTAGGATTGACCAGCAGCCCTCCCGCATGCCACTGTAACTTGCCAACCCCGAATCCCACCTTATCTCCAGGCATAAAAGCCACATTAAATTTTAAGAGCTGATTCAAAGACAAATTGTGGATAATGATGACACCTTGATATTAGGTCTGCAGAAAGGAGCCTGGGCATATGACTTGACGTATTAAGATTTTACCACTGATAGAAATGTTAGGGGTTTTTATGGTTTCCATTGATTGTTAAGCAAATACTACATCTTTCCACGGGAAATATTGACTCCCAAAGTGTATCGTAAGAGGAATATGTGTAACTTGTGTGTTGTGTTGTGTGTGCGTGCTTGAAGCATCACTATTCCCAGATAGCGACATTTTCCCCTTGTCTTTCTCCTAACGGAAAAGCAGAATACTTGAGAATTTAAAGGGAGTCCAAAAATATACTGCATTAGAAAGTGCTTAGGTGTAAGAATGAAACAGTAGATAATATTACAGCACATTGATGTTTTAAAATTTTATTTTTCTGCAGTAGAAGAAAATATCCTGACTAGAAACCATGTTTCTTGGGTTCTCGTTGCTTTCCCATTAGCTCACTAGGGGACCTTAGATAGGTTATTGAGAGTTTTAAGAGCTAACACTTTATTGTATGTGTGTGTGTTTTTTTTCTTTTCCGAATCTGGTTTTGTCTCTGGGTTTCTTGATATTCTACTTGAGAAAAGAGTTCGGATCCTTGACATCCTTTCCATTTGAAAGCTTAAGAGCATTTAAACTATTTGCAAGGACTTCTAATCTTCCATTTCTTTATTAATTTTATTAGTCACACACTTTTATTGCATGACAGGCACTCTGCTATGGGTTTTTATAGGACTATTTAATTTAGTCCTCATACCAGTCCAGGTATGACTGCAAATGAGGAATTGGAGGCTCAGAAAGGTTACCGTGGCCAAGGCCATTCAGTTTATAAATGACAGTGTTGGATTTGAATCCAGCACTATCAGCTCCATGCTTTCCTGGTGGAAGCAACTTCTTGAGCTAGTGCTCTCAAATTTAGTACGCTCCATTCATTTAAATGAACTAATTCTTATCACTACAGACGTCATGGAAATAGAAATGTGGGTAACTGAGCAGTCTTGAGGCCAGGGCAGCAATCTGCTTATTATAGGGAGCGTTTTATACCGGGCAGTTCAGACCTGGACGGCCTCAGCCCTGGTGTTTGGTCTGTTTGCAGCTGAAAATGTATCCAGGACTCTTCACAGGAGTGAGAGTTAATATTTCACCTCAGTGAGTTGAAGTTGGGATGTTGTTTATTGTAAAAACGACAACAACAACGAAGTAGTATTTATACACCTTTTTATATTTTCCCAGGCCCTTCCACATCCATTATCTCATTTGGTAAGAGGAAAAGAATAATGGAATGAGCTGGAAGCCTGAAAATATATGAAGTGATACTGAATCTGCCAGGGAGAAACTCAGAGCAGTGAGAAAAGGAGCAGGGTCACCCGTCAGAGGAGAGGGGCTTATCTTTAAACACCTGATCAGGAAGGCGGCTGAGCAGTAGATAAATGTATAAAGGCCCACGGAGCTGAGAATAGATGGAGCAATCTTTTTCTGAATGGAAACTAGCTGAAATTCCAGGGCCAGGGAAGAGGAGGGGTGGAAATATTCAGAAATTATGGCCTGAGAAGAATCCCTAAAGCTGTCAGGCAGTGGGAGATAAGAGCAGCCCATCAGGAGTGGCCTGGAATAGATGGGCTGTAAATCAAGGGGAGAAGCTGTATGGCCATCACAAGACACTGCTGTGCCTTCATGGGGACTGAGCTGAAGGATTTTGTAAAGCTGAGTCCACCTGGTTCTGGGCATGATGGGATTGACTGTGTCAGCCTTGGGAAGGCCCCGAATTCAACTTGCTTTTAGAAATGGGCTTTGGGGTGCTTAGATCATTCTGAAGATCAAGTCATTTCCCCCCTTCCAAGAGTCTTTTTGAAAATACAAAAGATTGCATTGTGTTGGGAGATAGTGTGTGTGTTGAGCAGGGGAGAGGCTCTGGTGTTCAGGCCCCTTTGTGTTTTAGTCATTAGCACCTACAGATGCAGCACTGGGTGGTGCTGGTGGGACCCTAGGCTCTGGCATGGATGCTCTTGGTTTCAGGTACCAGATCGGGCTCCTCCAGTTATGTGACCAATCGCTTTTGTTCTCAGCCCTCAGGTTTTCTCAGCCTCAGCTCTATCATGTGTCAAATGGAAACAAAATATCTGTTATTGCTCATTGTGATGATCAAATGAGCTAAAGATTGTAAAGCACTTAACACAGTGTCTAGTGCAGAGTGAGTGATCAGAAAAGTGATGTAAGGGGAAAATAGGCATGTCTCTTCAGTCAGGAGTCCCAATCCAACAACAAATGGAGTGTTGCAGAAAGTTTTCTCCGGGCTACGTTGCATAAATGACCTCAAACTCTGATTGCTTTCCAACATTTGCGCATTTCTCATGCATGCATGCCGCTTGTCGATGCCCCTGGACTGCTGTTGCTGCTCTGCCCCGGGCTGTAGGCAGGTTGCGGTATGCTCCGTGCATCTCTTCCCTCTGGGATTCGGTGTGAAGGGGCGCCTCTTACCCGAGCCTTGTTTTCCCATGGCGACGGAAACCAGTGCAAGAGCCCTGAGAGCCTCTGCCTGGAGCTGGTGTCTTGGTACTTCCGCATACATTCTAGTTGCCAAAGGAAGTCCTGAGGCCAAGCCAGCAACAGTGGGGCAGGGAAGTATGTCCTCCCGCAGGCGGTGGAGAGGAGAGACTGAAGTTTAAGGAGAATAAGCGTGCACCTTACTTAAGGGGTAGGTTTGGGACCATGACTATGAGAACTAAGTCATTTGAGAGGATCAGGGGGAAGTTGGCTGAACTCCGTCAAACCACTGTTTGCCCAAGCAGTGCACGCGCTGTCAGAGAATGGGCTTTTGCCGAATCTTGCTCTTGGCTGTGGCGTTGTGTGGAGAGAGGCTGGATGTCAGGAGGGCTGTGCCCACGGTCTCCCCACCAGTGTCGCCCTTAGGCGTTGGTGTCTCTGTGCCTCCACCTGTGATATGGCAAAGACTCCCGGACCCATGCCTTCTCTCTCTCTCAGTCCCCAGGTGGCAGGTTCAGGTCTGTGTGCGTGGACGTGAGTCAGGTCTCCCTAAGTAGTTGGGTGTAAATGTTAGCACCTGTGTCCAGGCAGCGTCAGAATTTAGCAGTTTCTTATAGTTCTCCTCAGAATCATAAAATGTCCTTCTTTATGGGCCCCAGACTTGTCATTTTCAAATGAAATGTGGCAGACTGATTTCTCAGGCCATTTCCAGTGTCTGAGGTCTGTGAGCACGATGTTTGGACAAGTGTTTGGAAGCACATATGAAATACTTGGTCTGAAACTTCCTAATGCATATGTTAATCCCAACATTGTGCTCGTTAAAGTTGCACTGTGTTACCCGCGTTACTGTACAAGGGTGACCGTCAGCCAGCACCCTCTCTAAGTCTCTCGTTACTCCGGGGCGCTTGTTTCTCCTGCGTTCACCTCTTCAAAGAAACCCGCCAAGCCAAGCTGCAGGGTGTCACTGAGGTGTACCTGAGGGATCATTGTTCCATTATTCTTAAAGGAGATGAGTCTGTACCCCCAAAGGAATAACTTCCAAGTGTCGTGGTGTGACAGGTAGTGGAGGAAGGCATTTTAGGGCAGGAAGGCCCTGATTTTCCTTTTTTTTTTCAATTTAATGAATTTATAGAGCACTTGTGTTTCTCACCAAGCTCTGTGCTTTCAATTATGTTGTCTCACTTAATCCTCACAAAACCCCCTTGAAGGAAGTATTAGCACCCCCATTTTGTACGTGAAAACTGAGTTCCAAAGAAGTGAACTTACCTGAAGTCATCCTACAGGAAAGGCGGGTCTAGGATGCAAACCTAGGTCTCTTTCCATGGAATTTCCATCACACCCCCCCTTTTTTGGTTATATGATTTTATTTTGGTTTTTATTTTATTTTAATTTTTAAGAAAGTTTAATATTTATTGTATTTTTTTACATTACCTTTAGTCCCCTTACACCCCTGTACCCCCAGCAGCCATCTCACTATTGTCCATGTCCGTGAGTCCTTTTTCCTTTGTGCTCAACCCCTCCACCCCTAACCTCCCCCACCCACTAGCTGTCATCTGCTCTCCATCTATGAGCCTGTCCCCATTTTCTTTGTTAGTTCCATTTGTTCACTAGATTCCACATATGAGTGAAATCATATGGTATTTGTCTTTCTCTAACTGGCTTATTTCACTTAGCATAATGTTCTCCAGGTCCATCCATACTGTTACAAATGGTAAAATTTTCTTCTTTTTTATGACTGAGTAGTATTCCATTGTGTAAATGTCCCGTAGTTGTTTTATCCACTCATCTGTTGATGGACTCTTGGGCTGCTTCCTTATAGTGATGATTGTAAATAAAGGTGCAATGAACATAGGGGTGTTTATGTTCTTTCGAATTAGTGTTTTGGGTTCCTTCGAATATATTCCCAGAAGTGGGATTGCTGGGTCAAATGTCGAGTCCCAGGCCCCACTGTAGATGTAAATTAGAATCTGCATTTCAACAAGATTTCCAGGGTGGCAGTTTGAAAATTGGGCTCCTATTCTTTGATACCCCTCTTACTGAGAGGTGTGGATTCTATGTCTCCTTCCTTGAATCTGGGCAGGCTTGTTACAGTTTTGACCAGTAGCGTATGGCAGAAGTGACTCTACATGGCCTTCTGAGAACGGGTCAGAAATGGCCGTGTAGCTTTCCCCTGATTCTCCTGAGATGCTCGCTGTGGAATAAACCATGGGGAGCTGCCAAGGAAGAAGTCTGAGAATCCTCAGCTACGAAGGCACTTTGGTAATCTGTCCCTCCTAAGCCTAGACTTAACGACCATTCTTGCCAAAGTGCTGGATACGTGAACGAAGCCACCATGGGCCCTGCAGACCCACTGAATGCCACCAAATGACCCTAGTTGATGCCACATGGAGCAGAATAATCACCTAGCCCAGGCCTCCTTGAATTTCTGAACCACAGAATTCATGAGATGTAATAGAATGGTATTATTTTGAGCCACTACATTTGATGGTACTTTGTTAGACAGCAAGATACATGAAATGCATCTGTACCAGGTGAACTGTATGCCCAATAACAATTTAGGAAGCACAAGACAAATTAACAACAGTAAAATTACTCAGGGAGGCACTGAAAGAAATGTGCAGAGTAGTCAAAATGCTAGGTGGGTTAAGATGTTCCTGATTTCAAGTCAGAAATGTTTTTCAATCTTTCTCTTTTCATCTTTACTGTGTCAGCCATGGCAAGTCTTACCATAAGAATTTCAAAACTGACGTCTATTAAGTGTCTACTCTGATAAGCATTGAGCTAAATGCTTTACTGAGTTATGTCAGCTACTCTTTATAGCAACCCTATGAGGTGGATGTAATTATCCCTATTGTATATGATGGAGCTGAAGCAAAAGAGGTTATGTAATTTGCCCAAGGTCATTCACCTGGAAGTTAAACGTAGGTCTCCCTGACTTGAGCGCTTCTTTTTCTCATGTTGTACCATGTCTCGATGGCATGAGGTTGAGTGCACTTGCCCTCAGACCAGACAAGGTACTGTCAAGGGCACTCCTCCTTCCTTCTCTTCCGTCCTGGGAGAAATGACATGGTTGGTGCCATTGACCTGAGATTTGAGTTTCATTTTTTTTTTTAATGTCTAGCCTCTGATGGAGGGCTAACAAAGATCAAGATGCAGGTGAGCAGGGAGGTACAGGACCAGGGTGCTGCACAGATGTGATGGACACTTCTTAGGCATCCAGCTCAAATGTAATTAATTCGCATAAGGTAAAATTCTATCTTAGTCTTCAAAGAATGAGTAGGCCTGAGCCTAATTTTACCCCATTGAGTATGAGTTACTCAGTTTCTCTGTATTCATTTTGAGAGAGAAATGCATTTGAATTTAGCATCTTTTCCTGAGTATCACTGTGTGTCTGGTGCAGTGCTGGCCCTGCTGGGGGGGATGCAGCGGTGAAAAAGCCTCAGCACCCCCCTGAGGGCTTCATCATGCACTGATGGATATCACTGGGCAGAGGCCAGAGGGTGGAAAGTCTGGGAAGGGCGGGGAAGCTTTTCTAGAGAAGGTGGGCTAAGGTGGGCCCGGAGGGATTTCACAGAGATAGGGTGGAAGGCATTCAGCCAGATGGATACTTAAAGCCCAGGTCTAGAGTGAGGAAAAGGTCAGAGGGATTTGGGGAGTAGCAAACAGACCTCAGTGGCTGGAGTTAGTCCGGGATTTGTGTCGTGTGTGCAGATGGGGTGAGGTTGTGGTGGCAGCTCCCCATTCCATTGACCTTTCTAACAGGTAGTAAGGGACCCTTTAATAATTTTTTTTTGAGAAAAAAATTCCCATCAATGTCAACAATAAGCTTACTTGTTTTTTTCATTTATGATGAAGGGGAAAAAATGTTTGGGTACTAGATGGAGCTTCTAGACTTCGCAAATAAAAATACAGGATGCCCAGTTAAGTTTGAATTTCAGATAAACATGTTCCCTACACTATTTGGAATACACCCGTGCTGCACATGTATTCTTTCATTCTCTATCTGTAATTCCAGTTCAGTCGGGTGCGCTGTGTTTTATCAGGCGGCTGTAGTATCGAGAAAACATAAACAGCCCCTTTGGCTCCTCGTGTCTGTCCCACAGGTGAGAGGAAGCCTGTCTGGTGTTGCTTAGGTTTTATAAGTAGATGAAATTTTAATGTGATGTTTATGTCAGACATGTTTTGTTTATACAGTACTTTTTGTTTCTTTTTTTTAACACATATTTGCATGTCATCACTTGGTTTCTTCCTGTCTGTCTTTATCTCCTGATTTTAACACTTTCGAGTCTGACAACCGTAGTTCCAGAAGGTGTTCTGCCTCAAAACAAGGTTTGCTTCGACGGTTACCAGGCCCTCACACTGAGAATCCTTCACAACCGTTTGCGTTTCGTGACCGACTTGGAGATGGTTCTGTTTCGTTGGAAGGCCTCAGACACTGTGTCCTGTTTGCAGGTGGACGAACCGAGCGAGGGCCGTGGTGCGGGTGAGGGTCTTCACCGGGCTGCCGAAGAGCCGAGGGCCGGGAAGGGGGGCATAACCCCACAGGGCCTGCCCCCTCCTGCGGCCCGTGGGGTCAAGGAGCCTCTAGTTGTTTCTCCCTCCAATTTCACGGCAGTAGAAATTTTAGAGAGTTTGAGGCTTCAAGACTAGGGAAGCGGGGAGGAGTATATAATGCAATTGATGATGGGGAGTGATTCATTTTGATACGGAGAAGGTGACGGGGTGCAGGAGGGGAGGGAATTAGGAAAAGTTTCATGGAGGAGGCGGCATTTCAGCTGAGCCCTTACAAAGTTGTGTGGAATTTGTGCCCCATCCTTGCCTGTGGAATCTCACCCACTCTCGGTCCCGTCCTGTTACGTTGTGAAGAGTACAACCGCCCGACTTGTTTCGGCCCAGGGAGGAGTCAGGGAGATGGCCAGCCGCCTGTTGTGTCTGGGTGAGCGGGCCTGGAGCCCCTCCGCAGGCGTGAAAGTTTGCCATGGCCACGATGCCACCGAGCCCTCTGCTCCAGAGTCAGAGCAGTTCAGCTCCCTCTCTCCCCTTTACTTCCTATAAAATGCAGAATGCTGCTCTTTGGAACTTGGTAAAAGCATTAACCTGCCAATCAGAAGAGGGAAGATCACAATTAATGATAATAGCCTTGTTTTAATTATGGCTATTTAGCAAGTGAGCAGAACAACACTAATAACAGCTCGACACTGAATGGGCTGGTAGCAGCCCGCTGTTTTCTCAGCATTCACGTGGTGCCCCTGGAACTCTGCAAGGCTCAGCTCCCTGTAACTACTGGGGGGACTGCAAGTGAGAACTGAGCAGTCCGCATCTCCTCCTTCCCCACAAGGTCTTTCTTCCTTGCTGTCCTTCATACAGGTTGCCTCTCATGCCACGTGCATCGAGCTTGAGTAGGTGGCCTCTGAGGCTATAAGGGTGAAGGTGGACCCACATTCTGTTGGGGTACAGACAAGAGCCTGGGTATGCAGATCCCAGGGAGGCCTCTTCTGAGCTCTTCATCCTTGGCTCATTTCTCTGTCCTGGCCAGACCTAGAATCCTAGAAAGTTAGCTCCGGAAGGGACCCTAGAGATCCTCTAATCCAAAGACTTTCAAAATTGTTAAGGCCAGAAGAGCTGCCTTCTGATTGAAAGGGAGGAGTAAGAGAATGCCCACAAATCACTGCTGCCTAGCCTGCATCTTGCCCCTGGCTATCGCCTATTTGTTCTATGGAACCCTTAAGACTCCTTGAAGAAATTGTTCATCACCCTCATTTTTAAGATGGGGGACTGAGGAAATGCATTTTTTCTACACCCAAACAATTAGATATTGGAAAAATTAAAACCCAGATCTTTTCCATCCCATGCATATGCCCTTATAATAAACCCACTTAGGTTATTCTTTCCGTGCTGAAATTCAAATCCATCTATTTATAGATTCCCTGGGTAGGTCTTCAGGTGGGGGAGAGCCCCTAAGTCAGTGGCTTTTAAGCTGGGGTAGGCTGGGGAATTGTGTGTGTGTGAGGGGTAGCACTTATGGGCACTTTTTTCTTTGAGAAGAGGGTTTATAGTTTTCAGTAGATTTAAGCAGGATTTGTGACCTCCAACATTTAAGAACAACTGCCCAAGGTTGCTTAGCAAGTCACTTGGGGGCTCTGACAAACCCCAAGCCCCTGCTTCCTTTCCAGATCAGACCGTCACATCCCCCTGCACGGGGGCACAGCAGCCTTCCCAGCTGGTTTTCACTACTTCACAGCTAATTCCGAACGACCGCAGACACAGTCCAGATAGAACCTGACAGGCAGCGAAGGCGTGAAGCGGAATGGAGGGGAACAGCCTCTTCCCCAAGGCAGCTAGGGAGAGATTTGCTCAGCGACATGACAAAGCGGCCTTGTCATTAATGAGGCAGACGTCTCTCCAAGGATGGGTCTGCAGGAAAGATGGCATTTCCGCAGTCCCTTTCCTGACATGACACAGCCTTTAACAGATGCAGAAGAAATCTGTAGGATGGGGTTTCTTGGATCTGCTTTAAATATGCCATGGGACATTGGCAGTCAGAGAAAAATCATCTCAGATGATAAAGAGTTGGGTCAGCATCGGATGACTGTACGGTAATAACTCGTCCCTTCGGAGTAATTCAGGCAGCCTTTGTTTTCTCTCACAGATTCAGCCCATGAAGCTCTGGCCCTAAGAGGTATCAGATTTACAGGAAACTTATTGGCTGCTTCTTACCAAAGGGAAGAGAAATTTCTCTCTGATAGACTTTTTGGCCTGGCAGTTTCCCTTCCTCTTCTGATTCATAGGTGGGCACGCTCTCTTTTGTTTCCAGGGAGCAATAACTCTGTTGCTTTTGGCAGCACAAGGATGGAATAAGCTGGTGCTCTACAGCTACCCCATCTTTTGAGTCAAGACGAATGGACCGTTGTTTAGGAGGCAAGTCCTGGCGGCCACAACTTCCCATGTTGTCAGTCTCCTGGGACACACGTGGAATTGCAGCCTTGGATGGGGAGAGGCAGGGCACTGGACCAAGGAATGGTTTGAAACAGGCTGCCTGTTCACACACCATCGCCTGTCATCGGTGAGATAAGGATCTTGAGCCAGAATGTAAATCATCTTCATCACTTAATTTGAGCGTTAGTTCAGTTGACTTTTTTTCTTTTAATTGCAAGACCTTCTTGAAGGAGGATTCAGCGTGTTGCTGGCTTGGCTTGGCTTGGCTTGGTGTAAAATCCTAATTTTGTCATAGACCAATACTTTTGAGAAGCACTGGTTGAAAATGAAAATATTTCCATAAGCCGCTTTGCTTAGAGGTTGAACGTTTTCCAGGCCCGATGTTCTCTGAATCTTGGAAAAGTAATTGGAGGGGGGATTCCTGTCCACTGGGTCAGAGCTGTGTGTCCTGGTGGTTCCACAAAGGCCCGGGCTCCCTGTGGACAGGAGCCCTTTAGGACCACGCAGGGGAAGGCGGAGTGCCCTAGCTCACTGACTTCAGAGAATTTCATGTTATGGAGTCATTGCTGGGAAAAGGTGCTGGGTGGAATTGCCTTCCCCTAGGTGCCCTCAGGCCCATCAGGGTGCTTGGCCTCACTCTTGTTTCTTGCCTGCTCACTGTGTGGCCCCTCGGCCTGGACTCTGCCCAGCTGGCCTGTTGTGTTTCTGTGCAGCTCTTTGCCCTGGCCTCTCTCCCTGCTGTATCTACCAGCTTCGCCTTCTTGACTCTGGATTCCTGGCTGATTTTGTCTCTTGCTGCTACTTTGCTCATAGACCCAGGGACCCTGAACCCCGCACACCTGCCAACTATAATGCTCCCCAACCCCTCAACCCAGCTCTCTACTGGGGCTATTGCCGCTGTGTTGGCTCAGCTCCCCTACTTTGGAGTTCTCTCTGCTACCTAATCCTATGTCAAGGACGTTCATCATAGTGATTGGCAACTGGTTCATTCTCTAGGGCAGACTGGAAATTTCAAGGCCCCAGTAGTGACCTGGGCCTGCTGGTAACATCCCGATCTGAGCTGGGTGAGGTTGTGTTACAGAATGCTCCAGGGGGACAGCTTGGCGTATTTGCTTAGGAATGGTCAGAGATCAAAATTTAGGCTTGGGATTAAATCTGGGGTTGACGGTTACCAGCTGTTGGAGTTCAGGCAAGTCATATGACCTCCAAGCCTCAGTTTACCCATCTGTAACATGTGGATAATCACAGGAATGTGTGAGGACCGGTAGCTGCAGTGGGTGTGCACTTAAAGTGAGGCTCGGCTTATCATAGTTTGCATTATAATTACTCAACTGCATGGAGACCTAGGACCCATACTTTCTTCTTTGTCCTTTCTCTCTGATTTCTGTACTCCTGCACTCTTCAGTGGGTGGAATACTGTGGCTCCCCACTAATGCTTCTCAGAGGCAATCAAGTCCCTTTACAAATGGTAAACATGTGGTTTCTTGGTAAACAAAAAGCTGTGTACTTGATTTATCCTGCAATCCAACAAAATGAGAGACTATTTTTCATTCTGTACAATAGCAAAAAGCTATTTTTACCAAACAATACTCTCCTCAGCTTGTCTGCCAAGTTTGGGTGGGTGGGATGATGGCCCTCACAGGCAGCAATAGCAACACACGGGTGGGCCCCTCACCCTCTGATCTGGGGGCATGTCTTTCCTCTGGGTCTTGGGAGGAGGCCAGTGTCCTGGTGCCTGGCAGAAGGAGGAGGGACTTCCTTACCTCTGCTTCTCTGGGAGCCACGTGACAGTGGGTCCTCCCTCAGGGAGTGCAGCCTCCTGGGCAGCCCCTGCATTCTCCCACCACCAAGACACGGGCAGCCACCAGGGGCAGACCTAGCCCTCCTGCTCTGAGGACCTGGTTCCCAAACCAGAGATGCACAGAGCCTCCACGTGGGGGGAGTGGGCAAGTGGGAGTCTTGCCCATAATTTGCCTTTACGTTCTGTGAGCTTTTGGACCAGTTATAAATCAGTGGTGGACCAGGCCTCAGGAGTGCATAGAATAAACAGTTGACTAACTTACCCACTGAATGAATGAATGAATGAGTGAACAATCATTTATTTAATACCTATCATGTGTTAGGCATCATTTGAAGCACTAGGAATACAGCAATGAATAAAATGGATAAAGGTTTCTGCTCTCATGGTTTTTATATTCTAGAGGGGAGGGCAGACAAATATGCCACGAAATGCATAGCATGTCGGGGGTGACAAGGGGTAGGGAGAAAATGTGGCCTGGGAAAAGGGTGGGCAGTGACTTGCCAGGGGGTGCTCATTCACTTAGGATGTGCAGGGCAGGTTCTGTGACAAGTGATGCGAGAGCAGGAATGGGAATGATGTAAGAGACAGAGCTGTGAGATACTGGAGGAAATTTCTCCAAGCAGAGGAGCGGCAAGTGCACAGGGCTTTTTGGCCCACATCAGCCTCCTTTAGCTTATAGACAGACAAAAAAGTTCCAGGGAGTCTGATTCTCAAGCAGTTACTTTGTTGGACCTCTTTGGTTTTACTATATCTAGGACCTTCATATAAATGACATTGTACAATATTTGCCCTTTTGTTTCTGGCTTACTTCACTTAGCATGATGTTTTCTAGGTTCATCCATGTTGTAGCGTGTGTCAGAATTTCACTTCTTTAAGGCTGAGTAATGCTCCGTGGTGTGTACAGACCGCACTTGTTCAGCCACTCATCTGCTGATGGACACGTGGGTTGTTTCCGCCTTTTAGCTACTGTGAGTAATGCTGCTGTGCACATTAGTGTACAGGTATCTGCTTGAGTGCCTGCTTTCAATTTTGGGGATCTAAACTCAGAAGTGGAATTGCTGGATCTTATAGTAATTCTGTTTAATTTTTGAGGAAGTGCCAAATACGGGTATGTTTTTAAAAGTTCCCTAGGTGTCCAGGCCAGTGTGGCTGAGTCGATTGGAGCGTCATCCTGTAAACCAGTGCAGGTTCGATCCCTGGATGGGGCACATACCTAGGTTGTGGGTTAGATCACTAGGCGCAGTGCACGTGGGTGGCAACCAATTGATTTTTCTCTTTCACATCAATGTCTCACTCTCCCTTCCCTTTTTCTCTCTAAAAACAATGAAGAAACGTCCTTGATGAGGATTGAAAAAAAGTTCCCTAGGTGATTGATGTGCAGCCAGAATGGTAAGAACTGACTATAAGTGAGGGTGGCTGAGGAGACCCATTGATGGGTGGAGAAGGGCGCCGCTAGGTGTCAAGGCAGATCTTGGCAGTTAAGTGCAAGGTCTGTGCAAACTCACCTCCAGTGCCATTTGTTGTATCTCATATCTGAGATGTGATAGTTAACTGTGTTCAAGTGCAGAAGCCACTCCTGACCTGCCCATGTGCTTCCCGTAGGGTTTTCTGGACACATGAAATGGGAACAGAAACAGTTCCCATGTGTTTGTTTCCTCATGTGAAAGCCCCTGTCACGCCTGCACCCACCTTTCTTCCTGGCATGTTGAGGGAGGACATTGGTCACGTGGAGACGAAGTCTCTGAAGCGTGCTTGTGTAACACGAACAGTATTTTCTCTGGGTGCACGTGGGCCAAGACGTTCTGCCCATGATGTGGTCACTGCTTTAGGTAAGGACGTCAGCAGGGTTGCTTACTTGCAACGTCTGAATCTCCTCATTGGTTTCGGTGCTCCTCTCAAGAGGGAGGAAAATGTCTGATCTGATGTGGCTGTTATTTCACTTTGTCCCTTTGGACTCAACTTGACATTGCCAAGGTGTCTTTCAAGTATGTCAGTCTTTGTCACACCAACAGAGCATTTTTTTATACTGGGCTTCAGTTGACAGATGTCAAATGTTAGTTGGTTCTGGATGGTGGGCGTGGAGTGGGGAGCAGAGAAGGATGCTATAGACAAGGAAATAATCTCACAGTCTTTTAAAGCCACAAAAGTGATCATACTGACAAGTGCTTTGGGGTGCACACATCCTGGGGAGAAGAGGATTTGTGCATACATTTCTTTGCATCCGTACATTTGGTCAGTAGTTGGATGTTTTGATTATGGGGCAATTTCTGTTCACAGTTGGGAGATCAATGGAAAAATGATCCCCTATGGAATCTGTATTTCTTCACTGCTTAGTTGGGCCATGCCCAAAGAGAGCTTCCAGAACAAACCAGGTTCCCATGACATATGGGGACATATCTGCTACATCAGCCAGAGGCCATTGCTTTGTTGGGGACATGTAAAGGGTCAGACTTTTGAGGCCCAACCTCAGAGTGGAAGTGCGTCCAGGCATCCGGGGTCTGGGCTGTGAGGAAGCAGCAGGGGTCCTCGTGGTTCCGGTTGCATTTCCATATCACAGAGGCCCAAGGAGAGGGACTCCAGGTCCAGGGCCTGCTGCTTTGCCCAAGGAGGGGCTGCTGTGAGGCATCTGCTAGCCACCCTTGCTCCCCACCCGATTCTGCAGCCCCCGCGTCCTTTCTGTCCTCTCCCTCCAGTGGGAAGTGAGGGCACTGTTTGGGCAGCTGCGCCTTCCTCCATCCTCACCACCTGAGGCTGTGTGGTCGTGTTTCACTACGCTCTTAACTGAAGCGGGGCAAGGACACTTGGTCCTCAGGACAGTCCAGGAGGCGGGAAGGCCAAGAACGGAGGCCCGCATTTGCAGATGAGGAAACCGAAAATCCACGGAGTGACAGAGCTCGCCGGGGGTTGTAAAGAACAGCAGCTGGAGCTGAGATGCCCTGACTTGGAGTCTGTGAATATCCACCCACAGGCCTCCGTTCCTTCTGATGCGGTGACTGTCTTTGTGCCTCTGGGCCACTTCTCGGTCTCTTTGTTTCGGTTTCCCTAAAAGTGAGTCACGGAACATCCCGAGTTGTAAGCCCTGAAGTTGTCAGAGACAAAACAGCATTATTGCAATTCATGAAATCAGTTGAATGACGTGAATATAGCAACAGAGTGGTTGAATATCTCTTTAGGACAAGTGAACCTTATAATTTGATCAAATTGCCTTCCAGAAATATCATTGTGACTATTTTTAATACAGAAGTTACATACCGAGCAAATGACTATTTTGGTTCTGCTACTTCTACTTCTGACAATCTCTCTCTCTTTTTTTAAGGACTGAATTTTCTTGAATGGATATGAGGACACGAGAAAGTAACTTAATTTTGCCTTCTTTGACATGTTTATTTGTGCTCTAGGCCGCTATAAATTGGGAACTGTTTTCCAGAAAGTTTCTCTTCAACCTGTCATTCTGCTGTCATGGATTGGCATGTTCTGCAGAATGTGCAGTGGGCTGGAGGTTTTCTTTATGTAAATATATTAATCCTTCTACTGCCCTGAAAATTGTCATCCAGTGCCAGTCAGATCATGAATTTTGCCCTTCAAATATTGAGCCAGTGCATATATTTCATCCAAAAGATAGAGACTGGCTTGTTTGTACATGGCAAGAAAGGTCTAGGAATGTAGTTTTGACTGGTGCCCAGGGTTCCAGCTCATGCTGCTGTCTGTGAGCCACAGGTCAGAGCGAGCAGGGACAGAGAGCCCCGAGGAGCCTCCTGGGCTGCCTGGTACAGGTTTCTTGCCCACATGGTTGTGAAACCGGAAAGGCTGGCGTTCATCCTGCTTGTTACCCAGCAGACCCAACATGCAGAGACAGGGATTGAATCTTCATGGGCGCTCCATGCAGATGGCCAGCGATCTGAGAAGACAGCACGTTTGTACCCACACAGATTGGCTTAAATTCCATTTTAAATCGACCCCTTTTATAAGGAGAAGAAAAGTATAGGTAAGGGGTTTGGAATTCAGGGAAAAGTTAATCGGATAAAAGCTGCAGCTTCCTTTCATCTGTGTCCTGGGAGGTGGTCTTTAATTATGTCCTGGATGGTGGACATCTCACCCTGGAACACAATGGCTCAGATACCATCTTGAATTGCTTGCAATGCTCCTGGGGAACGAAGGTGGAACTGCTTATGGTCTCCTGGAGTCAGGGTGGGTCACGCCTTCAGTTCCTGAAACAATAGCTTTTTACAGGCATTGGCTACTAAGCTTATCAGCTATTACCTGAAACTAAATATTTTCCAATATTTGAGTCCCCCATCAGTTGTTGCAAGAGTTTTGGAGTTTCAGACAGGTGATTTGTACTCCATGTGGCACGTTTGCAATAGGCCTTTGAGTACCGTTTCCTTCAGTCCCTGCTGTTTACATCTCTCCGAACCCCTTTAATCACGGAGCTGTGTTTGTCTGCTGACTCTAATTCCTCCTTACATAGGTTCTCTTTAGTCATCACTAGTTCCTGCTAAATCTACATATCACAGTGATTAGCCTGGAGCGTAGGGATGTAGCTCATAAGTTTAGCCTGTAAATAGAACTAGAGTTTAATCTCCTTATTACCATAGAAATTAAAAATTCTTCCACTCCCAGGTAGGTTTGGTCCTTAGACAAGGTCCACTGAACCCGCCAACTCCTAGCAGGCGGTGAAAGCCTTGTGCACGCTGCACACTGAGCTCGCACTTTCCTCAGAAAGGCTCAGGCGCTGCCAGCCCTCCCTGCTTGAGGCCCCTTGTGTATTGAGCTGTCAGATGTTGCTTTGCAAATATCAGGTTGGCCAAAAAGTTAGTTTAGTTTTTTCAGAAGGATGGCTCTGTAAGTGCTTAGCTGTCTTTAACTTCATTTGAAACAGATTTGTTAGATTGCATTGTGACAGCTGTCATATCAGCATGTATCTAAAAAAAGCTTATAAAAATTGGTGAATTTTTGTGTAGCCATTTTAATACTGAAGATGGAAGAAAATGCACAGCTTTTGTGGCATATTATGCTTTATTATTTCAAGAAAGGTAAAAATGTAACTGAAATGCAAAAAAAGATTTGTGCAGTGTATGGAGAAGGTGAAGTGACTGATTGAACATGTCAAAGGTGGTTTGTGAAGTTTCTTGGTACTATTGACATTTTGGCCAAATAGTTCTTTGCTGTGGGGCTGTCCTATGCACTGGAAGAGGCTTAGCAGCACCCCTGGCCTCTACCCACTAGAAGCCAATAGCGGGAGATAGCCAACATACTCAACGTATCCAAATCAATAAAGTTATTGGTCGAAATGAAAAATGTGTCCTTTATTTTATGGAAAAAACTAAACAGACTTTTTGGCCAAGCCAGTACAACAGGTCTCACTGCCCTTCTTTCTCTCCAGTTCCCAGTCAGTGGGAGGGAGTTCAGTTCCTGGAGCTCAGCTGTGCGTGAGCGATGACGTGGAGGAGGAAGACTCCGTCTCCCCAGGCACCCGATGGCCTCATTCCCCTCCCAGAGGCATGAGATGCTGCCTGTGGCCTGGGCGGGGTCAGCCTGCAGTTTTCCCGTGCTTTCCCCCATGCCCTGGTCTTTCTCTGCCCTGTAAAGAAAGACATCGATGTTGCTGTGGTTCTACAAACAGTGGAAACAACTGTTAGTTTAATTAAAAAGAATTAAAGAACCCACTCCCTGCCAAGCATCAGGCCAGATGCCACGGATCCAATGCTGAATGACTAATCCATGCCACCAGAGACCCCTGGGCATCCAGAGACCTGGTTTTAAGCTTTGGGTCCTCTCTTACTGATAATATGACTTTGGGCAATAATAACAATGTCAATAACCATAATAACTTGTGTTTGGGGGCACTATGTGCCAGGTATAATGTTAAGTGATTTCACATACATTATCTATTTAAGTAAATTTGCCTTTTCAACTTACTTTTCTTTTTGGTGTTAGACAGACTTTTTGTCAGCCTAGTTTTTTGTCCATCATAGTCCCCATGCCCATGTCCCCATAGCTGTGGTCATGTGATCCAGGGATGGATACCTGTTCAAAGACGGGCCAGTAGTTCCTTATCCTGGAATTTAGGGAGTGAGTTCTGTCAACATGAGAGAAAGGGAGAGGGAGGAAGAGAGGGAGGGAAAGAAAGAGAGGAAGAATACTAACCTTTGAGTCTCTGGGTGAGTGGTTATTCCACATCAAACTCAGGGGCAGGGGAGGAGCAGAGGGAGTCAGTCCAGGCATGAGGAACCAATAACCAAACTGGCAGAATGGTGGAGACAGAAAAAGGTGAGAGGGGTCCCAGGGACTCTCCAGGCCCAGGTACCGGTGTGTCCCGGATATCCAGCTGTTGATCTGGTCTTGGACTCTGAGAGACAGCCCAAATACTAGTAAAATCTTCCTTTCCTAACTGGAGCTGGTATAAATTGGCTCCCTAGCCACTTTAACAGAAAGTCCTAAATAATACATTTCTTTTGTGCAAAGGGGAATTGTCAAAATTAAATGGGACCATGTCTCCAAGGATGTTTTATAAGCTGGAAGAATTTATTGTTGAATGATGATGAAGGCCATAGTGATGGTAATTAATGTTACACAATGATAGACTAGGTTGTTTATAAGATGAGAGCTGAGGGGAAATTTCTAGTAGAAGTCAAATGATGCTGGTGTTATCTGGTGTCAGGTGGAGGAGGCTTGGGTTTGGTGCTGAGTTGGGTGGCTTCCAGGACGACTAAGTTGCTGATCTAGAAGTCTGAGCTCAGTGAGGATGGAAGTTGGGTGAGGGGAGCAGCTGGGTTCCCTCCTAAAACAGCTTCAAGGACTGTGGCCCTAGACCTGCCAGAATGGCTCTTCGTCCTCCCTCTCAGCAGAAGGATGTGTTTCCTCCTCCTACTCCTGGCAACACCCGACCCTAACACTGACCCCATGACCTGGAACTAGTTCTGGCTAGCTGTTCAGGAAGAGTGGGGGTTAAACTGCAGTCCCATGAAGTGCATGTGACCTGAGCAGCTCACCTTAGGGTGGCAGGAAGGTCATGGCTGTGTTGGGAAGATGTCACTGAACAAAGTCACTCCAGCCACCAACTCTATTATTTTAATTGTCAGCAGCAGAGTTCTGCCTTGGGCGGACAGGGACGAACCCATTGAACTCAGTCGCACTAGGCCAGACGGTGGCCGAAAGGACTTGGCTGACATCTCTGGCACCTTTGATGGATAACAGCCCTGCTTGATCTCCTGTGGCCTTCAGGGTTGGGGATTGGAGGTGTTTGTCACTGTGATGTGACTTGCATTTGAACCGCCAGCTTTATATACGTGTCTTCTCAGAAAGACACTGCCATTTCTCCAAAGACGGGACACTGCCTCACAGGCCACAGGCTCTCCCCTTATCAGGGACCCCCTGCCACCTGAGGCCATTTTGGGGACGTAAGGAGTAATCTCTTTTCCCATCCAGTAGATTTAACCTCTGTCTTTTCTTTCCTTTATGTTCTCTTCTCTTTGTCATTAAACAAGATAATATCTGTGGGAAAAAGACATGTAAATGCATTCATTATTCACCCATTCATTCATCTGTTCATCCAATGTGAACTGACCATGTGCCAGACACTGCACTAGGATTTATTAATATACTAGAAAGAGAAAGCCTTGATTATTGGTGTCATAGGACTTCCACTCTAGGGGTAGAAACAGATGAAAACACTAAGCAGTAAAGTAAAGGAAATAATCTTACACTGAAGTGAGTGCTATGAAGGAAATAAGCCAGGGGCAGAGATGGAAGAAAACAGAAAAATATACTTAGGGAGGCCAAGGAGTACTCTTCTGCCAAGACCTAAAGGAGGAGAAAGAGCCATCCCTTTAACAGAAGAGCATCCCAGATAGAAGAAACTGTGGGCAGAGGCCCAGGGCAGGAAGAAATGGGTGTGTTCAGGACAGGGAATATGCCCAGTGTGGCTGCAGTAATCTTGAATAAGCTCTTACCCATTCTTTGCCCCACCTGGAAAGTGGGGATAATAGTACTTATGCCTTGGGTTATCATAATTATGAAATGGAATAAAGCATTGTATTCAGCCAAGTCTTTGGAAAAGCAGATACCAAGATAGGGTTAGGTGTGCAACAGATTTATTGGGAGAAACATGTTGGAGGATAGAGAGGAAGGGGCCAGAAAAGGTGAGAGGGTCTTCAGACGTCAGTGCAGGTCTGACATCTATGAAGGACGCAGGGAAGGAAGGTGTTCCAAGAAGATTTGGCCAGAGGGGAGTGCTTGAGCCAGAGCTGCATGTTGGAGGAGCCTGCCACACAATGAATGGGTGTGGGCTTTGCTTAGTCATTGGTTGGGAACTGCCCCGGGAAGGGCGTGGCCTTGCCATGGACTCCAAGGAACCAGAGAAGTGGCGCTGTCGCTGTCAGTCAACTGTGCTCCCACAGCAGGAGATCTGAGCGGTGCCCGCAGTGTGGGGCTTAACAGGTGTTAAAACCAAGGTGTAGCTTCTGTGATTACCAACAAATCTTAATAATTGCAATTGTTATCTTAGCTTTGTTTTCCTGATTCCTTTTCTGTTTCTCTCTCTCCTGCCTTAGCTGTCCTCTAGCCAGCTGCTAGAACCTCTGGACATCACCTGTCTTCACACAGACACACATAAGTACAAGTGAAACTGGGGAAATCTGACTAAGATGGTTGGATTGTGTCATTGTCAGTGTCCTGGCTGTGCTATTGTACTATAATTATACAAGATGTCACCGTTGGGGGAAACTGGGTGAAAGGTACACCAGAGGATCTCTCTCTCTCTATTATTTTTTACTACTGCATATGGATATATACTTACCTCAAGATAAAAAGTTTAATTAAAAAAATTGTTAGCGTTCCTGGTTCTAATACTCAGTGGTATTTGTTGAATTGAACCATTTATTTTTCAGCAAGCTCTGCCTCTTGAGGGTAATAGATTTCATGGGGTTTCCGTTCACCTAATGAGAGAATATTTCCACTTACTTTCCAAATGTACCTCTGGCTTCAGCTTCTCCAGCGTTGTCTGTGTTCTTATATTCATGATTTTGTAGACATCATTCACACGTCCCTCGGTGCTCTTGCCTGGGAACTGAAGAATCCCAGTAATTTTAGCACAACCTCGGCTTTCCTTTGCTTGTGTAGAGCGCCCTTCTCCACTTCCTCACCTGTGCATTTTTTGCTCTCTACAAGTTCTGTGCGTCGTGGGATCAGAGCCACACTCAGCCACAGCCCAGCTGCGACTGCGCCATGATGCGGCACAGCCCGTGTGGGATCTTCCGTTGGGTTCTTACTTCCCTCATCCTCCTTTGTTCCTTCCCAACATGTCTGGCTACAGAAGCACATTAAATGGAAGTCGTCGGGGTCCAGTCTAGGGAAGACTCCCGGGTGAATGCCCTGGGTCTTAACTGAGAACTCGGAGCTTTGACTCCTTTAGAGAGGAGGAAGCTCCTTGCTGCCTCTCCACACCTGTTTACAGGGGCTCACGGGAGCTGCTGGCTTTCCCCCATCAGTTTGCCAATTCACTGTCTAGAAAAACTTAGTGTCACCTGCAAAATATGAAATATGAAAGCATCCTGCACCATACTTTGAGTAATTTATAAATGAAGTAAGTTTGAGCCCTGTTCTCAGTTCTCATTCCACAGAGGTGCACATTCACCCCTCCAGGGGTTTTCTACGTCCAGGGCAGCGTTCTGTGAAGTGTTTGCCAAATCCCATCCCCACAGCTCGCTGCCCTGCCCGCACAGTCACACAGGGACACGAGGATGACTTGGCTGGATGGGAAACTAAGAACTGTGGTCTAACTTGTGACAAAATCCTAGGGGCAGAAAAGACTAAGGTCATCTGATTTCTAATTCAGTGCTCGGCCTAACTCAAGAACTTCATTTGTTAGACAGTCTTTCTCATGGTGAGCCCATAGCCCTTGGCACGCAGGAGGGACGTGGGTCCCTCCACCTGTGATACTTCTCTTCCAATTGATGCCCCTGCCTCCTCACTGTCACACGCGCTTGTTTTTCCAGTCATTCTGTGCACGTCAGGGGTAGACAGATAACATCACCCGTCCTTATCTTTACCCACTTAAAAACATGTGAGTGTCTCCCTACTTACTTATGATTTGGCGAAAGCAGCCTGATGCTGGACTCACAAAGATCTGGGTTCAAATATCTACTCCTATTCCTACTAACTGGGTGACCTTGAGCAAATGACTAGCTCACCCTCAGGCTAGTTCTTCTCACGTAAAACCCTCTTTCAAAAGGCTGAGGTGAGAAGCGAGGTCGTGTATGTAAAATTCCTGGTACATAGTCGATGCTTTCCTTACGAGCGCTTACAGTACTAGTAGCATCTGTAGTAATCCACGGAACACTTAGTGCTTGCTAGATACTGCGCTGAGCACTTCCCAGGCAGCATCAATTTTTACTCCTCATGACTACCCTATAGGAAAGTCACTGTTTTTATTTTCCACTCTACAGATGAAGAGCTGAGGCCGGGTTAAGTTGCTTGCCATGACCACATAGCTGGAAAATGATAGGACCAAAATTCAACCTCAGGTTTTTCTGACAGTCAGGGAAGGAGTCCTAGCCTACAACGCCACGTCCATTTTCCCCTTCCTCCTTCAGAGGGCCTCAGTCCGTTAATCAGGCAGTCGCCTCACGTCTTTCTTAGGAAGAGACAGCATACCAGTAAAGAGAATATGCATATTTTAACTGGAAAGAGCCACGATACCTCTCACTCAATGTCTATGTAATTACTATGAATCTCAAGTTAATGTCATCTGAATTAATGGGGTCACACATTAAAGAAACAAAACATGGTCTTTAGGGCATTTTTTTTGTTTTAAAATGTGATGGTTCTTTACATATAGCAAATTGTAGGGAGGTAAACAACTAAATAATTGAAGAATTGAGAAGACGAAGCAGAGGCTAGTTTTGATCAGGGTTATTTTAGGAGCCACAAGGCCATGGCCATACCAAGACAAAATGGGCAGGACCTCCATCTGTCCAGTTCTCTCTAGAATGTGTGGCTCTAAAGCAAGAACCAAGTCATATGTTCCTGTAACCACTTACTTCATGGAGCCATGGAGACTTTTGTCAGTGTGTTGGCTTCTACTAATTAATTTTTAGAATCTGTTCTGTTAATATTTCCTAAAGTTCAAGGGGTAATCTTTGAATATTGACCAACTAATTAAAGGTTATGTATGGGCCTGTTAATCAAGGTTTTCATCTTTACATTTCCATCTTCCCGGGACTGTGAGGCAGCAACGTCTTGGCAGAAAGAAGAAGGGGATGCCCGTCCTAGTGTCACTCCCAGGAAATGAGCATGGCGCTGATCAGGAGCCGGGCCATTTGTGCGTCTGTCTACCCAGCAATGCCGCGCAGCTGGTGCCCAGGAGTCAAACCGACTCAGGTGCAAGTCTTTTAACCAACAAGCTTTAGTGTATTCCAGTACGGAAAGTACGTAATGTTACTGTAGGGCCGCTGTGAAGGGTAGAGGAGGTAATGGACGTTCAGGGCACAGTACCTGCTCCTTCACTGGTTCGTCCAGTAAATGTTTAGCGAGCCCTCTGTGTGCCAGGCTTGTGCATGCACCAGGATTAGGGTGGGCCACAGTGTTTACATGAGAAAATAAGGCAGGTTGTTCCTACCTCAAGGAGCTCACAGTCTAATGGAAAGGACAAGCAGGAAAAAAAAGCACAGGTAAAATAGGTAATTATAAAATATGTTAAAGGGCATGGGAAAGAATACAAATATTAAAGAGAATGTATCAGCGGCTGTAGGAAGAGGGAAATGGGAAGTTTCTGTTCAATGGGTATAAAGTTTTTGTTCTGCAACATAAATACATTCTAGAAATCTGTTGTACAACATTATGACTTAAAATTTTGTTAAGTGGGTAGACCTCAGGTTAAGTGTTCATAGTGCAATAAGACAAATACATTAATTAGTGTATGTAAGTACAAAAAGTATGTACACACATGAATGAATTGATATTAGTAACACTTAGCATATTAACTCATACAGAGGAAATGCTATATAAGTGGATGTTGACTGAAATAGATAAGTTCAAATATTAGGGCTTTATTCTAAGAAAATAATTGTGGATAAGCAAAGATTGAATTGCAATGATGTTTAATGCCAGGATTGGTTGTTTTTGTTGTTTCATTTTGCTTGTATGTCACAGAATTTATTTTTTAGATTTTAGGAATGGTGAACTAAAAATAGTACTAGTACCTTTTATTGCATATATCTGAATAATATCTATTTCTCTCAGGCCAAAGCTTTAGAATTTTCTATTGTGTCATCCTTCCTGTTTTTTTTTTTTTTTTTACTTTTTAAAAACTTTATTGGGGTGACATTGAATGCCAGGATTGTTACTCTAAAGTTGAAACCAACCTAATGGTCCAATAGTGGATGACTGATTAAGTAAATGATACTAATCCATAAAGAATAAACACAAGAGAACCCAGGGCGTGTTAATATAGATAATGTGGATAGTGAATACCCCTTTGAGAAGTTGACTATCTGATTAATAAATGATGGGAAAGACTCATTCCGTGTGTCATGTTGTGCGGGGTGGGGGCGACTTAGGGAACAGTAAATGCAAAGGCTGGGAGGTGGGGAGGGGTTTGCAAGTCTGAAAAATGAGCCCCAAATGAGGAGAGAACCGAAGGAGGAAGGAGAGGTATCGGAGAGCCTGGAGATCCAAGCAAGGTCTGATCCTGCTAGATCTCGCAGGCCATCAACACCAACTTAGATTTTATTCCAAGCATGATGGGAAGCCTTTGAAGAGGATTAAGTGGGAGGGCAGCGTGATCTAAATTACATGCTAGGAAGACTGCTCACATGGCTGCCTGGAGAATGGATGGGGATGAGGGCAGAGGCAGGCTGACTTGGTGAGTGGTGTTGGCAGATGGGCTGCTGTGCGAGCAGGGGAGCAAAACGGGTGGCTCTGTGTTTTCGGAGTCAGAACCAAGAGTGCATGCTGGGAGACTGGTTACCTGGATTGGAGAAGGGAGGTAATTCAGAACAGAGCCTGAATTTTGGGGATGAGTAATAGGAAGAATCAAGGTGTCATTAACCAAGATGGGGAAGTCTAGTTTGTGAAGAGAAACCAAAAGTTCTGCTGTGGACGTGTTGGATTTAAGGTGTCTGTGCAACATCCAAATGGAGAGAGAAGTCAGACTGTGGAGAGGCTGGGGTTGGAGGTAGGAGTTTGGAAGTCAGTAGATGGCTACTTAACAATGGCAGCTTCTGGTGTGTAAGTTCCCCCTGCTGTTCCTCAGGGATGGCTGTCAAGTGCACCCACTAGGTGGTGTCCCAGCAGGAGCTCTAACTGAGTGAGTGTGGGCGAGGGGAGCTTTTGTGGAGGAAGTTTTCAGAACTTTTGGAATTTTCTTCTGGGCAGGCTGCTCCTCCAGTTCCAACTCCTACAGCTAGGATTTGAGATACCTGTCCTTTGGTGTGAGACCTTGATTTTGCAGAATGCATTAGCATCAGCTGTCCTACTCTGAGGCCCACCTGGGGTGGCTTGTATGGGTGAACCTGGGTGATGGGGGCGAGACTGCTGGCCTGTTTGTGAGTCTGTGAGGGTTAGGGAGGGCCGCATAGATTTCACTGCAAAGAGAGGATTCATAGCCTCTGCACTGACATGCCTTGTCTGCCTGTCGCATCGTCACCTGGGTGGAAGGCTGTGATGTCTGTGGAAAGGAAGATATTGTACGAATTATTGGTTCATTGCTGCCTTAGCTGCCTTAGCATACACCGCTTCAAGGAATCAAACTCTGAGCCACAGATCATGTGATAAACACTATGTAATGGCCTGGAGTTCTTATTTCTGTGGAGGCACCTAAGGGAGAAGAGAAAAATCAGACAGTTTTTGTTCTTTCTCTATCTGCGCCCATGGGCAAATATAGCCAGAACAGAGTAATAATGTGAAAAAGTTCTCTTAGGCTGAAACATAGGAAAATCAGGTTCTAGCTGTCATCCTGCTGTTTACTACCTGTCCGACCTTTTTCACAAGTTCTCTGGGCATCCCGAATCTCCGCCGGTCCACCTGAAGAATAGGGGCAGTCTGCGCCTGCTCCTCCCTGTTCCCAGAGCTGTTTTAAAGATCAAATGAAACCACGTGCTGAAGGTTCTTTGGTAACATTAAAGTGCCAGGAATCAAACTCTCAAAAAGCAGGGGATACTTGTATTCAGCCACACCCCTGCCCTTGTGGAAGGTAGACTCTGGTGAGAAGGATAAACACCAAAGAAACAATGACAGGTGTGGCCACAAGGGGATAAGAAGAGATGACCTTGGAGACCACTTGGTCTTGACCAGTGGTTCTCAAAGTGTCCCCCTACCAGTAATAGTGTCACCTGGGAACTGGCTAAACGTGAAAATTTCTAGGTTTCACCCCAAACCTGCTGAATCAGAAAGGCTGAGGGCTTTGTGTTAACAAGGCCTTCGGGGGGGTTCTGGTTCATGGCCAAGACTGGGAGGCCCCGGTCTAGGCACTCGGGAAAGCCTTCCCGAGAAAACGACTTCACCAGAACTGGAGAGGCAGAATTGTCTCAAAGAGGGTTGAGCAAGGGTCAACAGTACCATTCTGGAGGAAGGCCCTTTCGAGAAACGAAATTAGTACAATGTGGTAGGAGCAAAGAAAGAGCAAATGCGGAAGGGAAGGGAAGGACGCAGCCCAGTGGAAGGGGCCGTGCAAACTTTGGGAAAGATTTTGCAGTTTATGCTCAGGTCAATGGGGCCCCATTAACAGGTTTTAAGGAGGGAAGTACTTTTTCTGGTCAATAACATGCTATTGTAATTTTAAAACACTTCCTTACAATCCAATAAAGGCAGTTAATTATCTTAATTGGGGCTTATACTCTAATTCAGGAAAAGGCACAATATAACTCCTGGGCGAACCCATGAATATCTGTCCACCACTGATTGTGTGTTTGGCACTGTGCTAGGCACGATAAAGGATGCAGAAAACACATGTCTGCTTCCTTCAGAGGATGGAGAACCTGGATGAGAAGACAAAAGGACACACACACACAGCGAAGGATGCCAGCCATCCCTCATGGCTGGGTGGCAGGATTCCAGAGACTGGGTAGTTGCGGGAGTACTGGCGCAGGCAAGGCTCCCGGAGGAGGTGGGGCACGAGCTCGGCACAGCAGAGGAGGAGGACCTTGGAGGAGAGTGTGGAAGCAGAGATTTGCCAGGAATTTCTCTGTGTCCAGGGGGTACAGGCCAGACAGGAGTTTACAGACCACAGTGGGAAGTATTGGAAACTACTCTGGGAGGAGTGGCTGAGGCCGGACTGTGCAACCAGGCCTAGGAGGAGGAAGCCCCCCAGTCTGGCCTCATAGCCCTCAAACTACTCTGACCCCAGATGGAGCCGTCCCTGGGTCGCTGGCCAGGGCATTGATGACAGGCGTCAAGCAGGGCAATCCGTGGGGCCATTTTCTGCATTTGCTGCTGAGAATTTCTTCTCTTATCTCCTTGCCAGGCTCTTGGGCATCCCTGATAGCTAACTGCTTTGCATTTGTGTTTATATCCTTTCATTGAAATATACTAATCACAGATCTTAAGTTACCAGCATAAAGAATTTCCCCAAATAAACACACCTTTGTTAACCCCACCGTGATCAAGGAATGGGATGTTTCAGCACCCGAAGTCCCCCACCGTTCGCTTCCAGGTGCCCATTTTCTAGAGAAGCACTGTTCTGGCTGCTAACCTGCTTCTTTTTGTAGCTTGTGGGTTCTCGGCTTCTGGATTCCCAGCCTCACGTTTGTGAGGTTTATCTGCAGTGTTGCCTGTAGTCGCAGATTGCTCCTTCTCATTGTGTCCACTGTGTGGGTATAGGACAGCGAACTCAGCATTCCACTGTCCGTGAGCATTTCAGGGCGTGTCCAGTTTGGAGCTGCTACTTTGTCTCACTTCAGCCTTTGACCTGGGCCTTCCTCTTCAGTTTGCTTGGATTTCCCTTATTGTCACTCAACTTTAATCTCCTCCAAAACTATGAATGCTCTGTTGTACTCGCGTGTGCGTTTGGCAAAGGAAATAAATAGAAATGAATTCTAAATAAAAAATGAACAGCAAGAAATAGGTGGTTTAAGAAAACCAAAACTGCCTCCCCCACCCTCCGCCTCCTCCCTCCCCCCCACCCCCGCCCCACGCCGCAGGGAATCCTGGGAAGCTGCTGCAGCCTGCCCAGCGTGCTGCCAGCCAAGCCAGGTGGATCGCTCTCCAGAGCCTGTGGAGGGTGGGAAATATCACTTGTTCATTTTTATAAATGGCCTGGTGCAGGCACTTTGTAAATGTTTCTTGAATGAATGAGTTTCTAATAAAACAAAGCACTCAAGTTGCTGTGAATCTATGATGTGCCAGGTAGGCCCTGAGAATACAGCGAGGTATGAAATCCTTCTCCTGAAGATCTTTTGAAAAATGTTTGGCAAGCACTTCTCTCTATGCCAGGGACCTTAGGTGCTTTACATCCCTGGCCTCCTTCAATTCTTACACAGCTCTGTGGGGTAGTTACTCTTCTTACCCCCGGAGCAGAAGGGGAAGTTGAGGCACAGCTGGCCTAAGCAGCGTGCCAGGTCCGTACTCAGTCTCATAGGTAACATTCAAAGCCACATTTGCACTCTTAATGCTACAGCTGGGGTCAGAGGAGCGCAGCCAGCAGTCAGGGCTGGGGGGCAAGGGCAGACAGGAGCCATTCCCAGGTGTGGCCATTGGATCCCTAGCTTTTCAGGGGAGATGGGACTTGGGTGGGACCTTAAGAAAGGGTGATGCTTTCTTTGGTGGAGAAAAGCAGTCAAGTCCTGTGAGATGGGGGACCAGCCTGAGCACCCTCCCAGGGTAGGCATGGGAATGAGAGAGCTGGGGGCCCAACGAGGTTACGGGAGGGGGTGGGAGAGGCATATCCCGGTTGTACTGAGAATATACACTCTAGGAGGATGTTGTGCCGCTCAGTCCACCAAGGACTGCCCACGTCATTGTTTCCCACTCCAAGATCTCTGTGGCTTGGCCACTGTTCGGCCCTCTGGCCGCCAAGTCTCTGTGGCCCTGACTTCTGCGTTTCCTGTGAACCCAGCTTCCTTCCTCACCCAGTCTGCCGAGTTAGCCGCTGTCCACCACCCTCAGGACTTGGCCTTCCTCGGGGCGCTCACCTGACACTCAGAGCAAGGCTGCCCCATCTCATCCTCCTGGCACCCGGCAGGATTGGGGAGCTCAGGGTCCAGACCTACTGCACCTCTCCCCTCCTGCAGACCTGAGAGCTTACTCTGCACTCCCTATCTTAGGGGAACCTCTGCACGGCACCAACAAAAAAATCCATTGACATTCACTAAGGTTTTAGAGGCTGGGTAGTAAAACATTACACAGAACCCTGCCGGCTAGTAGAAGCACTTTAGATTTCTCTTCTCATTCCCCTTTCACCACCGGCAATTTGATAATTATCTTGAAGACCATATGGTTTGAAAGCCCATCATCTGCATAGAGATGCTGCTTTCCTGCTTCCCTTTAAGTCCAGCTCAGTGGTTCTCAAACTAGCTTGTGAAACAGCTTTTCTGAACCACGTGGTAAACACAGAGCATGTATGCTGCACTTTGTAGGCAATTTATAGGATTTTCAAGCACAGTTTTGACTCTGCGTGATGTTTTCTAACCTTCTCACTGACTTTTGAATTGCATTCCCACTGTGCCGCTGAGTTGGCTGGGGACACGTGTCTTGCCACCTCCCAGGGGCACTAAGGCACACTCGTGCCTCACGGCCCGGGAACCCCCCGGGGACCCTGGCAGCTGCATACCCAGCCTCACCAGCAGCCAAGAGGACACTTCCTGGAGACCTGGAAATCCCTGCCACTTACGGGGGGATTTAAATCCAGTTGGCTCCTGAGCTGAGTCCGTATTTTTAGAGCCGGAAGTCTGTCTCTATGATAGACAATGAGGCTCATCAAAGGCAAGATTCTTTGCTCTTCTCCTTCTCCTCCTCTCTCTTCTCGTTCTCCTGCCTCTTCTCCTCATACTCCCTTCTTTTTTGCCCTCTTCCTTCTTCCTCTTCCCTCTTTTTTCCTTTCCTCCTCCCTTTATTTCTCCCCTCTGCATATTCCACCATTGAGCGGAGTGCCTGGCACAGAACAACTATTATATAAAGTATGATGAATGAATGAATGAATGAATGAATGCCATTATTTGGCTTCAGAGGAAAATTCACTTTTTTTTTGGTGTGGGGTGCATGGAATTGGATTGTCATGTTCACCTTTCTGTCTTTTTCATTATTCTCTGAAAGCACAAACTCAATTTAGGCTTTAGTGAAAAATGAAGAACATTAGTCCAACCTTTTAAAATTGCTTGGTCAGTGCTTCCTGCTTGCTTGTACTTCATGGTGCTGTCATCACCCGGTAATTATAACATTAAGTATGTACCTGATCAGCAAGTTGCTTTAATTAAAATCCCCTGTTGGTTTTCTAGCACCTCAGGGCTCCTGGAGCATTTGTTCAGCTCTTTGGGCTGCTGGCCAAGTCTGAGCTCCAGCGGGGACAGAAGCAGGCTTCCAGAGGGCCTGGTCAGTGCATCCCCCCAATCCCCCTCCTGGCTTTCCCACTAGTATTTTTGCCAGCTGTGTGGTGAGCGGCTCATCACGTTCACCTCTAGAAGGGCTCTAGCTGTCCACAGACCGGGGAATGCTGAGGCCTCTCAAAGAGGGGGAGGAACCTTTGGAACCAGAGCTCTTGGCGATTCCTAAACCACCTGCAGTGAGATTCCCCCCTGTGCCTTAGCTGATAGGGCCACCCAGCCCCTCTTCTCGTGTTTCCATGCAGGGGAGCTGGCAAGCGTAGCAGAGCTATTTCTGCTGCTGTGCCCTTTATGCGTATTTACAATTCTACAGCTGAGCGAGAGTCTGGTTCTGGAGACAGGCAGACCTGTGTGTAAGTCCTGGGGCAGGTGATTTTTTCCGAACTTCATTTCTCATTTGTAAAGTGGAAAAATAATAGAACCAATCTCTTGGAATTTTTATGAGGCCTAAATGATACATGTAAAAAGTTCTACACATTCACATGTTCCTGGTACATAAACTCTCAGTAAGTAGTGTCTACAACTACTGCTATTACTACTACTACCAGCAGCAGCAGCAGCAGCATTTCCTAACAGATACCCAGGAAGGACGTTGCTCAACTTCTGATGGTCTCCAGAGGAGGATGGCATCACTTTCTTGCAGTGTTGCATGTCTTTCAGTGCCAGGGAGAGGAGGTGGGTCTTGGACCACCCAGAAGGCTATAGATGGAGAAAGAAAAACTTCTGCCAAGACAGACTGAACAGAAAGTGGAAACTGAGAGTCTAAATATGGCACAGCATTAATCTTTGTACATCAACGTAAGTGCCAGTAAAATTCACTTATATTTAAAGTAAATGGCTATTTCTTGTCACCAAAGGATTATATCCCTCTCACCCATGTAAACAAAAGATGATGTATTATGGTTGTATTTCAGAAGTATTTATTTGACACTTGTCGATTATCTAGTAGATGTGGTAAACATTTATTCAATCACTCAGTGACGTTCTGTGTGCCTACCCCGAGTTGGGTGTAGGTATACAATGGGGAATCGCCAAACTGCTACACAAAAGGAGGAAATGAGGCACAGAGAGGTCAAGAACCTTCTCTAAGGGGACACAGTAGTAGAACTGTGATTGATCCCAGGCTTCTTCTCACCCTAGCTTCCTTCTGCTGCACTGCACTGATGGCAATAGTCCCTGCCCTCAAGGAGATTGCAATACTTCTTAAGGGACAAAAGTTACAAGCAACAAATCTTTGAGAACATTCATTCATTCAACAAGTATTTAACATACCTACTATGAGCCAGGTCCCAGGATGACTACAAGAGACAAGTTCTTATTCTCATGAAGCTTATATTTTAGAAGGGAAGACTGATAATAAATAAGCATATAAATAGATGAACAAGGCACTCTTACACCATGATAAGTACTGTGAAGAAAATAAAATAGGGCGATGGAACAGCAGGCAATGCAAAGAGGGGCGCTGCTGGGATCCAGTGGCTGATGGGAAAGAGCCCGCTGGCCTGAGCTGGCTGTGGGGCAGGAGAGCAAACGAGTGCAAAGGGTTGGAGGCAGGAGTGACCCTGACATGTTCAAGAAACAGACAGGAGTCCAAGATAACTGGCCTAGGAAAGGACACTTCCAGGTGATGTCAGGGAGACTGGAAGGGTTGGACCATAGGACTGTCAAGATACCACATTTCCAAGTCCTAATTAAATTAATCATGGGCTAAAATGCATGGCCCAACCTATAAGCACTAAATGTAGACCGGACGTCTGGAGAAGGCTTTCCCCATGGAGTAGGATTTAATATGAGCCTTGAATGGGAAATAAAGCTTCTGCATGCGCTACAGGGAGCCCCACCATGAATCAGGCTGCGGAGGCCTTGTAGGAGCACTTTGGAGAGCCACAGTTCCCCAAGATCTGCCTTGGAGCACAGATGCTGTGAGATGCTCTTCAACCAAAGGCTTCTGGGAAAGCCTTTGAAAACATTGGGGAAATAATAAACTAGATTTCCTTCTTTAGAATTAAAAAAAATATGCCATAAAGGGTTGGGGAAGTCTGGCAGCAAAGATACCTGTTTTACCTTTTGTAATCCAATGTATCCCAAGTTTATACGACCATGGAATCTTATTTATTTTCAGAATTCTTATTAATATCCCCTAGAATTAAGGTACCAAAGAACACCTTTTGGGAATCAACACTGAAGAAAAAGCTGGGGCTTTTGTGGGCCTGAGGGATCAGTAGCTTCAGCCTCGGAATCCGAGGATGAATGATTCACCACTTGTGCCTACGTTTGTTCACGCTGATGATCCCCTCCAGTGACTCAAATCATTGAGTGTCAACTGTGCCTTTGTTGGCTCTGATCCACTTGCTTTATTTTCACTTTGCCGGCAGGACAAGGGAGGCCCTGGAGAGCGGAAGTGACTAGATATGTATTCATAATCCTGCCTGACTCAGCTGCAACCGAGCTGGTTATGAAAATGCTCCTGGGCTTTAGACGACAGCTCCGTGAACCCGCAGGGCCAGTCTTTTGGAAAGATCGATATCAACACCCTGTGAGGGTCTTTCCTGAGAATGGGCAGTGTGTGTGTGTGTGTGTGTGAGAGAGAGAGAGAGAGAGAGAGAGAGAGAGAGGAGAGAGAGGAGAGAGACAGACCGGGAGACAGAGGAAGGAACCAGTGGGAGGGTGAGTGTATTCTGTACTCCGATGACAGCAACATCAAACCCGTGTTTTCTAACTTTGAGCTCTAATTTTCCTCTGATGACAGTGAACCTTAGTTTGTCAGCTCCTTAGATGACTCAGCGTTAGTCTTAGGCTCACGAATCTTAGAGATGGAAGGGACCCCAGTGAGAGATCATCCCGACCACCCCTCCAGTAAGAACCGGGACAAGGGTCTAACCCCTGGAGGATCGTGGACCCCTTTGGGAATCCGATGGCAGCTGTGGACCTTAGCCCTGGAGCAAAAGCACAGATGGGTACTCAAATAACATTTCACCTACCACGTCAGAGGTTTACAAGCCTTTTAACATTCCTTATCTGTAATATATTCAATACCAATTTCTTGAGTACCTACTTAAATCTCCTTGATTGACTCCCTTTTCTCTTTGGATAAAGTAAAAACGTTCTGCAAAATGGCTCAAGCGGCCCTGCATGAAGTGCCCGCACTGCCCGCGGGCGTCACCTGACCCTGCTCACTCTGTTCCCATTTGCTGCCGCTCCAGCCGTGCTGCAACCCGCTGAGGGTTCTCATGCTCACTGTGCTTTACCTCCCACAGTGCCTTTGCTTATGCTATTCCCTCTGCCCAGTGCATTTTTTTCTGCCCTTGTTGCCCAGACAAAATCATCCCGTCTTTCAGATAGCAGTTCAGGGGTTACTTCCTCAAGAACGTCTGCTTGACATACTTTCACCAGGCCCTATGTGTCAGATTATTCATTCTATGTTCTCACAGCACTGTGGGTGCTTCTTTCTGAAGTGCCTGTCACTGTTGAGTTTTCCCTGTCTTTGTGAGAGTGATTGATCGATTGATGCCTGGATCCCCCACTAGATGGTAAGCTTCATGAGGGCAGGGGCTAGGTCTTTGGTGCCTAATGGTATGCTTGACAAACAGTAGGTGCTGGTTGGTAACTATGTGTGGGATAAAGGGATGGTTTTTTGTCACCAATGTGCATTATATCTCGAGGTAACCCATTCTATGTGTCCGGTGCTTCTGTTGGCTGCTAGTTTTGATAAATGAGTTTATTGATTGTGTTCATTATACTGACAAATTATGAGAGGCTTTGTCCTTCCCTAGGTAAATCAATGAGCACTTCAGTCTTCACAAAGCGGTTTGCCAGGTCTCTACAGTATAAATTTTCCTCAATGAATAAATCTACAGGCAGAACTTGGACATCACTTTGCTCACCCTCAGGCTGTAGGAGTATACACGATCTGTCCAGAAGGTGTCCAGCGATGTAATACGATAAATAGACCTGGCTGGTGTGGCCCAGTGGGTTGAGCACTGGCCTGCAAACCAAAAGGTTGCAGGTTTAATTCCCTATCAGGGCCCATGTGTGGGTTGTGGGCCAGGTCCCCATTTGAGAGGGGAGGAAATCAATTGATGTTTCTCTCCCTCTCTTTCTCCCTCCCTTCTCCGCTCTCTGAAAATAAACAGATTAATAGAGACATTTGTTGCAGAAGATACACGATACAAGAAATATTGTACATAAGACAATGACACCTCAGTCCCCTTCAAAGTAGGCACCTTGGGACCTCACACAGTTCTCCCAATCACCATCAGCTACCCTATTGTAATTTTCCTGAGTCTCATTGACAGTCTGAAATCTCTTCCCTTTCAAAGGTGATTTTAATTTTGGGAAAAGCCAGAAGTCTCAGGGCACCACATCTGGGCTATAGTGGGGCTGAGTCACCTGGGTGATTTGATGTTTCACCAAAAAACTACACCAGATGTGATACATGAAAAGGTGCATTGTCATGATGAGGCTGCCAATCACCAGTTGCCCATAGCTGCAGCCTTCTGAATCATCCAAATAGTTTCTGCAGAGGAATGTTCAAGCAAAGTGCAAAATTTGATGCAGATTCACTGCTCTACTCACTCATTGATTTGAATGAAACAATATACAGTACACATGATCACTCAACAGCATCTACCGCTCCCACTGACTAGTACAGTGAAGTCGTCATTGTTCACACATGTGCGTTCCAGTCCACTCTCTTTGGCTGCCAGGTTACATCGATGTTGTGCAAACCATTCTCATTATATTAATGATGGCTGGACTTTTTCTGGACAGACCTCATGTAATAACCACATCCAACAGTCGCCTCTTTCCTTCCTCCCTTCCTTCCTTCTTTCCTTCCTCCCTTCCTTCCTTCTTTCCTTCCTCTCTAACTCCCTCTGTCTCTTTTTTTCCGTTTTTCCTCCTTTTCTCCTTCTAGCAGTCGCATAAGCACCTTCAGAAGTTAAGAAGTTATACACACACACAGAAATCTCTTGGAGGAAAGTTTATGTATGTGTGTACCTGGTGGGTGGAAGTAGGTGCAAAGTAGGGCAAAATTTCCTTACCTGTAATTCCAGTTCGTAGTTGAAATGAACTCTGTGTGGTGGCGAGGCTCTAAGACCCCCTCTAGCTGATAACCCCCTTCCCTTCCCCCTCCTCCCATCCTGTTTCCCTCCTCTCCACCAATACTACCTCATAATGTCAATATTACTCAAGTCAGAAGCCCTAATACCTTTTTTACCCAATCATCCTTACATGCTGACCCTTCCCCTGCCACTTGGTCAGGCTGTGTCCTGGGGACTTCCCACTGTGGGGAGGAAAGATCTGAACCTAGTCTCATAAGAGGTGAGAAGGCAAAGGCCTTTCCCTTTCTCATTTCCTCTGCCTATAATGTTAGAACATTTACTAAAATGTCCTAAAGTGTCCCCTCTCCCTCAGCTTCCCGCCGCCCAAATATTCATGGCCTTTGAGCCCCAGTTCCCCGGATGAACCCTACCACCCACTTGGAAGAGAGGAACTTGGGCGGAACGAGGTGTGGAAAGGTGTGCTTCCACAGCCTCGGGTGCTCAGAGCACACCACCGCTTGTGCTGAGACTACACAGTCGGTGGTAGTGCTTGGCAAAGCTGCCCCAGTGGAGAGGAGTCCTGCCTGCTCGGCGCCTCCTTACCTCCCTCCTTCCCCACGTAGCCCGGTTCCCAGGGTGGTCTGTGCCGCGGAGGCCTGGAGGCCAGTGGTAATCAGCTGCTGCCCTGTTGCTCGTGGAAATGCCCAGGGGCCTTGCTGCCCCTTAAGCACCACTCCTCTAACCCAGAAGCATGCACGTCTTCCTTGAAGAGTTGGGTGATAACCATGTGCTGTAAAAAGTCCATTGTTAAAGAAGAGTCCATTGGTGAAAAAGTCCATTGTTGAGTGATTAAAAAAGTAACAACAACACGGACACATGGGATGTGGCTGTGTGCCCTGGTGGAGCACCAGAATGGCGAGTGAGCCCCACAAACACCCGCAGGTTCAGGTTCACCCTCCGCCTGCCGCCTGTCCCAGAGTGTTAAGGTGGGGCTCTGCTCCAGCTCTCGTACTCAGGCATCGTCCCGATGAACCCCATTACCTGAGGAAACTCATTGCAACCACATGCGTCTGTCTAGCTCGAACCTCTCCTAGGCTCCTTACAATCTCTTCTTTTAAATAGAAACACAAATCATAAAGGCACCAGCTATGTTTTTCCCCACCAGAGGAAACTCCGTGAGGCAGGCTTCAGTTCAAGGTCACCTTTCCAGCTTCTGATAAACCTTGTCAGAATAAAGAGAGAAAGGAAGGAAGGAGGGAGGAGAGGAGGGAAGGAGGGAAGAAGAAAGGGAAAAGGGAAAAAAGGAGGGAGGAAGGGAGGGAAGGAGAAAAAGGAGAAGAGGGCGAGTAAGAAGGAGGGTGGGGGAGGGAAGAGTGGAGGGAGGACGTAAAGTTCATTTCTGGGAGGTGTGGGGTGTCCTGCACAACCCAGGTCTCATCACGCGGTTGCCACGGCTGAGGTGAGAATGGGGAGGAGGTGGGACGAGGGTGAAGGGCATTTCTCATTAAAAAAAGGCCAGACGAACTTGATTCAGAGCTGAGGGTTTTGTTTTGTTTTGTTTTTGAGAAATTAGTTTTGATGGATATTTTTGGAAGCTGAGGGAATGGAAGTTTATTTCATTGCCCTGTCTGCCTCATTTCAATTTGGCAGACACAGGTTCCTTCACCCAGTTTTGTGTTTTAGATGACGTGTCACTGGCTGTATTGACTCCCATGGTTGTTCAGTACGTCTAGCTCTCAGGGACTCCGTGAGCAGAGCCCCAGCAGAGACCGCCTGCTATTCCCCAGAAGGCCAATAGAGGGCTCCCAAGAACATTGAGCAAAATTGGGTGGACGTCTCCAGAGAGGTTCCACTATAATGGCAATGGCTTTTATGGTTACCTCATACATAAACAGGTAGAACCAGATTCAGATGGTAACGGTAAAAATGAAGGAGTATTTGCCATGAGTGCAATATAATTTTCTGTATTGGAGGGAGCTCAGATTAGATTAATTTGTATACAGTATGTATACAGTATGCTGGACATGTTAAAACCTTGATTCTGTGCACTGTTATCTTGAAAAAAATCACTTATTTCTCTAAGCCTTAGTTTGCCTAGTTAAAAAATGGTGGAGTGATGTTGAGATAGAGTCTGGCTTTCTAAGGTCTTTTAAGGCATAACTTTTTATTACTACACATTCCAGGAACCACATTAGAAATAACCTGACAAAAATGGCTTACTCAAAAGGAAAAGGGTTAATCCTGCCCCCCAACACAGGCCTGATAAAATGGTCACTTATCTGTTATATGTCCACTTAGAATAATAGAATAGGGAATGCAGTCTCTGATGACAATAAGCTAGATACAGTATGGGGTGACTGAACTATAGTATCACGGCCAAAAGACTTAGCTTGAGAGCTCGACTTTATTTCCTAGGTAATCGCTTTCCCTCCAGAGTCTCAGTTTATTCAACTGCAGAGTTGGGATCATCCAAATTGCCTCACCTGTTCTATGGTGTGAAGGTCAGGTAAGATAATAAAGGGAGGCACTTTGCCTCCTGCAGTGAGCCACACAAGTGTCCAGTTATTAATAGACACACTGACTTACGTGGTCCAAACTTAGCGACATAGTGAATGCTTTAATCCTTTCTTTCCTGAACTTAAGATCCCATTAAACTACATTATAGCCATAGTTTTCCTTTGTAATCTTCTTCCAACAGAAAGCAGATTAGAAAAGAGATATAGAAATATTTCTGAGGTACAGAGGAGCAGAAACTAGTCTTGCAGATCTTAGAATGAAAGGAAATTCATGAGACTGAGCAGAACCAGATGATTTGTAGCCAGTATTGAGACTGTGTTTGAAGTAGAAACTAAGATTTGTCTGTAGTCATTTCATTCATTTATTCATTCACGTTAGTTGCTTAAGGTTCTAGGAATACAAATTTCTGAATTGGGGAAAGAAGTAGAATCTCTCAATGGGCTTGTTTATCTATTCATCCTTCCAAGCATATGTTGAGATGTATCTATTTTTCAGATACCACGTGAAATGCAGTCAGCAATACAAGGCTATGCCAACCATGAAGGGACACTGAACTGTCTCATAGTAAGTGATACAGAGATAGAGACACATAGGTTTTTGTTGTTGTTGTTTTAGGGTACATGAGACATGGATGGCAGGAGATAGAATGTGGTGAAGAACAAAAGGCTGTGGAGTCAGGCAGCTTTGGGTCCAACCCTGCATCTGCTCAGTAGACTAGCTTTGCCCTTGAGCAAGTTGTTTGGCTTGTCTAAACCTTGGTTTCCTCTTTAATGCTGTCTACCCAGAGGAGTGGCTGCAGGGATTAAATGAGCTGATTTATGTAAAGCACAGTGAGTAGCATGGATTAGTAAACCCATGATACATGGTAGTTATTGTCATCATTATTATAACAAGTCGCAGTAACAAGGCAAGCGAGATTTTTAAGACAGGCACTGGGAGCCATGGACGTTCAGGGGAGGGAACACTCAGCAAGGCTTTGTGGGGATTGATCCTTGGATATGAGGATGAAAGGGTTTTCCACTGGCAGATATAAGGAAAACAGGGTGGGGGGGAGGTGACCCGAAGAAGGAAAAGAAGGAAGCAGGAGAGAATGTGGCAAGCGCTGGGAATCTAAGAATGGGGAGACATTCATTCTGCCATGGACAAAAAGCTTGTGTTGTGATCTACTTAATGTATTCATTCTGACTTTAAAATTTCCATAAAAATGTCTTGCCATGTTCTCTCTGTGGAGGAAATTGCCTCAATTATCCTAATGTTTTTCTGGTCTGAATTGGAAGGCAGTTATGTGAAATCTTGAAGATGATGAAATTTGTCTTCTGGAATTCTCAGCCACTTTTCCCTCTTCCAGTTTTGTCATCTGGCTGAGTCTTCCACCCTGCCTAGTCATCCAGGATCTCCATGTACTAAAAACAAAACAAAACAAGAACCTTCATTCATTTTCTTAAGGCCCAAGTATTATATGTTTATTGAGGAAAAATTAGGACACACAAGAAAAAAAACTGTCTTGACCCCGATGGGATTTGACCCAGCCATCCCATTCTTAGCAAACACATACTTAGAAAAGGCCCTGATGAACTAATTTATAACAAAGTGAAAATGGTTTTCAATGTGACCTCATTTAAGGGTCTTTTGCTTTTTGAACAGGGATGGAACATCAGATAAATAAGTTGAAATTTGAGGCATTCATAGCCTCACAGGAAGGTCATTTCAGGTGATAAAGGTAAAATCAGAGTGTTCTTAAAAAGTGAAGTATGCTATTCATTGACCACTTATACATAGATGTTGATTTTCCTTTAAAATTTTTTTACTGAAAATAAAATACATGCCATGGGATACATATATTTTTAGGGTTCGGTTGGATGAGTTTTGACCATTGCACGTACCTGCATAAACCTCATCCCTGTCACGGTGCACAGTTCCATCACCACAAGAAGCCCTCACAACCCTTGCCAGTGATGCCCCTACAGAGGCAACTACTGTCATTTCTCCAACACAGGTTTGTTTTTCCTGGTCTAGAACTTCGTGTAAACGTAATGATATACCATGTGTTCTTTTGTGTTTGTCTTCTTTCACTTAGCGTATTTTCATAACAGTATTATTTTGTGTCTGGCTGGTTTCACTTAGCACAGTATCTGTGAGATGCATACTTGTGTATATCAGTTTGTTTCTTGTTATTGATGAATAGCATTCAATTGTATAATCATATTACAATTTTTTATACTTGTTGATGGATTTTTGGGTTATTTCCAGTTAGGAGCTAGTACTATAAATAAAGTTGCAATGCACATTTCTATATAAACTTTTATCTCTGTATCATTAGTTTAATTTGATTGTGATATGCCTTTGTATAGCCTTATTTCTGTTTATCTTGCTTAGAATTCATTGAAATTCTTAGATCTGTAGATTTGTAGTTTTCACCAAATTTGGAAAATTTTTAACCATTATTTCTTCAAAAATTTTTTTTCTGACCTAAACTCTCCTCTCTTTCTGTTAGTCCTGTTACAGGTGTGTTATATTGCTTAATAGTTTTTCATAAATCACCAAGGCTTTGCTCATTTTTTTGTCATTCTTTTCTCTTGGTTTCTTTTTTTATTAATGTTTTATTGTTTATGCTATTACAGTTGTCCCATTTTCCCCCTCCCCCCCACTCACCCTGCCTCCCAACTTCCATAGTTGATCTCCACATCATTGTTGATGTCTGTGGGTCCTTCATATATGTTCTTTGGCTAATCCCTTCACCCCCTTTCTATCAGTTCCTACCACTTTCCTCCCCTCCTATGACTGTCAGTCTACTCCATGTTTCCATGCCTCTGACTCTGTTTTGCTCATTAGTTCATTTTGTCCATTATATTCTTCTTATAAGTGAGATCATATGGTATTTATCTTTCACTGACTGGCTTATTTCACTTAGGATAATAATGTCCAGTTCCATCCATGCTGTTGCAAATAGTAGGAATTCCTTCTTTTTTTCTGCTGCATAGTATTCCACTGTGTAACTTTTTAGTTTGGATTGTTCTTATCGACTGCTTTTCAAGTTCACTAAGTTAACTGGTCTTTTCTTTCACAGTGTTATCTGTTGTTAATCCCATATAGTGATATTTTTATTTCAAATATTGCATTTCTCTATTCTAGAATTGCCATTTGGTTATTTTATTTTTTACTTACCATTTCTCTATTGTGATTCCTTCTTTGTTTTCTTATTAAGTTCATATTTTTCTTTAAATCTTTGAATGGATATAATACCCATTTTAAAGTCATTGACTAATTCATTCTTCTTTATTATTTCCAGTGTTCTTACTAACTTTTCTCTTGGCTACTGGATCACATTTTCTTGCCTCCTTGCCTATCTGGTTGTTTTTATTGCATGCTGGCTATTATTTATACTACTTAGTCAACTGCCTCGATTTTGTTGTCTCCCTTAATAATTAAATTGTGTTCCGGCAAGCAGTTTACTTGCAAATCAGTTTAATACTTTTGAGGCTTTCTTTTAAACTTTCTTAAAGAATACTTAGAGTGGCCTTGAGCCTAGGGCTAGCTTAGGCCTACTTTTAAATCACGGACTTTCTGGGGTTTCTGTTGAATTCATTGATGACTTCCCACTGTGGTTCGTGAGAACTCAAATGTCTCCCAGTCCTGCGCAACCTCTAGTAGAGATGAGAACAGTTACCCTCCGGTTGTATTTCTTTCTCTAGTAAGTACCATTTTCCTTGCCCATGAAGCCCTGCCTTGAATATGGCAACATAGCGTTCAACCAACACCAAAGGACAGCCCTTTGCAGATTGTGGGTCTCCTTCTTTGTATAGTCCCCTTCTGTCTTGTGCCATGCCCCACAAATTCCAGCCACCTCAATAGCCCTGAACCCCACTGTCTGTCTCCCTGGCTCAGCAATGTCCTGTTTGGGTTCCTTCTTGTTGTGGCACAATCCAGCAAGTGTCTCCAGATAGAAAACTGAGTCCATTGCATAGCTTGTCTTGTGTGTTCCTCCTTTCTCAGGAATCAGTTTTTCTGCTGCTTCCTGTTCAGTGTCTGAAGACAGTAATTTGTATGTATTTTTCTGGTCTTATAAATGGTTTCATTAGAATGTATAGCTCGGCTCCAGTTATTCTATCCTGACCAAGTGAAAGACCATATGACGTAGTTCTGTTAGTTTGTCTTACCTGTGGAGAAACCCAGGCGTTCACAAGGATTGCCTAGGATCACCACATTATCAACCCACGCTAAGGGCCGGACGGTAGCAACAGTTTTCAGCTCCTGGTTTCGCTAACCAACCTCACAGTCTCTCGTGGAAGGTGTATGTGAGCAGACTTTGGGGACAAATTGATATTCATGGAAACCAAATTGAATTTCACAGAGAGGCAACAGCTCCTAGGGCTCTAAGTGCCGATTTACTGCAGTAGCCATCGGGGAGTTTTCCCCTGACCCGCTTCCAGTCGGATGGGGCCCTGAAACCCGTACAGGACACGCTGAGTTGGAGGCAGAAGTGATTCGTGTTAACTGAGTGAACACTTACTGTTAACTGAGTCTTACTGTCTTTCTTTTCACTGTGTCATGGTAACCAGCAATGTTCAATTCATGGCTCTGCTGTCCTGGGTCTCTGAGTGACTGCGGTGAGCAGAGGCTGCTTCGCATTAATTCTCAATGGAAACAGCATGAACAAGAAATAAACCATTGTTTTAAGCCACTGAAATTTTAGGGGTTGTATGTTTTCATAACACAACTTAGCCTATCCTAAATTATAGAGGGAATTTTGATAAAACTTGATTGTCTATTCTAAATTATAGAAAGAATTTTGTTAAAACTTGGATGCCTTAGGTTGGTTCCCCAGCAGCAGCCCCTGAGAGGAAAGTTAATAAGAACATGACTTATTAAAGAATCACTACCAGGAGAGACCGCTAAAGGAGTTCAGGATAGGGAAGGGAAGAAAGGTGTGTCTCGGATAAAACTCCCTCGGTTGGTATGCTGCCCCCTAATTTTTCAGGGGAATTCTGGAACTTAAGGCCTGCTTTGGTGTTGTCTCAATTCAAGGCCAGGGAGTTGGGCTTTCTTAGGTCCGCGCGCAGCCCAGGCCGTAGAGGGAAGGCGGTGCACAGAGTCAGCAGAGGGTGACACAGGGGATCTGGGTGAGGCGCCAGTGTGGTTCACTACGGGGATCACAAGGGGGGAAGGGAAAGCTCTGCGTCTTCGCTGTCAGTTCCGCACGATAGGGAGACCCATAATTTCTCATCTCTTATAAAAGTGGCATGGAACAAACTAACCGTAATAGTATATGAGGACAGAAATGCTGGTGGTTGCAGGAGTCTCGGATGGAAAGGCCTTTTCTTTCTTAGGTCATTATATCTGGATTGCCAGTAAACACTCCATAGTATAGCCTCTGAGCTTTTTTTTTCCTTTTCTTTTTTAAAATTGTTGTTAATTACAGTTGTCCCCATTTCCCCACCATTACTCTCCCCCGCCCAGTCCACCTCCACTCCCCACATTCAGTCCTCCCCTGCCCCAGTTGTCTGTCCACGGGTCCTTTGTACATGTTCCTTGATGACCCTCCCCCTTCCTTCCCCATCATCCCTGCCCCCCACTTTGGTTACTGTCAGTTTGTTCTTTGTTTCCATGTCTCTGGTTCTATTTTGCTCACTTGTGCATTTTGTTGATTAGGTTCCACTGACAGGTGAGATCATGTGGCACTTGTCTTTCATTGCTTGGCTTATTTCACCAAGCATAATGCTCTCCAGTTCCATCCATGCTGTCATGAAAGGTTCCTACCTTTGTTTCTGCTGCATAGTATTCCATTATATAAATGTGCCATAGTTTTTTGATCCACTCATTTACTGATGGGCACTTAGGTTGCTTCCAGCACTTGGCTATTGTAAATGGTGCTGTTAGGAACATTGGGGTGCACAGGTTCTTTTGAGCCACTGAGCTTTGGCCCCAAGGCTTAGTATTTTTTCCCATTTTCTCAGCCTCTGAGTCAACCCAGAGCAAAAGAGACCTTCGAAATTTGCCTTCAATCCTTGTTATTTATTATTTGCTGGCTGCCACCAAGGTGCTGAGACCACTTTGCTATACAAAAAGACATGATTCACAATTGCTTGTTTCCTTGTCACCACTTGATTTACTCCCTCATCAGCCCAACTGAGAGATGCTGTCTCCTCACGTAGCTTAGCTTTCAAGGCTTTGGGGAACTTGGTTAATGGAGATAATTTTTTTTTCCTTTACTGATGGAGCTGAATGAGTTGCAGTGCCTTGGTGCTCCTTTGAAGGGTATAGCGAATGGAATTTTGCCTGCCACAGTTGGAAGTGAAGGTGTGTGCTTCTTCTGCTGTGGCTGACGGTGCAGCCAGTGCTGAAGGCAGATCAGAGCATCTCTGGTCTCTGTGTTCTGGTGTGAGTGGACCGATTTCTGAATTAGGTGCAGCGAAGTGGTTTGCCACCAGTTGCCAATTTGGGAATATAGAATCATACCCCTGTTTTGCTTTTCCTCTTTTTATGGTGATCTCCCTTGTCCACACTCAGACCTCTTTTATTTGTTCAAATTTCTAGACAAAATATTTCCTGTCATAATCTCAGTTCTTCAAGTAGATTTTTCACCTGATAGAATGTTATAAAGGCATTGTCATGATGTCTAAACCAACTTCATTATTAACTTTGGAAAATTGTTATTGTCCCCTCACGGTCTTTATAGTTTCTACATGTTAATATTGCCCTACCTGTTTATAGTTGATTCTTCCTGTAGAATCTTCTGCCTCCAGCTTTGTCAACCCATTTGCCAAAATAACCTGTCAAATCAGTGGAGAAAATTGATGAGACTGGCTACTTGACATTCAGCTGACTGAGCTGAATTTTTCATATTTTTACTTATTGGGTGGGTACCATGTGTACAGTAAAGATGCTGTGTAAATTAGATCTCTCAGTCAGAAAGAAGCAGTTTTCCTACATTGCCCCTGAACAGCACTGGCTGAGAAGTCAGTGGTTTTGACTTTACTAGATGTGTGTGACCTTGCTGGATACATTATCCAATTTCACTAGCATTTTGGAGTCTCACATTCCTGATGTGTATCTTAAGATATTATAAATAATGCATCAAACACTTGTATGGCCCTTGGTAGTTTACAAAATGCTTTTATATATCTGCCTTCATTTTATCTGCCCTACTTTGTGCCCTTTTGACTTTACATTATTAAATTGTGTGCCCTGGCTTAAGAAAACGAGGGCTGGGTTGGGCTGGGAAGAGCAATTTGGTGTTGCTCATGACAAAGTCTATAGACTTTGGGGTCTCCAGAAGCCATGTAACTAAGCTTCCAAGGACGATGACACTGAAACTGCCTAAAACCGGAGGTTGTGAGTTACATTTGTAATTTTCCAGGAAGGGAGATATAAGGAAGGCCTTTGGGAATAAAGGATAGAAACTGTAATGAATAAACTAAAATAAAAAATTAAAAAAAAGATATATCCTTAATACATATTTGAGGATTAAAAAAAAATCAGGTAGACTTAGGTTCTAATCGTGAACCCACCGTGTACTAACTGAGTCACCTTGGGTAATTTCTATATCTTTGAGTCTATTTCCTCACCTGTGAAATGAGAGTTAAAATCCCTATAACATGGAGCTCTGTTGTGAAAATTAAACAAAACAGTTTATGGGAAGCACATGTACTATGCCTGGCATGTAGTAAGTGTTCAGTAAAAGGCAACTATTATTCCACTTACTGAATAATCCTTGCTATGGGGACACCTTCATCATGTTTAACTTCAGTTTCTTTCAGAGAGATCCGATTATGAAAAATGACTCTGAATTCTTTAACCCAACTGGTGAAAATTCAGGTGAAGAAGTGTGGGTGACTGTTATGTCCTAAGATGGACCTGATAATATGCAGAGAGCTAGATATTTTTTGTCTAGTCTCTTCCAGATTCAGGGCCTAGCCTCAAGGCTGCCGCATTATTTACTGATTGAGAATCGGTTCTCGCACAGGTGATGTGAGGGGTGGTGGAGGAAGATGCAGACAGAGGAGTGTAGAGCTGCCTTTTCATCACTCACTCCGTCAGATGCCTGCAGATACCCTGACAGAGGAGAGGAGAATAAGGGCCTGGTGCTCATTGGCCTTCTGGGCATGAACTTCTAAGTGGCTGAAATCTGGTGGCTGCTTTAAAGGTCTTGTCCTCTGATAGACCTCTCTGTTCTGTGCATTGTGATTCTACCTTCCTGGGCTCTCCACCCCATCCACTTTGACCTTCTCTTGGCTCTCCCTACCCCTCTTTGCCAAGTCAGTTCCTACACATCCTTCAGAGATCAGCTCAACTGCCATTTTCTTAGGGAATTAAGCTTCTCCTGACCTCTTAACTACATCAGATTCCCTTACATGCTCTCACATTGGGGTGACAGTTTTACCCTCATTTCTGTGCTTACTTGATCTATGTCCATTAGTCTTGGAGATCCATGGGGGTAAGCACTGCCTCTCTCAAAGCCTAGCACATAGTAGGTACTCCATAATCATTTGTAGGATGGGTGGATAAATGAGTGGATGGGTGAATGTTAGGAAGCAGACACAATGGTCTGTGGCTGGCCCAGTGTGCTGGAGAAGCATGGACTCTAGCTTTCCTACTAGCCCTCAGAATCTGAGTTCAGAAACTTGAAGATCCCTGGGCAAAACAGCCACATCTGTAGTGTGATGAGGCATTATAGGGAAAGCTGGTGCATTTGTGTACGCCCTAGTGTGCACATACCCTCCCTCTCATGTGCATTCTTCATATTTTGATTCTCCAAAGACAACTTCCTTGGAGCTTCTTGATTGTCGTTCCTTGGTTTATCCCTTCGAGAGATTTACCCTTTTCTCTTCACCATGGTTCCTTGGTTCTGGTGCACTGGGCTCTTTCTCTGCCTCTTGGATATACTCCTGCTTGTAAGACCTCCTGCCAGGGACTAATTTGATAGGATCCCCCACTCCCAGCATTCTGAAATTGCCACCTGCTTGCCTCATGTTTCTGATTTTTGGGTCTTCCACCCTCTCCCTTCCTGTCACTAGTCCAGAGTCCTATGGAATTGGCTTCTGATTGTCCAGAATTCCAATCCACTCTCTCCATTATATTGAGTAAGATATCCCACATTATCTTCCCTTGCTTGTCCATTTCCATGGTGATGACAATTCACACAGGAGACCTTACCATTCAATACAGTAAAGATTCACCTTTACTCAAGATTTCTTTCCTGTTGCTAGAGGCTCTTTGGAAAGTCTGTTAAGTACACTGAAGTCTTTGAATGATAAAATTTTACCTAGATGGAGAGCATTGTGAAACCCCAACTTTTCTAACAGCCTTACAATTAAGTATGGAATGAAAATGGTTAGCCTATTCAGGAGAGTAGTGGCCGCTAACCCAGGCAGATGCTCACAAATAATGCCTTGCATTCTCTGTATGGTAATGAGCACTGTTAAATATGCATGACCTCATTTGTCCTCCTGGCATGTGTGTCCCATTGAGAGTGACACATACGTATATCACCATTTAGCATCTGGAGAAACGGTAGTCTAGACAGGTTAAGTGATTTTTATTAACAACGGAGGCTAACTATTAGGTATTAAACCTTGAGAAGAGATTGAATCTGGTGGACTGACTTGGGTCAACAGTTCTGGGACTGGGTCCTCATGGGACACAGTGTGAAGTAAAAGCAGGAGAGTTGCTGATTTGGAGGTAGGAGCTCAGCCTGTAGTGGAGTCCTTATACCTAAAGGCACAGGGGAAAGAAGACCTAACGTGCACTTCTCAAAGTTTAAAATGTGCATGTCTCCTAGGGATCCTGTTAAAATGCAGATTCTGATTCAGGAGGTCAGAGGGCAGGCCTGGGACTCTGCATTTCTAAACCAGCTCTGAGGCTATGTTGATGCTATTGGTTACTGGATCCTCTTGAATAGCCAGTGACTCAGGAGCCCTTGGGCTGGGACTGGAAAAACCTTGCCCCAGTAGGACTGGTCTTAGTTAAAGTCTCTTTTGAAAGCCTCAGATCTATTTCCCCAGTGGAGTCTTCTTACACCCTAGGAGTGGGGAGGCAGTGACTGTCCGTGGAGCATGTTGGTATGCCCGCATCCTGGAAATCGACCAGTGATTGTTTTCCTTAGTCTGTGTTAGCAGCAGCCCTACTTTTTGAAGATTGGGAATCATTCCCCCCTGCAATAATTAATTCAGTTGAAAAGATAGAGAACTCTTTGCTGTTGGTGTCTAGGTGAAGGACAAAGCATGTATTTGTTCACAGAGATGAAAGAAGGGATTGAAAATACATTTTCCTGAAGGTATTTACAGCTAAGAGCCTCACTAAAACATTGCTCCATATAGAGGGGGTGAGAGGCTGTGTGAAAACTCTGTCTTCAAAGTCGGAGCCAAGTCATTGTTAACCTTGCTGGCAACCAGTGGCTCCATGTCACTTTGGTTTGCCAAGGGAATGATGAAGGTTGTCAAGATTGGGAAGCCAAACCTTGGGAGAGAGAGCAAAGTATGCATCAACTTTATGGAAATCTCCAGTCTTTACGTGGAGGCCAATGACTCCTGTTCTCCCACAGCTCAGAGTGTTTGATGAGACTTGCAGCTACTGAGAAGAGAGAACAAAGTCCAGTAGAGGAAAGGGCCTCACAGACCAGGGTCACGCCAGGCTGGAGAGTAGATGGATGCATGCACCCATAGTTTGGAGCAACAGGCTTCAGAGAATCTGGGGCAGCCTTGTACTCACTGGTGCCCTGGCATTTTTCTAACACCAGAATGCAGGAGTAGTGGGATGGGTTCACTCTTCACTGAGGATTAATATAATGAAGAATGTACTTCCATGTGTAGGTGTGGAAATGATCCTAGAAGTATATCTACCTTGTTCATACAAGTGCAGACTTATAATCCAATTCTAAATAAACTGCCCCCAAAACAACTATGACAAGCCTAAAGCATGTACAACCTTGCTTGGTAATGACCTTAAGTAGTAGGGCTGAGAATAAGGCATATTCTTGATCTCTGCCTTACAAACAACCACCTGGGCTGCTCCCCACCCAGCTCCCTTGTCTTGCGAGGGATGCTGGAATCCATATGCTTAGCTTCAGCCAGCCCCAGGAGTCCGCTGGGTTAGTTCAATCATGTGCACCCTTCATCCCAGGTCCCCTTGCAAAACCAGTGGTGGGGATTTTTTTCGGACTGTGAAACTGGTTTCTCAGTAGGGACACTAAATCACCTCAGATGGGTTTTGAGCCTTCTTTTGGTTTGCAGAACGATGCCCAACCCACTGAGCTACACCAGTCAGGGGTATTTTGAGCCTTGTAATCAAGTCCCTGATCCTGCCTTCAGCCAACAGAGCTCACTAAACAGATTGGACTAAGAACTAGGAATACTAACCAGAAAGCATCTCTAATATGTAAACTCTGCTGAGAATTCTTCATTTGATAGCAGCTCCTAACAGGGAAGACGGGTGCATTAGAGACTATCACATCATTACAGTGAACTACAGGGAGCAAATGCGTTTCTTGTTGGAAACGTTTGGCTTGTCCCTTCTTCTTAGAAGGTCAGTGGGGTTTTGCTTTAGACAGTGAACTACGAATTAGGGATTTTGAATAAATTCCTCAGGCTCTCTGGGCCTTGACTCCTCACATAGAAATTGATCTTAGAGGCCTTCCCTTCAAGCTCTGATGTCCTAATTTTCCTGTGATTGGCAAAGGCTATGCATCCAGAACTGTTCCTAAAGTGTATGCTGTCCCAAGACCATTACTTGTTATTTCTTAGCCTGTCTTTTCCTTTTAGCAATATTCGTTCCATCAAATATCTTATGATCATTGGTTGAAAGACACTGGATTGAGACTGATTTCTCTGTTAGTCTCCAGCACTTGGATTTAAGTTAATATATTTGGAAATCAATCTCCTGTAAGAGTGTAGCAGCCAAAGGCAAACCTTTCTGAAGTGTCCCACTATTAACATGCCCCCTTAAATGGGCTTAAAGTTTGACATCTGACTAATACCAACATAGGAGATGCCTGTAGAATTGTAGCCAGGAGATTAGATAAAAGCCTTCTGAGCGCCAGTCCAATTCTCTGTTCTTTGCAGCAAAGAAACCAGGCAGCGTCCTCTCTTCAGTGCTCAGTCAATGCTTGGGGGGTTCCAAGGAGGTGGCAGGTACCTGGGGAGGAAGAGAGCTGATTCATTGCTCTGATTAATCATGGAGGACAAGACAGGAATTGCTCTGGTGTTGGCCTTTCTCCTGAGAGAGTATAAGAGCATTATTCTCCTCAGTCCTTGCACACCAGGAACATTTGCTGCTGCTTCAAGCGCAGAAAGGGTTGCATAAACATTTTAATATTGCATGAGGCTTGTATAAAACTGACTGAGTATGTGAATGCTAAATCCTGACATATAAAGAGACACAGAAAGAGAGAGAGAAAAAGAGAGCCTGGTAAGGACCTAAGGTTGTCTTTTTATTTATTTATTTATTTTATTAACCAAGAGGCTGGCTGTAGTAACTCGGCATGTTTTGATGATTCTTATTGTAGAATTTTGTCATGGTGATATATCAAAGCCCATGATAAATCAAGCCCAAATGCCAAAGACTAGAGGGGTAATTCCTGTTTTTGCTTGATTTTCACACACAAAAACGTCTTATAAAATCAAAGTCACTCTGTGTTTCTTTTTCTCCAAGAGTATGGGGCTTTACAGTTGGATTTCTACCAGCCCAGATGAAGAGGCGGGCTTCCTGTAGGTTTCAGAACCTGTTTGTTCATTTACAGAACCACAGGGCCATGGCAGAGCTGCTGCAGAAGGGGTAATGGGGCAGCGCAGGGCAGGCCAGTCCCGGTGGGCGCCTCTCACTTAAAAGGGCCCCGGAGAGAACAGTTGTGTAGGGAAGACTGACTTTGTTGGGTGTAGCATCCAGGGAGTCACAAGATCAAGACATGGGTCACCAGGCATTTTTAGTGATGATTCCCCAGCCTCCAGAGCATTTCTTATAATCACTCTCTTCCAAGCCCCACCACTACGACATCTGACTGCTCATTTGTCGTTTCAATTCTAGCTCCTAAATTTGATTTCTCAGATGCTTCCCTGTTTCTCCATCTCCCTCCTAGTCCAGGTTCAGATCACCTCGTGACTGGAACACTGCATTGGTCTCCTAGCTGGTTTCTTTTATCTTCATCTGACCAATCCATGCCACACAATAGTGTCCTCTTTTTTTAAAATTAAAAAATGATCTTTTCAAGACAAAAACCTGCCTGCATCACACCCATGCCTAAAATCACTCAATGATCTTTTCTAGGATTCCTTTAGACAGAAAACATCCTCTTTAAGCTGAAGTATCAGGTCCTTTAGATCTGCATCCTGCCTGTTCTGCAGCTCCAGTTGCCATCATTCCTTGACTTGTACTTCATGGCCCAACCTCACTGACTTTTTTAAAAGTTGAATTTGTCATGGTGTCATTGGTTAATAAATTATATGGCTTCAGGTGTACAATTCTATAATACGTCATCTGTATATCACACTGTGTGTTCACCAGGCCAAGTCAAGTCTCCTTCTATCACCGTTTATCCCCTCTTTACCCTTTTCTACTTACCCTTACCCCCTTTCCCTCTTGTTGTTACCATATTGCTGTCTGTGTCTATGAGGATTTTGTTTTGCTTAATCTGTTCACCTTTTTAACCCAGTTCCCAATCCCCTTCCTCTCTGACAGTTGTCAGTCTGTTCTCTGTATCTATGAATCTGTTTGTATTTTGTTTGTTAACTTTGTTCATTAGATTCCACATGTAAGTGAAATCATATGGTACTTGTCTTTTTCTGAATGGTTTATTTCACTTAGCGTAATACTTTCCATGTCCATTTATGCTGTCACAAAGGTAAGATTTTCTTCTTTTTTGTGGCTAATATTCCATTGTGTAAATGTTCTATAGATTTTTTATCTACTCATCTACTGATGGACATGTGGGCTGTTCCCAAATCTTGGCTACTGTAAATAACTCTGCATTGAACATAGGGGTGCACATATTCTTTTGAATTAGTGTTTTGAATTTCTTTGGATATATTGCCAGAAGTGGAATTGCTGGTTCATAAAGCAGTTCCATTTTTAATTTTTTGTGGTAATTCCATACTGCTTTCTACAGTGGCGGCACCAATCTGCATTCCCACCAATAATGCACGAGGGTTCCCTTTTCTTCAAATCTTCACCAGCATTTGTTGTTTGTAGATTTATTGGTGATAGCCATTCTGACAAGGTATGAGGTGATATCTCTTCATGGTTTCAATTTGCATTTCTCTGATGATTAATGATGTTGAGCATCTTTTCATCTGTCTATTGGCCATCTGTATGTCTTCTTTGGAAAAGAGACTTTTTAGGTCAATTGCCCACTTCTTAATTGGATTTTTTGTGGGTTTTTTTTGGTGTTGTGTTTTATAAGTTCCTTATGAATTTTGGATATTAAACTCTTATCAGATATATTGGTGAATATATTCTCCCATTCAGTGGGTTGTCTTTTCATTTTGTTGATAGTTTCCTTTGCTATGCAAAAACTTTCTTGTTTAATATAGTTCCATTTGTCTATTTTTTTCTTTTGGTTCCCTTGTCCGAGGAGATATATCAGAAAAAATATTGTTACAAGAAATGTCCAAGATTTTACTGCCTATGTTTTCTTCTAGGAGTTTTATGGTTTTGAGTCTAACATTTAACTCTTTAATCCATTTCAAGTTTATTCTTGTGTATGGTGTAAGAAGGTGGTCTAATTTCATTTCTGCATGAATCTGTCCAATTTCCCCAGTACAGTTTTTTGAATAGACTGTTTTTAACCCATTGTATGTGGCTGTTTTTGCCTCTTCTCTCTAATATTAATTGACTCTAAAGGTGTGGGTTTATTTCTGGGCTCTCTATTCTGTTTCACTTATCTATATGTCTGTTTTTATGTCAGTGCCTTAAAAAAATACAAAAGATCAATGAAACCAGGAGCTTGTTCTTGAAAAGATAAACAATATTGACAAACCTTTAACCAGACTCACCAAGGAAAAAAGAGAGAGGACCCAAATAAATAAAATAAAAAGAGGAGAACTAACAACTGACACCAAAGAAACACAAAGGATTGTAAGAAAATATTAAAAACAACTATATGCCAACAAATTGGGAAGTCTGGACAAAATGGATAAATTCCTAGAAATACATGATCTTCAAGAACTGAATTGGGATGAATCAGAGACTCTCAACAGACAGATTACAAGTAGTGAAATTGAAGCAGTAATCAAAGAACTTCTCTTGACTTTTGTTTTTACATTCCTTGAAGCATCAAGGTCTCTTGTTTCTTCAGCTCTTTACATACACTTTGTGATACTTATTTCATTCTCTGTCTCTCCTCCTTGACTGTAGTGAGCACATCCACCAAACCATAACCATCTTTCTCATTGTTATGTCCCAGTGCCTAACAGAAAACCTAGCCAACTAATGACGCCCAATATATATGTGACAAGTGAATAGATGGACAGGTGAAGAGATGAAGTAAAGAGAAGAATCAATGTCTAGAATAGACTCTTTCTACTATAGCTTCTTCCATGTCCAGTCATTGAAATAGAGATAGAGGCCAGAACTGGGAGGGAACTTAGGGAGAGTTTAACCAACTGCCTCATTTTATGGCTGAGAGAATCAAGGCTCTCTCAAGTAATTCGCCCAAGATCACACAGCCAGCTAGTGTACTAAGACTAGAACCCAGCTCCTCCAATGCCTATCCAATAATCCTGTATCCCTTTCTGTATGTCCAAATATTTCATATTTATCCACTCCTAGAACTTGAGAGATGGGAGGAATGTGTCGATTCATGAGTAAGGAAACACTGCTGAGGCTCAGAAAGTCAGAGGCACTTGCTCCAGGTCAGGTTTTGCAAATTGCCAAAGTCCTGGGGAACAGGATGGGCATCAGCCACTCAATGGTAGCCACTTTCAAGCTGAAATGAGGCAACCCATGACCTTTAGCTTGAGGCTGATAAGCCCATGACTTTTGACTACTCATGAGGCCAGGAGAAATGGAGAGAGTTCAGATGTAGCCACACCAGTTTCATATTTCCTCACTCCATTTCCCAGCTGAGAACTATTTCTGCCTTTCTCTGCTTAATTGCTCTGGCACTTAGCTCCCTAGACTGGTCCTGTAAACCACCAGCAGATGCTAGGTAGTGGTCCAAGACAAACCAGGTGGAATTCCAGACCTCCCCCGCAGGCAGGTGGGAGACGGGCTTTGGTTTCTCTCTCAGCTGCCTCAAGAGGCATCCAGAGCTTGTGAACTTTCTTGACTGGATTGCTGGAAAAATGTGGATTAAAATCCTTTGGACTCTTTGGGGGAAAGGGCAGTGTAAAGCCCAGACATCATTTGTATTCCTGCAGAAAAAGGACTGATTTCAGGCTTAGAAGCTAAGCAAACAGGGACTGAGGAAGCTTCCTGAGATCCTTTTACTTCCTGATAGGCCATGAGGAATGTCAGGGCAATGTATGGGATAGCTACCGTGGAGTGGCCCATCAGCCCCCAGATGCCCCCTCTGTGCTCATCTTTAGAAGGGCAGCTGTGGGGAGGGGGAGTTCACACAAGATGCTTTTCCTTTGTTAAGACTTAATTGTGTCTGGCAGGTGGGAGATTGAGGTTCCCTCTCTTCTGCCAGTTCTGAGGATGGGAACAACAGAGGGAGGCCAGGACACTTCACTTTGTGAAATGCATTCCACAGGTCTTCCGATTAGTGCTGGGACCATGTCAGGAGCCGAGTGGTCTGGAGTAACTGAGCACCCCAGAACCCCTCCAGATGCAGGGCTGGCTGGCCAGGGCTGGGGGTGGGGCTGGCTTCCTTTTTATTTCTATTTGTGAAAGTTGGCCTTGACCTTCTCAGGGCAGGAGGATTAAGTCACAAGGATCAGAACTTATTACCAGGAGGGTCTCTTGGTTTTAAGGATCAGGCTTTCTTCACTTTTATCTCCCATGCAAGAGAAATTTGCCAAGATTAGTACCAGTCCTCCTACACAGTCTTCCCAAGAGGTAGATCCTTGAGCGGGGAGGGGTAAAGGAACAGAGAGTACAGAGGAGAGGAAAACCAAGCAGGGTGGGAGAGGGTTGGAAGATAGAGTGGGGGAGAGTGACCTCCGTTACTCATAACCTGCCTCTTTTTTCTCTGGCACCAGTGGGTTGGAAGAACGGAAGATGGTTCCACAAGTTCCACACGGTGCCACCTTCCCCAAGCATCACCAGGGATGCTTGTTTGACAGCACTCTCAGCCACTGCTCTGGTGGGGGCTTCAGTCAGACCCCGCCCCTCACCCAGATGGAGTATACATGCCATCTCCTCCCTCCCCTTCTCCACATTCCTCCTTCTTGCCCACCTGCATTCTATGACAGCAGCATCGATCCCCAAGGCAAATGTACTGGGGTTAGGTTAACAGCTGGGTGGGATCTGAAAGTTAGAAACAAAAAAAGGAGAAGGGGAAGGAGGAGAAGTATTTTATAGGAGTAGCAGCTACAAACCTCAGACACCTGTATGTTAGGTCTCTGACCTCACATCCCCCTATTATTCTGAGAGGATAATCAGTTCAGGGACCCATTCAATGCCCCAAGACCAGCCAGTGGCACAGCCAGGATCAAACTGAAGTCTTCAGGCACTAAAGTCTGTGTCCTTTAAAGTTACTAAGAATGCAACGATTTCACAAGGCCTCATCTTCTCTCATGGCCTGAGACTCACTTCTTTTTCAGCCTGATTCCTATCCTCTTTCATTCCTCTGCGTTACTCAGGCTTTCGGAAGATGTCCATTTGACTTTTACCAGGCCAGTGTAGTGGTTACATACTGCTGTGTAACAGATTTCCCCAAAACTTCGTGACTCGAATCAGCAACAAACTTTTATTGTACCACACAGCTTTGGTGGGTTAGTCACCCAGAAGGGCCTAAGCTGGCTGGTTTGGGCTTAGGGTCTTGCCTGAGGTTGCAGTCAAGTTATTGGTCAAGGCTACAGTCCTTTGATGGCTTGACTAGGGCTCGAGGATCTGCTTCATTATGGCCTACCCCCAGGGACTGAGTTCCTCCCTGTGTGGACCTCTTTATATAGCTGCTTGGCTGAGCTCATGCCACAGTAACTGGCTTTCCCCAGAGCAGGAGATGTGAGAGAGAGCAAGGAGGAAGCTGTCATGCCACCTATAACCTGATCTTGCACTAGACAGGGTCCGGCAGAGGTAACGCCTGCTTGAGTGTGGTTGGTAGGGTAATAATATGGGTGGGATAATTTATAGTTTTAATTTGAACATTTCACCTAAAATGTCATATGGTGTGCTTGAGCGCTGGTATTGTTATGTTACAGAATTGCATGCTTATGATTTTTTAATAAAAGATTTTGTAATAAAAAAGAGGTATGATTTGTGCCACACCCTGTATATTCTATTCATTAGAAGTGAGTCACTAAGTCCTGGTCACTTTCAAGGACAGAGGAATTAAGGTCCATCTGTTGAAGAGAAGGGTGTCAGAGAACTTGTGAACATATTAAAAACCACATAGCCTGTTACCCACATCACCCATATCATAGGGACAGATGATTTTCACCCTCATACCAAGTAAATGTGGGTCCTGGAATTGCCTGTTCCTTTCTACCTTCAGTGGAGCTCAGTCCCAAGAAAGACACTTTGCAATGTGGTCCACATTGCATTCTGGTCCAGACACATTGCATCATGGGTGCTGTGGATGGCATAAAACAAGCTTTTGGTAGCATCTTTCAGTGCCCTGCTGCCAGTGGGGAGTCTGTGTCTCAGTATGAGGTCCTTTTAGCAAAGGAGAACGAAGGTTCATATATTCTAGTGCTGAGTCTACTTGTTTTAACACTTTCCCAATACCCTCATGCTACCATTCAATCGGTAGCATCGATTGAGAATGTCAACAGACTTTCTGTACACGCCAGGGTGTGTGAAAACACCACGGCGAGTGCCATTCTAGGGTTTCACCCAGTCGTCCCTCTCATGTAATAGTTAGTGACAGAAAACACCGACAATGAGTCAGCAGTGTTTCAAGCAGTATCAACTGATTCTCACAACAATTCAGTGAAATAAATGCTGTAATTTATTTACAGATGAGAAAACTGAAACATAAGGAGGTTGTACAATGTATACAAGGTGAAATAGGTAGCAGAGTGGTTTTGACTCAGGTAGTGTCTAACTGCCGATCTGGGCTCTGAGACTAAGTCCTAGAGGCTTTACACATAGCTTTGAATGAAAAAATGGGGATACGACCATTTCTCAATCTGCAACGTGAATACGGATCCTCTGGAGTCCAGCAGGACTTGTTAAAATGAATCCTGATTCAGTGGGTTCCTACTGGGGGTTGAGACTCTACATTTTGAACAGGCTCCCAGATGATGTCGATGGGGGTGGGTGGAACTACACTTTGAGTGATGAGCTGCCCTTCGCCATCCCCTCATTCTCCTTCTGGAACAAAGGTCCTCCACCCCGGCTGGATATCAGAACCAGCCGAGTAGGGGTGGCGTGGAGTATGAAGATGTTAAAGAAACAAAAACAAGCAAACAGGAAAACCTTCTGCCTATGTTCCACTCTCAGATGTTTTGATTCACTTGGTCGGGAGCATCTTTCTGGGGAAGCAGTGTTTTTAAAGCATTCGAAGTGATTCTCATTTGTAGCCAGAATGTAGAACCAAGGCCCTAGGGGTAAATTTTCAGTCTGGGACCTGAACCGTCTCACTTCCCTTTGCAGAATCTGTGGGACAGAGGTCCCACCGTGAGGTTTGGTGATGCCAGACTCAGTGTGGGCTGACCCACGCTGAGCCAGGCACTGCCAAACCCTTTATCTGCTGCCTAGCTGCTGAAAGGGTTGGGGACAGAGCAGCTCAGAGCTGTATTGCATAGGCACTGGAATATTCTTGGAGCACTGACGGGGAGGACAGCAGGTCCCACCTAGAAACCCTGCACGCTGTTCCCGGCCTGTGCACGCCGGAGATCGTGCGCACATGTGCCCAGCCAGGCTTCCTCTCACGTCTCATTTTGCGTAACAGTTTTTGTTTCCATTATGCCTAAATTTGGCCTGCCCAGAGAGCGTGATTAAAATGAAAACCTAATTCTAATAGAGCTCACAAAATAGGAGAAGGAATCTAAAAATAGGCCATGGAAAAGGGAAGAACTCAAATGGTATCATGACCATGTTGGTTCAAACACACACACTTGCAGTCATTTGTTTTGGGGAGAGAAAACAGTGGTGACGTCCATGCAGGTGTTCGTAAAATCCAGGTCACATCAATTCTCCTGTCTGTTTCACAAATTTAAAACCCTGGGGAAAATGCAAACAAAGAGTAATCAGTGATAGGAGATAATAATAAGAATAATAAGTCTTACTCCTTGCCTCTTGCAGACTTGGGTGAGCCAAGAGGGTATCTGTAATACGTTGTACTCTGCAGAGAAATGCTGGATGGCAAGAGGAAATACTGTAACATTCTAACACAAAGCCCAAGGAGGACTGACCACGGGCACTTGGGATTTGGTTTCCTTCTTTGCTTTCTCTGTAGTCAGATAACCCATAGCTAAGAGTTCTACCTAAACTTAACTCCTTGTAGAAAGCATCCTTTAGTCCCCTGGCCTAAGTTACATTTTCCAGATCCAAGTTCCCAGCACCCCCACTCCATTTCCCCATTCCCCAGAGAGAAAAGGGGACTCTTTTCTCTTTACTACTTTCATTTAACTTATGTTTAACTCAGCCTACATCCCCATGGTCTTGCACAACACAAAACACATAGAAGATGCTTAGTATGAATGAATGACTGAATGAATGAATGAGTGAATGAATTCCTGGGAAAGTCACTTAGTTCCTTGGGCCTCTGTGTTCAAGTCAGTAGAATGTTGGTGGAGAAGTTTTGGGCAGGTGACCTCGAAGCACCCTTTCTCATCCGATGCTCCATTATGAAGGCTCTAGTTTTGCTGGCTTAGCAGTGCACTGTGTGGGGCGGAGGTCTGCTGAGCAGAGCAGAGGTAGAAGACATGGCCCCACCCTTGTTACTCAGAGGATCAGAAAAGGCCCCTAGAAAATGTGACTCCATCTGGCAGTCATGTTGCTTACTTGTCTCACACCTCGTTTCCCCCACTGCATTCATGCCTTTTGATCTCCACTTTGTTCTACTGGTTGAGGGTTGATTGTGTTGGCTCTGGGATCTTACTGCCTGGGTTTAAATCTCAGGCCTTGCTCCTTACTTGCTAAGCTGTATGATTTGGGACAAATTACTACCGACCCTCCGTGTGCCTCTGTCTTATCCCTTGTAAAAGAGGGATGATAATTTTTGTACCTTATAGAGTTGTTTTGAGGAATTAATGAGTTAATACACATAAAGCACTTTAAAACAGGGCCCAAAGTAGGTACTCAATAAATGTCAGCTGGTTTTTTTATTACTCCCTTTCTCTGGTATATTCCTGTCTCTGCCTCTGCACTTTTATTCATGAGCTCCCACTTCTCTACTGAAATCTGATTCATCTTTCAAGGCCCAGCCCTTCACAGACCATAGATCACAGCCTGTCCAGCTGGGAGGAGCCATGCAGATAATTGAATTCAACCCCCTCATTTTACAGATGAGAAGTCAGAGGCACAGAGAGGTGCAGCCAGTTGCTCAAGGTCGAAGAGCCAGCTGGTGAAGCACCAGCCACAAACCCACGGGGACCAACTTTGCAGCCAGGGTTTTCCTTCTGACACTGGGTAGCCTCCCTCTTTGGAACTCAGAGCCGCTCCTTCCATCTGGTGCCTGCTCTCTTGTGAAGCCTTTTTGCTAGGATGTGATTAGTAATTACTTGTAGAGTAGTCTTTCTTTATTAATCTTACATCCCCCTGTGGTGAGCGTAGTATTTTGTCCATAGTAGGTATTCACTAATAATAACAATGAGCTATATTGGATTAGGAGTTCATTATTTACAAAGTACTATAATAAGATATATTGCTATCTTATTGATGCAACAGTGCCAAGAGGCAGTGATTATTTTTATCTTCTCTAGAGAGGAGAAAACGGGTTTACAGAAAGAAAGGGAATTGCTCGGGGCCACTCAGCCAGCGTGGAGGGTACCCGTCTGTCTGCAAATGGCCCGCTCTTCCTGCTTGCCTGAATGGATGAATGTTACTTAATGTTTCCTGTGAATTTGTCTTGTTTTCTTCACTGGAAAGCCTGGATCGTGTGTTAAGAATTCTTTGTATTCTTAAAGAGTCTATGGTAATCACAGCAGGCTTACAATATGTGTTTGTTGAAGACATTATTAACAGTTTTTTTACTGCTGCCTCCAACCCTGAAGAGATAGGGTCTGCCAGACACAAATGTTGTTTTCTGTGTGGCCTTAATCCACTTACTCACCAGTCTGTGTTTTTCTTCCTCTGTACAATGTGGTTGAAGCTGTTTGCCTTCTAATTTTTTATGATGCTTTGAGAGCAGGCTGGCAACTAAGTGTTTATGGACTCCTCAGGCTGCATCAACACAAAGCCAGGGGAAGGAGTACGTATGGGAACTTCAGGGGCTCAGTCTTGGGCCAGAGTGTTTCAGGATTACATCCGGAAGCAAAAGTTGGGGGGTGGGCAGGGGCAGGAGGTGGGAGGGTGGCATGCCCTGTTTTCTTGGTCTTTAAATCCTTCCTTATTTCATGAATGAATGACGGTATCGCCGCCTTAATATTATTCATTAAAGCAGTTGATTTCATGAAACTCTGCGTGGCCTTCTCTGTGAATCCCACCAGAGAGATCCCTCCACAGTCTTAACAGCAGAAGGCTTCAGGAGCCAACCTCTCCTTTATAGGAAGGGGACCAGCCTTCAAGACACCTCCCTCACCTCTGGGTCACAACGAAGAGAACTTTCTGAACAGATGGTGGACCAGGAATAGTGTGGTCACTCAAAGACTTGAATGAACAGCCCCTATTCCTTCCCCTTTATTTTTAAATAAACTTAAAAGATCTGTAAAAAAACAGATAATTTTAATTGAACCCAAAGGGATCACAAATTTAAATGCCTATAGGTGTAGGCAACCTATGCAATGCAATGAAAGAATAAAGAGCGCTCAGTCGGATGAAGTGGGACAAGCTGGCTTCCAGGGAAGTGGCCAGGGTCGGCTTAGGGTGACTCTTGCCCTGTGGGAACCTGGAACCCTATTGAAAGCTTGCTCTTGTTCAAGTGTTGGCAACTGATTTAAAAGAGAACAAAATAAAATGGCAAGCATAAAACACGTGGGATACACAAGACTGAGTGTGGGGCGAGATGCAACCTGGGCCACCAGTTTGAGAGACCCCGCAGGGCGACCGCACCCACGTGACTGATGCCCAAGGACCTCGCTCTGGGGGGAAGAGAAGCTTTTGAAGGTGTTCGGGGGTGGAGGGGCAGGGCAGGTGTTTGCTACTTATTTTTTTTTAAGTTTAAATCAAGTGGGGTTAGTAGTGACTCTATAAAGAAACGCCAGGTACTGCATTAAAAACTTTACGCACTTGGGCTCTTATCCTCATGACAGTTGGCTGTTATTATCTGCATTTGACAGAGAAAAAAAACAGAGGCTAGGAAAGTCTAAGTAACAACTTAGCCGACTTCACACAATTATTAAGTGACAGAAGAAAGATTTTACTCCTGTTTAGCATGGTGCAACAGGAATACCTGAGGTTCCAGCAACAATGCACAAAACACTCTGGATTTTTATGGTTCTCTGCTCATAGCCTGGAACATGCCAGAAAGTGTGTTATGCTGAGACTGGACCTACTCACCCTCATTCTGTCACTCACCCCAGACTGGATTAGAGGGTCTCTGGGACTTGACGTTCTGTGAGTCTGAGCACAGCACCACCGCTGCTGCCAGTGACGTTCTCCTGCGTGGACAGCTTGCTAGTCCTCAGGCTCTGTGGTGTGTGTTCAATTGCGTGTAATTCTCATACCAGTCCTGTGACATAGGCATGAGACCCATTTCATAGAGGAGGAAGCAGAGGCTCTGAAGAGTTGAATAATGTGCTTAAGTTCATGCAGTAATAAGGCAGACCGAGGATTGGGGCTAAAAGGTATGTCAGACTCTTAATCCCTGAGCAGAGGTGGGGTGCAGGGTTGCTCTTCCCAAGGGCACTGGGAGAGCTCTGCTGACTGCCCGAGTCGGGGTTACAGCTCCACCGCTCACAGGAAATAGAGTGAGTGCCTGATGGGCAGTTCGCTTTGCCTCATCTGTGAAATGGGATGGCAGTAGCCCACCTGCCTCCCAGGGGTGTCGTTGAATTCACACACAGGGTGGGGCAGAAGGAGGTTTACAGTCATTTGGATAGAAAACAATACAGCAATAAACTGTGAACTCACAACTGTAAACTTACTTTTGCCACACCCTATATATGAGTGCTCGGAGCCATGCCTGACCCATATGGAAGTGGTCAGTTGTTTTTTTTTTTTACGGTCAGCTGCACGTTCTTGCCTCCCCTGCACCCCTGGGGGAGAGCCGAGGCCCCAGACCTCTGGAGAGAGGCTGGAAGAGACAGCCTGTCTGATGTGAAGGAAACACTAACTCATCCTCTCTTCCTCTCCTTAAGTTTCTTTCAGCCATGACAGCCATGGACTTAATAGAATTTAATTCACTAAAGTAGCATTAGTTCTGGATATGAGTTATAGAAGGAGCTTTCCTAGGAAGCTGCTTATGGGCCCTGCAGAGTAACAGCTATGTGCCACACAACTGCGGATTAAAGCGCTCACGAGGAGAACGTGCTGGAGTGGTTTAGAGGAGACGCCGCCGAGCAGTCAGGTGCCCTGCTGCGAGGGCGTGCTGCTCAGCACCAGGCGGGCCCGGGCAACAAGCTGGCCTGACTACGGTGGAGTATTGTTTGCACGGGGGCAGGAGGCCTTCCGCTTTTGAGGAAGCGTGCCCTCACCCCTGTAAGTTCTAGGAGGTTTACTTTCATGCTTCTTTCTTCATCTAAGTAGTGACTGTTTTGAGGGAGACATTGTCTCTGTGCTTCTGGTGCAACAAGAGTATGTGACCAACTTTGAGCCCTTGAGAGAGTTATTTTCATGGCCTGCTTCCCTCCTCCTTCATCCACTTCCTGATTCCTCTTGCACCTCCAAGCTGAGTGCCAGAGATTCTAGCTCGTGACGCAGCTGCTTTGCCCTTCTTCAGAGATGGCTAGGTAGACCAAAAGGGTTGATTGGCACCTTCCTCGAAACACGAGAAAGGGCACACTGACCATAGGGTGGGGGAGCTCAAAAGGGACATCCTCATCTCCTTTGATATCTGGTGCAGTGTGGAACCCTTAGTAGGTGCTCCACAAATACTGTTGGAGGGAGGCATGAGCCTTCTGTGCTCAGAACCGGCGGTTTGTGCTGGGACGCTCATCAACCCTCCATCACTCCCTCAGTAAAGTTTGGCCTGATGTGTCTTCATCCAGAAATACTGCCTTCCACTGTGATACCCCAGGGAGTTTATCCCTGCCTCGTAGGAGAGCATCATGCTTCACATGGTGTCAGGTGTAACTCCTGGCTCCCTGCAGGAACAGCAGATGTCCTCAAGTTAGGACGGGGGACCCCATCTCCAGTCTCTGAATAGCACCTAGCACAGAGCTCGTTAGTGAGAGGTGTGTGCGTGCGTGAACTTGAACAGCATTTTCTCTACAAGTGTGGTCTGTGCAGTAACTCTAAGTTGGCTCTTCCTCCAGACTGTGAACTTCCTCCAGGTCAGCGATGGTGTCTTCCTTGTCTTTGCCTCTTACCCTAGCCCATGTGACCTAGCCCATGTTACCTGCCCCCTATGTGACCGCACTTGTCATCTCTTTGGCAGCAATGCACCTTTCTGCTCATCTTTCAAGACCCTGCCAGTTACCCTCTTTGAGCTTTCAGATGAAATTCCATTTGCCCTAGGATAAGTGATGCAAAGAAGATACTCAGCAGTTGTTAGTCGCCCTGCGTTTCCCTCCCCTCAACGGTGTGTTGGAGTTCAGTTCACCTGAGCCCCTGAGAGCCAATTATGCACGTTGCTTCCAAACTCTGTTCTGTCACTTTTTGTTGGCAGCTAGAAGGTGACAACGGGGGGTGTATTTATACCACAGAAATTGGCAAATGCTGCAACTCAGAGCTTGTCTTTTCTCTTGTCCTCAGTGTTGCTAAACATTTAGCAGCCTCACCCGCCTTCCCTTGCACTCCCCCCGGCCCCAGGGTTCCAGCAGGCTTTGCCTGTGTTTGCCTGCTGTGCGGGGCTGCAGTGGGCTCAGCACGGTGAAGTCCGTGGAGGAGAACTGCATGACTGTGCACTGTGTTGCAGCCTCTGGGCCTCATACCTTCTTCTTCCTTCAGGTACCTGTGTGCACGAGGTTGGCACCTAGTTGGCACGAGGTGACTTGGAAGACCTGAATTACTACAGTCTGGACACAAGGATGTACCTCGTCGTCTTTTACATTTGCCTGTTCTTTCCCATTTCTGTCTTTTGTCCCTTTCATCCCCTACTTACTGTTTTGCAAGTCTTTTCTGTATTTGCGCCATAGAGCTTTGCCATATTAGCACCACAGAATCTGTGAACATTTGAATGAAAAGGGGCTTAGACACCATCTGGTACCCAGGAAGGCAAATAGGTTTTACTCCTTGTATCAGATTAAATCCACTAAGACTTGCCTTTGTTGTTAGTTTGTGTCTAAATGGGAAGGAGGGCCAGGATTGATTGTGTGTGTTTTTTTTTTTTTTTTGCCTGCCCAGGGTGCGGGGTATGGGAAACAGGACTGGCTTTGCACATGCCGTGCACTCGCAGCCCCTGAGTTCCAGCCACTTCATGAAGTGGGAAAGAAAACGGAGGGTCAGGAGGGTTAAGTGGTTTGCCAGGGTCACATAGCTCATAGTTATCCTGGGATTTAAACTCTGTCTTCCCCAGCGCCTTACCTTATGCTTTATTTATGCAGAGTTCTGCAGCCTTGAGGGAGGAGAGTAGCATCACCAAAACTTTGAACTTTAAATGCAGATCAGAACCAGGAATGGAGGAGCAAAGAGATTTCAGACCTTACAGTTCACTCTACCGTCCTCTGCCTGGTCTCCTCGCTTTCGTGCTTCAGAGTCGCCTCCTTGTGAGGAATCAGCTTGTGTGAAGAGGAGAACAGCACATCCCTCTGGGAGTCCTGCGGCACCGTGGCACACCCTGTCGCTGAGCCACCTGCCCGAAGATGTGAGAGCTCCACTTAGGCCTAGCCTTGGGAATCAGGCAACACCCAGTTAGGAAGGATGGTTACATTTGGTCCAATCCTCTTCTCTTGAGACATGGTTCAGTCTCACAATGACCCAGTGTAACCGCTATTTAAAAATATCTCACGGGCTGGCAATCTCCACATCTTAATGTAAGATCTGCAATCTCTGTGCTTCTCTATTCCTGGCTTGATCTGGATTTAAAGGTCAGCTACTCATGGAAGAACCTTGATCTCATCCTACCAAACTTCTGTCTCGTGCTCTTCCATTGCAATGGAGGAGTCACATGCGCCCTCTCTACCTCTTTACTTCCCCCTTGCTTCCTCCCGACCTGGCCTCAGAACACATGGATGTTCCTCATTTGTGTGTGACTTCACCACTCTTTTTATGCCTCGTCTTTCTGGACTCTACGGTATTCTGACCAGCTGCCATGGTAAACACCGCAGATTGCGTGGTTCAAACAGCAGAAATGTATCCCAGTTCCAGAGACTGGGAGTCCAAGACCAAGGTACCATCAGGGTTGGTTCCTGGTAAGGCTTCTCTTCCTGGCTTGTGGATGGCCACCTTCTCAGTGTCCTGACCGTCTTCCTCCTGTGTGTGCACAGAGAAAGGGAGAGATCTCTGGTGTCTCTTCCTTTTCTTGTAAGGACACCCATCCTATCAGATTAGGGCCCCACCTTTATGACTTTATTTATCCTTAATTACCTCCCTGAAGGCCTTATCTCCAAATATGGTCCCATCGGGAATTAGGGCTCCAACCTATGAATTCTAGGGAAACACACTTCAGTCCCTCACAGGCCCTTAATATAAGGTTCTGAGGACAGTCGGGACAGCATTGTGATTGTCATTTTATTAGCATGGAATCTGACGCTCCAGATTTCACAGTGGACTCAGTCAACTCGCACAGGGTTGCCAGGCTGACGGATATGGAAGTTGTGGAGGGAACCTGCGTTGTCTGTCTCCGCCCTTGACCTCTTCCCATTGGCCTCCCAGGTCCCACACCACAAGTCACTCCCAACTAAAAAAGGCAGCAGTCTTTTCTCCGTCCTTATCTCCTTGACAGCATTTCACAATAAGACTACATACCCATTAATTTTTAATGATGACATCTCTGTTAATTTAAATTGTAAAGGAAATTTTACCCAAAACACCAGCATTTTGACAAAATCACTGCTCTTCCTTGTGTCACCTTTCAGGTTTTATCCACATATATTCATTAGCTCAGTTATAATGAGTGACTTGGAGCAGGAAATCCACGGGCTTGTCAAGCTCGTTCAATCAATAACTTGGGAGGGTTCCAGAGCCATGGGCAGATACAACCCGTGCAGCAGAAACTGGTCGTGGACAGACCGGTTTTCCCCTGTGAGGCCAGAAAGCCCAGCAGCTACTCTGTTGACATTGTCACAAATCAGCTGGCTAATACTAGTCACTCTCTGGAGTTTTCTGGCTTTTATGTGTACCTCTGGGAAGTAATAATTTGAACTCAGGACAGGGCAGCACACACATCAAGAGCCTATGAAGCCTACATTCTGACTATCTCACGATGGGAAGTGGGTGTCACTGGGATTTCACACTGCCAAATGTCCTGCACCCCTAACCTCGGGATAAGGGACTGGTAGGATGCGAGGCACCAGGAGAATGCATCAGGAAGAAGCGGCCCCCTCCTGCCCTTAAACCAAGCTTTCCCACTGAGGGAGAAGTGAGGGGGTCCAGTACAACAAGTGTGGACGGAGTCAGACCCACCCCAGTTCCCACCCCAGCTCGGTCATGTAGTCATTCATTCTTCCACATCCTCTCTCGTTCCTGCAAAATTTTTAAATGGCTTGCTCTCTTGCTACTTGCTATCGGGGTGACATTCGTAAGCCACTTAACTGATTCTGACTCACAGTATAATGGAGATACTAACAGCCTCCTTGTATGGCTGTTTGGAGGATTAAACAAAATAATGCATGAAATTTCCAAGTAAAACATGTGGCAGATTGTAGATGCCCAATAAAGAGTATCCATTATTTAAGAAATGGAAATGTGCGATAGTCTTGTAGAGCCATGTATAATAAAGTGTCCCTGATCCATATTCTTCTTTAAAATTCATATGCTCTTGGATGCAGTTTAGCTTCTGTGTAAAGTTTATGCGGCCCCGGTATCATCAATAAGGGACTTATCATTTCATTGGTTTGGCGAAGCAATCCCTGGAAAGGCATTAAGATTTGGGAATGGTAGGTCATTATGGATGGAGCTAAATTATTTACTTCATCAAAGCGTCTCTGGGCCTTATCATGCAGACCTGTCACAGGAAGCTGTTCATAAAGATGAAGAATGGCCCCTTTAAGTCAGGGGTCCGAAAGGTCGCTGGGGCCGTGGCAGACATACAGAGCTGTGTTTGCTGCATCCATCAAGATGCAATTGTGTGCGGGTATGATGCATGGCAGGCCACGCGAAGGTGGACTTCTGCTTTCCGCTTTGTATTCTGGTGACGCCGGGCTACCACGTGGAAAGGCAGCGTCTAGCCCTCCCAAGGCCCAGAATCCCACGCTTCCATCATTCTGTGCAGCCCCTACCTCCTGTGGTGGGGCGTTCGGGACATCAGGGGTTTGGAGAACAGACCAGCGAGTATAGGGGGATGGCATGTCTGTTTTTCTATCTGATGGGTGTCCTGGCTTCAGCTCAATTGTTATCTCCCAGGGATCTAGGAAATGGATGAAAAAGGAAAAGAAAATGAGGCAAAGTGACTTACTCTGTCATCGCCACGCAATGCACCTACTTGACTCTTGGTTGTAGGTTTCTTGGCCTGAGAAGGCCTTCCTGCTGAGGACCTTGGGGCCCAGAGCTTTAGGGAAATCATGTGGTTTCTCTGGGCTCCACGTGCCTTTTGGACAAGGCCAACTTTTACCTCTGCTGCCCCTTCATACAATTCCAACAGGAGGAGTGGAAGGCACCGACCAGATACGCCTCTGTGGGCGAGGCTTTCGCCGCTCGGGGCCCAATGTTTTTATTCTCCGGGCTCCAGTCATCTCGGTGCCACCGTCATCCTCTCCGTTCCCTCTGTGTGACATACACGCAGTATGTTCCCGGTGGGCTAACATTTTATTTCAATAAATTTATTTTTAAATAAGAAACCTTATATCGCTAGAGTAAATGGATATAGAAAACATGTGAAGAAATAAATAAAATGAAAACCAAACAATGAAATAAAGCTCTTGCTAGAGGCTTTGGTCAAACAGTCTCAACATTAGAAGTTTGTTCTCTTTTTGCTAAAAAGGGAGTTGGCAAGCGCTGGAGAAGAGTTGAAGGCACTGTGACACCCGCCGAGACTTTCTCTCGGAGCTGCTGGGAAGGGGCTGCGAGAGAGTGGAAACACGGAGTAACTTTCCCACAATACAGCCTGATGCTGTTTAATAGCCCATGCTCCTGTCATTCCTGACAGTATTTTCTGGGCCACCTAAAATCATGTGTAATATTAACAATGGCATGAATCTTATACTCTGAGGGAAACTGTATTAGAAATCTTTGGTTCCGCTCAACTTCAAATTTTTGTTTCTTCTATTGTCCCGAATGATCACCTGACTAACGCTTTCTATTCCCCCTTTCACTTCTACTAGTTGCTTACTGGCCTGCATTAAGCTGGTATTTATTTGAACCACCCACCTAGCACTTTGCACCTTCAAAAAACTTTTAAGTGCTGATTAAAAACCACTGACACTCACACTCAGCAAATGACTGGAGCCTGGCGGCCGGCCAGGGAGTGAGCCTGAGAATCCCTGTACCCACCGCTCCTGGGCGCACTGGGCTCTGGAGCACAGAGCCCTTCCTAGAGGAAGGAAACCTCCTCGCGCCTTTCCTGAGGCCTGCCGCCATTCCAGTGAGTAATGCTTTGAGACAGATGCACAATCGATAGCACTAGACTCACACCTCTCTGGTTATCTTCCATTGTTTTTCATTCAGCCTCCCTCGGCTTCCGCAGATGAGAGTCTGGGGAGAGATTCATCTCCTCCCTTGTTTCTTACTATATCGCTGTGGTAGCCACAGGGACGAGAGTGACTGATATTTCTAGGCTGTCAAGGGAGAGATAGGAAAGATGAGCTCTTTGGAGCACCTGCCAACTCACTATAAAGACTCAAAGTACTCTTTGTGGGCTTAAAAAAAATTAACATTTTAACCGTCATTTTCAGTCTGCACAGATTGTAGTCCTTGCTGAGGATCGCTCCCAAGTGAAGTTTGAAAGGCTTGAGGTGGCTGGGCTGTCTGAGATCTCTTTGCCGAAGGTAGGGATGTGTGTGCGTGTGCGCATTTTCCCTGACAGTTGTTTAACACGGACCAATGATCTTTTCCCCCAAGACCCCTGCTCGTTCTTCTTATCACCATCTAACTCTAAACCTTCTTCTGCGACTCCCTCTTTTTGTTTTCTGTCTCTTAGTCACCTCAAAACGGCCCTCTACCCAGGCCTCGCTGTTCCCCCTGAGGTGGGGGAGCTGTCGTGAATCAGTCATTTCCCCATCTGGACTCCTCATGGTGTCACCAGCTCTTCACCACCCCCCTGGGAAGCTTAAAGTCCTTACCTCTCCTTCTTCCAGTCTCAGAATTCATCTGGAAAGATCCACATTGCTCAGTTAGAAAATCTTGCCAGAGGAGCACATGGAAAGGATGGCCTTCACCAGCCCTAGGTCCCACCCAGATTTGCCAGCCAGCCACTCTGCAGTCTTCAGGTAGATTTATATTTGTCCCCATGGACTTGGAGTTCCTTCTCCCTAAATTCCAATTCTTTAACAGTAGAGTCTACAGCTCTCCTGCCATTTTGCTGGGGTATTCCTAGCCTTCTATGTCATCTACTCTTTTCTAAATTATTTTTTCTTCTTCCTCTACCCCGTGGACCTGTTACCTTCCAATATATAACACTGTTGGTCTTTCTCAAATGCTATGAAGAAGGTAGTCTCAGGAGTTCGCCATTCCATACCACCGCCCGCCCCCAGCAACTTCCATAAGGGATACAATGCACACACATGCACACAGTGTGCTTTAGGGCTTTCACTCAACTTTCTGCGACCCTGTCCTCAGCTTTGAAACCTCCTTAAAGCATTCAAGCCTTTCCATACGGCGACACAGCCAGAAGACAAGGGAAAAGTGTATCAGCGCCCTGGGAGTTTTAATTAAACACCTGCACATTGGAAAGCTCCTGGAAGTCATTCACCCACCGAGGGTTGAGGTTGTGCAGAGTCATCTTTAGTTTCCCGCGTTGTTCTCGTGGGTGTGCACATGTGTGTGTGCACATGTGTGTGTGCAAATGTGCACAGACATAAATACACAGGACCCTCCATTTCACTTCCTCACTCACATGTACGTGCCTTGCCCAATATGCCAAGCTCCTTGCAGACTGGACTCTGTACTTCTCAGCTGGTCTTTGTCTGTCTAGCCCAGCACTGTAAAGAGAGTGTTCAGATAAAGAGCGAGAAAGAAGGTGAAGAGACAGGGACAGAGGGCTGGAAGAAACTAGTAGTCTGATACAATAAGCAATGGCTGGGAGGGGTGGTAATGGGAGAAACTTGCTCCGTGGGGCTAATGCCCACATGTGGGGTTCCTGTCTTGCAGTCCTTGATGTGTGTGAGGCCTCCTTGTCTAGTCTCTTAGCTGCTCCCCACAGTCACTCTGTGCGTTGGGGTGTGGGTGCTATTCTTGCCTCATTTTATAGGTGAGGGATCTAAGACACAGAGAGCACAGACATATTCTGGGGAGTCAGAGGTAGGACTAATGGGCCAGTACCCACGGTGAGCACCTTCAACCCAATGCTGGCATTCCTCCAGAACATGGGGGGCAGCGGAGGCATGGTGGGGGCCATGGGCCCTGCCTCCATGTAAGGAAGCTCTTATCAGTTCAGTATCCACTTTGAACTTCTGCTGCCTTAACAGCTGAATGCAGGCAGTCACCCTGTCCTCACTTACCTCACATGGTCGTGGTCATAAGCTGCATATGAGGTGTGGGTATAGAAGTTCTCTGTGACCTAAGGAATGCGGTGCAAATGTGAGGCCCCAGGGACTAACTCATACCCTGCACGCAGGCCCACTGCAGTTCTTAGAGATCTCATCGGCTCCAAGTGGGATGAGGTGGCATCGAGGGGGACAGAGTGCTGACTGCTCTGCCTCGTACCCAACCTGTGACCCCCACTCATCTGTGTGTGGGACCAGGCGCAGCAGGCAGGCACCTTGAATGTTCACTTGGAAATTTGTCTGTAAATACAACAGTTAGCTCTTGGAAAACAAGATTACTGTTCCAAAAATGTTCTAACTGCTGGCTTCACAGATAGGCAATCTTTTAAATTTGCAGTGTAGTAATGAGGGGAAAGGAGAGATTTAGTTTCCCTGGTTTGCCTCTGAGTATTGCCTAATTGTCTTGAAAAACAATTGATATGGTGTTTCTTTCTCTGCTTCTAATACTTAGCATTACATGTATCATGTCTCTCCACTCACTTGTCTGCTGTTGCTGTTGCTTGGGGAAGGTTAATTTCTTCTCAGTCTAAGTTGTTTGTTTCCTGAAAATGCTGCCTTTAAGGGACATCAAGGCTGAACCCATGTGGATGAATGGGGACATGGAGAGCTGTGCCATTTACTGAGGCAACAGAAAGTTTGGGCTGTCTTCCCCCATCCTTCTCCCACAAACCACTTCCAAGCTTGGGATCCCATTACCTGTGCGTGTAGCTGTCTTAGATCTACGTCTCATTTCACTATGTAGTCAACCCGAGACAATGGTTATTCTACATGAATGAATCAGCCCCGGCGCAGTTAATTTACTTCCCTTAGTTACTAAGAGATGCAGTTACTAAGACTTAGTAGGATGAAACGACAGTCTCCACCTGATGGACCTGATCGCGCCCACAGCGGTCTGAATTAACGTTTTAACAGGTGAAGACCAGCACCCTGGCAGCCAATGCAATTAAAACAGTTAAAACGCTCTGTTTAATCTTCCACTCCTTGCCTGTGAGAAATCCCCCAAACATGATAGTGGGGCACTGGACTTATGCAAATAACCAATTACTGTTTTAAAGAAGTTACTAACCAGTTACTGGTCATTTAATTATTATGAAACAACCAGTTAAATTCAAGCAAAAAGGGTTTGCTTGACCATATGCAGCTTTTCCGTAATAGCGCTGGGAGCTTGAGCTCTTCTGTCCCATTCCCTGCCCCAGTCAGCTGCCTAATGAGCTAAGCTGCTCAGAACCTCCTGTTAATGGAGTTGCGGGGATGGCAGATTTCTTTGGTCTGAATTATGTGGACAATTGCCCAAACTACCACTTTGTTTTGCTGGCATGGAGACAGCTCATTGAGAGTGAGTACTGTATCTCCCTGAGGTTGCTTTAAAAAAAGATTTGGCATTTAATAAAAGCAATTCCTCACTCGCATTACAGTTTGAGCCTTTTAGATAATTAAGAAAGAATTCCTTTGAATACCTCTTAACTATTTTTAAAAGTACTCTTATTTTTTAAAATAACCCATTTAGGATGTTTGCACATTCAACGGGAAACAGAGACACTGGACTTGAGCCAGAATCCCTGGTTTGGGAGTTGGCATACAGAGAATGGCTGTAACTATCTAAAACGTGCCTTGGACTTCTGTTTTGGCTTTAAACCCTGCTTTTCGTCATTGTTGTTATAAACCACAATGCTAACCAAACATATTAGTTTCAGTGTTTTGTTTGTTTTCCTCTTTTCAGTGTAGGTACAAGGGAATATACCATTGATCTGAAAATCATATTGGCAAAGGAAGGTGGAAAAAGCAAAGATCCTGAATAATCTACCAACATGACAATCAGCCCTTGAATACGGAATTGGCTATAGAGGGTTTTCTTGTCTTCTCTCTTAGTTCTCCCCACCTCTGCACTCCCACTCCCTTCCCTTCCCTTCCCTTCCCTTCCCTCCCCTTCCCTTTTCCTTCCCTTCCCTTCCCTCCCCTTCCCTTTTCCTTCCCTTCTGTTCCCACTCCCTCCCCTTCTGTTCCCACTCCCTTCCTTTCCCTTCTCTTCCCTTCCCCTCCCCTCCCCTCCTCTTCCCTCTATAAAACGAAAGTTGCTTACTACAACTGTTAACATTTCTTCTCCTCTCATTCAGTCTCCATCCTTGACTGAGCTTAAGTGGGTAACTATTTTGGGAGACATGCGTGGGTTTCTTATGTGACTGAGCAAAACATATTTGATCTTAATTAGATTTGGGAGATTTTATTTTGTTTTGTTTTGACATTTAAACCAAGTAAACATTTAAAGCAGAACTATTTTCTTTGACGGTATAGTTTAGCTTACAACACTAGAGGTAGATTTTGACTTGGAATCTGTTATTGTCACTGTCACTATCGCTTAGCCCTTCTAGACCTGGGGTTGAGAAGTCGTTAACTCGACCACACCCCAAGCTGATTCGCCCTGCAACCACACTGCAGTGCCGTTGTACAAAGACTGTGGACAAGGAGTCAACTGACCCAGGTCCCAGAACTGACTCAATAAACAACTGTGATTCCAGGCCGTGATTTCTCCACCTTGACTTCCTCATTAGGAAATGATGAGTTACTGGAAGATTTCTAGAGATTCTTTTAACTTCAGTGGTCTGTATGCATCTAGAAAATGGGGAGATGTGTTTCTTCTGGGGTTGGGGCAAGGGTTGGGGGGATAGTCAGGCAGAAGGAAAGAAAACAGAAAATGAAGAAGTTACGGGAAGAAAAGGAGGAAAAACAAGGAGTAGAAGCACACTTTTATTGAAGCGGCTGTGTGGCTCCTCTGACCCTTCCAGGCTAAAGGGAGCAGCACACAGAGTGTGTGATACAGGCAGACCTTCCGCGTCTCGCAGCTGCATTCACAGTCGTTGAAAGCAAATTAGAACACCGAAGTGCTGCTCAGCATAGGTAGCAATCGGAATGCTCTTTTTTTAAAGAAACAAAAACAAACAAACAAACAAAAAACAGTTTCTGGGACCAAGAGATAGATGACTAGTCATTAAGCTTAAACAATTCTGCGCGTTTTTCAAATTAGGTGCAATGAAGGGGAACTGCATGCTGGAAAAGAAAATGGGTTATCGTTTACCGTGGTTCTTGTTTTCTTCTCTTAAACTCCGGACGGCAGACATTTCTTGCGCCATCCACTAGTTCTTATATATAGTGTTCTTTTCCTCCATCATCTAGGTATGGGAGGGGTCTCCTTGGACTCCACAGTCTTCTCCGGGTTAAAGGCTGTACATATCTTGCCATCTGTGGGTTCGTGGGAGCCTGGGAGAACTGCCTCAGGGAGAAGAAGGGGAAGAGAAAGGCTGTGCATGCCTTTAGGTTGCTCTACCCTTAGCTGTGAGTAAGACCATCTGAATCCAAATGTGTGTGTGTGTGGAGAGAGGGAGAGAGGGAGCTGGGGGGGTAGAGAATATGAATAAATATGAATGTGGGAGCCAACAGCATGGACATTCCCAGCTGCCAGGCTCTGCTCTGTCACTACATACCAGAGTTTCAAAACGAGTAAGCTGTGAGTTTGCTCTCCACATTGCCTTGCTCGGGACCTAGAGGCCTCAGCCCTTGGGGAAGTTCCCTTTGGCCTGCATTCCTTGGTGGTGGGAGCTGATGGGACTAGACTTGATTCAAAAGGACTCTTCTTCAGTCTCAAAGAGAAGAATCTGCTGTTTAGTCCTATGAGGAGGAAATCGGAATGCCCTCGGTGTCTTTCCTGGCCCTTCTGAAAGAGCTGCAGTTTCCAGCACTTTCCACTGGAAGCTTCTAGGGGCCCTAATCCCATTTGTGTGTGTGTGTGTGTGTGTGTGTGTGGCGGTGGGGGGGATGGTGATAATAGAGGGTTGTGGGCAGTCTGTTTCCATTGACTAGCTGCTCTTAACAGGAATTCTCTTCCATAGCAACTTATTCTCTGTGAAGTTCTAGACTCCTTCCAACCCGTCTTTATGAAACCACCTGGCATTGCTCGGAACGATGAAGATATGTGTGAAGATGTGCTGCGCTGCCCAGATGAGGGCGAGTGCTGGCTAGAATCTGGGGCCCTGCCTTTGGTTAGCGTGGTGGTGGCTGGACCTACCTTAGGTCTTTCTTCTCTGAGAGGTGGGACCTGCTGTCTCCTGGCCCTGAATGCCCTGCCCCACTGCTCACCCTTCTAGACTCAACTTAGACATCACCTCCTCAGAGACATTGCCCCTTCCTGTTGCTCCCACCCCCTATCTTCTTCCTCTAAAGTGTGTGGTGTCCTCATCTTGGGTGGCCATCATTTTTGGAGTACTGGTGGCACCACAGTTGTTATTTTGCATATTTGCCTCCCTGATTTGGAGGAAGGAACTTCGTCTTCTCCTTCAGACTGATGCTGCACAGTGCCTGGTGCCTGGCAGAGAGAAAATTCTGAACACAGGCACCGAGAGTATTCGGTGAGCATAGGACGTACCGGCCCCAGCCGTGACCACTGGCATCTTTGCGTTTTGGGCCTACTATTGCATTCCCGCACAGTCACATGTAATTTGTTAATGATAGTAAAATAGTTCATTTTTCATTTTGAAGTATGCTTTTATAATGTTTTCTTATCCTTTTCTCTATTTCTTTTGCTTTGTTTGGCCAACTCTTCTCTAACTTACAAACAAAACAAAATAAAACCCAAATACTAAGGTTCTTAAAATGATGCATGGGCATTCTTTCTGACCCATCTGTTCCCTACCGCCCCATTCAGAAACACTTCAATATCCTCCTTGCCACCCTGGATGGATCATTCAGGAGGCTTTCTTTCTTTTCTGTTCTTTTTAAAATTAGAGTGGAAGTTTCTTTTTTTTATGTGTTAACTCTTTTATTTTTCTTAACCTGTAAAGATATTTTTAATTTTTAAGTATGTTTTATTGATTATGCTATTACAGTCATCTCATTTTTTTCTCCCCCTTTATATCCCTCCACCCTGCACCCCCCTCCCTGTAGCATCCCCCTCCCCCTTAGTCCATGTCCAAGGATCATATATATAAGTTCTTTGGCTTCTGCGTTTCCTATACTATTCTTAACCTCCCCCTGTCTATTTTGTACATACCAATTATGCTTCTTATTCTCTACATTTTCCCTGTATTCTCCCCCTTCCCCCTGATAACCCTCCATGTGATCTCCATTTCTGTGATTCTATTCCTGTTCTAGTTGTTTGCTTAGTTTGTTTTTACTTTTTGGTTCAGTCATTGATAGTTGTGAGTTTGTTTTACTGTTCATATATTTTTTCAATTATTACATTTTTATTCATAATTTCAATTTGATTCTTTTTTATTTTTTCAACTTCCCTGGCAAAATTCTCAATCTTGTCATAGAAACCCTTACACATGTCAGCTATTTAAAGCCCATGTTTTATATCTGCATCTCTGTGGTATAGTTCTGCTGGCCACAATTTCTCTTCATTTTTAGTCACTTGCATGACTAAAGTTTTTTTTATTTTTCATTCTTAATTATTTTATTGTTGTTCAGTTGTAGTTGTCTGCATTTACCCCCTACCCAAGCCATCCCTACCTCCCCCTGCATCTGCCTCCCCTTGGTTTTAACCATGCGTCCTTTATAGTTGTTCCTGAAAACCCTTCCCCCTTTCCCCCATTATCTCCTCCCACCTCCCCTCTGGTTACTGTCAGATTGTTCTTAATTTCAATGTCTCTGGTTATATTTTGCTTCCTTGTTTGTTTTGTTGATTAGGTTCCACTTAAAGGTGAAATCATATGGTATTTGTTATCTTCTTTTTCTTAGATAAGTCCCTTTAATATTTCATATAATAACAGTTTGGTGATGATGAATTCCTTTAACTTGACCTTATCTGGGAAGCACTTTATCTGCCCTTCCATTCTAAATGATAGTTTTGCTGGATAGAATAACCTTGAATGTAGGTCCTTGCCTTTCATGACTTTTCAATACTTTCCAGACCCTTCTTGCCTACAACATTTCTTTTCAGAAATCAATTGATAGTCTTATGGGAACTCTGTTGTAGGTAACTGTCTCCTTTTCTCTTGCTGCTTTTAAGATTCTCTCCTTCTCTTTAATCTTGGATAATTTAATTATAATGTGTTTTGGTGTGTTCCTCTTGTGTTCAATTTCTTTGGGACTCTCTGAGATTCCTGGATTTGCATGTCTAGTTCCTTTGCCAGATTTGGGAAGTTTTCCTACATGATTTTTTTCAAATAAGTTTTCAATTTCTTGTTCTTCCTCTCCTCCATCTGGCAGCACTCCTATAATTCAGATGTTAGAATGTTTAAAGTTGTCCTGGAGGTTCCTAAACCTCTCCTCATTTTTTTTCAATTCTTGTTTCTTCATTCTGTTACAGTTGAATGTTTATTTCTTCCTTCTGTTACATTTCATTGATCTGAGTCCCAGTTTCTTTTCTTTCACTGTTGATTCCCTGCATATTTTTCTTTATTTCAGTTTGCATAGCCTTCACTTCTTCTATTTTATGTCTGAACTCAGTCATTTCTGTGAGCATCCTTATTCCCAGTGTTTTGAACTCTGCATTTGGTAGGCTGGCTGTCTCCTTGTTGCTTAGTTCTTTTTTGGAGTTTTGACCTGTTCTTTCATTTGGGCCATATTTCTTTGCCTTGGCACACCTGCTATGTTGTAAGGTGCGAAGCCTTAGGTATTCGCCAGGGCAGGGCAACCCATGTAGCTGTGTTGTGGAGCTGTATGTGGGGGACGGTCAGAGAGGGAACAATGTTGCTTGCTCAGCTCTTGGCTGACCTTCAGTCACTTCCCTGCTACCCACAAATGAATTGAGCTCTTCTGGTGCTGATTCCCTGTGGGTGGATTTGTATATGTTCTAGAACACTGTAGGTCCCTTCATCAGACTCTCCTTTGAGACTGGGAGTTTCTCCCACAGCTGCAACCCCCACAGATTTTTACAGCCAGAGGTTTTTGAGGCTTTATTTCCTTACACTAGAATGCTGGGTTGCTCGATCTGTCTCACTCCCCAGTTGTTCCTTTCGGTTTATCCACATGTGAATGTAGGACCTCCCAGTCCGCCAGCTGCCACCTCACCTGCCTGGTTTGCCAGCTGCTGCCTTGCTGTGCATCCTCTCTACCCCAGCTGCCTGTCTCCACCCCTCCTACCAGTCTGTGGACGAATGTTTCATCTTTAACTCCTTGTCTGTCAGATTTCCATGCAGTTAGATTTTCTGGCAGTTCTGGTTGTTTTTGTTTTTAAATTGGTTTTTGTCCTTCTTTTGGTTGTGTGAGAAAGCAAAGCATATCTACCTATGCCTCCATCTTTGGTGGAAGTCTAGAGTGGAAGTTTCCGAAATGTTTCTTCTTTAGTTGAAAGACAAGTAAAGGGAAAAAAAATGTATAGAGTATATCTAAGGAAACTGTTGTTTTCATTCTAATCTGGCTAGTGAGAAATGCCATATCAAAAATAGCTATCTAGCTAGCATGGACAGGAAAAATTAACATCATTAAAATGTCTATACCACCCAATGCAACTTATCGATTCAGGGCAATTTTTATCAAAATATCAATGGTGTTTTTCACAGAAGTAGAACAAATAATTGAAAATTTTATGTGGAGCCACAAAAGACCGTGAATAGCCACAGTGACCTTGAGAAAGAACAAACTCAGAGGTATCACACTATGTAATACCAAACTATGCTACAAGGATATGGTAATCAAAACAGCGTTGTACTGGCATTAAAAACATATACATAGATCAATGGAACAGAATAGAAAGCCCAGAAATAAACCCATGTTCATGTGGTCAATTAATATACAACACAGGAGGCAAGAACACAGACTAGGGTAAAGACAGTCCATTCAATAAATAGTGTTAGAAAAATTGGACTGATACAGGCAAAAAAAATGAAACTGGATCACCTTCTTGCACCATACACAAGAATAAATTCAAAATGGGTTAAAGACTTCAACGTAAGATTCAAAACCATAAAACTCCTGGAAGAAAACATAGGCAGTAAAATCTCTGACATTCCTGTTAGCAAATTTTCTTCTGATATATCTTCTTGGGCAAGGTAAACAAAAGACAGTAAAGAAAGGGAACTACAGCCCTGGCTAGTGCAGCTCAGTGGATTGAGCACGGGCTGCGAACCAAAGTGTTGCCAGTTCGATTCCCAGTCAGGGCACATGCCTGGGTTGCAGGCCAGGTCCCCAGTAGGGGCCACTCGAGAGGCAACCACACATTGATATTTCTCTCCCTCTCTTTCTCCTTCCCTTCCCCTCTCTCTAAAAATAAATAAATAAAATTAAAAAAAAATAAGGGTACTACATCAAGCTAAAAAGTTTTGCACAGCAAAGGAACCTGTCAACAAAGTGAATAAACCTACTGAATAGAAGCTGTTCACCAATGATACAACTCATAAGGGCTTCATATTCACAATTTATAAAGAACTTACACAACTCACCACCAAAAAGACAAACAATTCAATTTAAAAATGGGCAGAAGAAGAAAAAAGAATTAAAAAAATGAGGATAGTATAAGCAGCCTCTGGGACAAGTTCAAGCATACCAATATTTGCAACATAGGGGTGCCAGAAGAAGAGAAAGAGCAAGAAATTAGAAACCTATTTGGAAAAATAATGAAAGAAAACTTCCCTAACTTGGAGAAGGAAATAGACATTACAAGTACAGGAAGAACATAGAGTCCCAAACAAGATAAACCCAAAGAGGCTTGCTCCAAGACACATCATAATTAAAATGTGAAAGGTTAAATGCAAAGAGAGAATCTTAAAAGCAGCACAAGAGAAGCAGTTAATTACCTACAAGGAAGCGCTATAAGACTGTTGACTGATTTCTCAAAAACAACTTTGCAGGCTAGAAGGGATTGGCTGAAACATTCAAAGTGTTGAAAAGCAAGGACCTACAACCAAGTGTACTCTACCCAGCAAAGCTATCATTTAGGACCGAAGGACAGGTAAAGAGCTTCCCAGACAAGAAAAAGCTAAAGGGGTTCATCATCACCAAACCAGTATTATATGAAATATTAAAGGATCTTCTTTAAGAAGAAGATCAAAGCTATTGGTAATAAAATTGCAGTAAATACATATCTATCAACCATTGAATCTAAAAATACAAAATAAACAAATAAGCAGAACAGAAACAGAATCATAGATGCAAAGAATGTTTTGATGGTTGTGAGATGGGAGGGGGGTCAGAGGGACGGTTGAAAAAGATGAAGGAATTAAGAAGTATAACTTGGTAGTTACAGAATAGTCATGGGGATGTAAAATACAGCATAAGGAATAGAGTAGCTAAAGAAAAATATGCAGGATGCATGGACTTGGATAACCGTATGGGGATTGCCTGAGGGCTTGGTGGGGGCTGGGTGCAGGGGGGACAAAAGGGGAAAATTTTGGACAACTGTAACAGCATAAACAACGAAATATAATTAAAAAAAATGGGCAGACAACCTGAGTAGATACTTCTCCATAGAGGAAATACAGATGGCCCATAGACATATGAAAAGATGCTTAATGTCCCTAATCAGCAGAGAAATGCAAAATAAGACCACAATGAGATATCACCTCATACTTGTCAGAAGGCTATCATCAATGAATCCATGAAGACAAGTGTTGACAAGGATGTGGAGCAGAGGGAACCTTTGTGCACTGTTATTGGGAGTGCAGATTGGTACAGCCATTATAGAAAACAGTATGAAGTTTCCTCAAAGAATAAAAATGGAGCTTCCTTATTACTCAGAAATTCAACTCCTGCATATACAGTATCCAAAGGAATTCAAAACACTAATGTGAAAGAATGCATGCACCCCTATGTTCATTGCAGCATTACTTATGATAGCTAAAATATGGAAGCAACCCAAGCACCCATCAGGAGAGGAGCGGCTAAAAAAGCTGTGGTACATGTATATTAATTATTAACATAATACCCAGTCATAAAAAAGAATGGAATCTTACCATTTGTGACAGCACGGACCTAGAAGGTTTTATGCTAAGTAAAATAAGTCAGTCAGAGAAAGACAAATACTATATGATCTCATTTATATGTGCAATCTAAAGAACAAGGTTAACAAAGTAGAAACAGAATCATAGACACAGAGATCAGACTGATGGTTTCCAGAGCAGAAGGAGTTTGGGGGGCTCAGTGAAAAAGGTGGAGAGATTAAGAAATACAAATTGGTAGTCACAAAATATTTACAGGGATGTCAAGTACGGCATAAGGATTATAGTCAATACTGTAATAACTATGGTGCCACGTGGGTATTTGAAATATCAGTGGGACCACTTTGTAAACTATATGATTGTCTAATTACTATGCTGTACACCTGAAACTAGTACAAAAGAATATTGAATATAAATTGTAATTGGAAAATTAAAAAAACAGCTGGTACAGCCATGGGTTAAGATTTCAGACATTTTTACATCCCCTCATCTTACTGATAATAGCTCTGTGAGCTAGGTGAAGTAAATCTTTATAATATTCTCATTTTAAATGTTGTAAACCTGAAACTCAGACATACTCAACAACTAACTCAAGGTCTCATGGACAGTGAGCTCGGAGGCAGGGCCAGAGCCAGCACCTCTGACTGAACACTTTGTTCCAGCCACCGCGCCAAGCAGCCTCCTCTCCGTCTCCGTCTCTGTCTCCGTCTCTGTCTCCGTCTCTGTCTCTGTTTCTCTTTCTTTTCAGACAAATAGTGCAGAAAAGCCAGCATCCTTTCCTAGCTGGGACCAAGCTTTCTGAACACAACCTCCTTAGGTGCAGGGTAAAGGTTTCTTTATTTAAGTGGGGTTCGGAGGATGAGTGGAGTTCTCTGAGTTATTACCATTGCACTTTGGATGTTCCAGGAGGCATGACAGGGTCTAGAAACAGAGGCAATTTATAAACATGATCAAAGATCACCTCCTAATTCTCGAGAGTTTCTCCATCCCTTAAATACTTGTGAAAGTACTTATTCTATAAAGAGTTGGACACTAGGAGTAGGGAATTTTGTAGTTTGTGTCGAGAAGACCACATTCTATATATTTTTTGTCCAACAAAAATCTATGTCATGTATATTTTCTAAGTTCTAACTATTCTTATCCCAGCAATATTTGAAACTACAATTTTTCAGCTTCAATAAAACAGAAGTCTAATTCCTTAGTTTTCCTTTTAATGGGACTTATGTGGATAATTTTGCCTCTGTGTGTTAACCTGTGGCTGAGAGCACTTGGCTATCCCAAAATGAAGGGGAGCTGGTGAAGATACTGATTTAGCAATAAAGCACCCACAATACTTTCCCACATGAGTGGGGGCGGGGATTTGGCTATGTTATAATTAGCAAAGTGGTGGCAATTATTCCCCTTTTGTACTCATTTCCTGAGCTATAAAGGGTACTGGCAGGTGTGGGAAATCTGCCTACCTGCTCTCACATTCCCAGATCAGTCTGCTGGCAATGCGATGCAGTGCTCAAACTCGAGAGACCTGGTCATTACCCTCAGGCAGCTTCCCCAGCTGTAAGCCTTGCTCACTGACCCGGGAGATCCAGAAGCTCACTACCCCAGTGTCTTCTGCAGATGGTCTCACCCACTCATTTTTGCCTTCCTCTTGTGCCCGTTGGTTGGCTAGGGCTAAAGTGTTGCTTGACTCAAACCCTTGGACCAGTGGCTGCATGAAAGAAGAAGTCTGGTCCTTTGATGCAAGTGAAAAATTCTTCTCATTTCTCTGCTCCTTTTTGCATTTGATTCAGCAGATATTTATTGAGCACCTACTTTATGCATGAATATAGACATAAGTAAGATTCACTGATCTTAAAAAGATTTAAAATCTAAGAGTAGACAAATAACTAGTGAGTGCATAAGTCATTTCATCATTCAACTAATGTGTTGCAAGTACTTCTGTGCCAGGTATTTGGGCTTTATTGATGGATGAGACAGACATGGTTCCTGCCTTCAGGGAGCCTGCCACCCAGCAAGGGAGAGAGACGATTAAACAAGCGACAGTAGTAGGAATAACGAATGATTGGATGGGGGGATGAGAGGGTGGTCTGGGATCTCATAGGCTGGGTGACTATTCTAATCAACAGGTTCTTCAGAGAGACTCAAAGGCAAGAAATCAACTGTAATTGGGGATGGAGAGGCAGGGATCAGAAATTGTGACAAGGAGAAGCATCTGAAAAAAAAATCTTTCATAGAGCAGTGAATAGTAGCAGGAGGACAGCGTTTTTGGTAGAGGGCACGGCAGGAAAAAAAGGCGAGGGGATGGGAAAGCAGAGAATGTGCTCATGAAATACTGGTTAGAATGCAGAGTGTACACCAGTCATGGAAACAGGACCTAAATGAAGTTACAGGACAAATTGTTTTTAATTTATTTTTAAAATAAAAAAATGATTCAGATTTAAAGAAAAATGGCTAGAATAATATAAATCTCCATGTATAGTTCTGTTAGATTTTTTAATTCTTGACATTTTTCTATATTCCCCCTCTCACAATAAGTGTCCATTTATATGTATATGTGTATATACCTATATATTATATGTATATATGTGCATCTACATATGATTTCTGTTATTGTGTTGTCATTGAACCATTTGATAGTAAGGTGTAGACATCATGACCGTGTGTGCATCTGCTAAAATCAAATAAATAGGATTTTATTTGAACTTAATCTTTTACATTAAAAAAACATTAATAGACAACTCAAGTGCTCCTCCCTTCCCCCATGGCATTCTTCATAAACTATTCCCACGTCTCCCCACACCCCCATCCCAGCCACCCCGGGTTTTCTTTAAGGTAGTTTCATCTCTACCTTCATCTTTCTGAGTCTTGAAATGAGCAGCTGCTGAACAGCCAGGCTGCTTGGAGAAAAGGAACAAGTTTAAACAACTCTGAGGTTGTTCGTGGTCTCTGCTGGGCCGGAGCAGACAGGGCTGTCTGCGCTTTCTGTTCCTATCACAGGGCCTCAGAGAAAATGTTCTGTGAGGCTTAGGAGAAAATGACATAAAATGAATCCATTCTGCTGTCAGAGATCATGATGAAACTGGAGAAGAGGTACAAAATCAATTCATTCTTATTACAATTTTCAGATTGCCATCTTCCCGTTTCTTCAGATGTGGGGCTGGTGGCTCAAATTGGTCTTTGGAATATTTAAGGAGCTTTTTTGGTCTCTTAATATTGGCTTATCAGTTCCAGTAATTTTACCTCCCAGAGTGAAATTGGCTGCTAACATTTGGAGGAAATCTGTGCTATATTTTTTTGTAAGTTTTGCTGATCGTTACCCACCAGGCTACAGTAAATGTGCTTCTGGCTTATTAGGAAGACAGCCACAGGGACTGGACGCTCTATCACGAAATCTGTGGTCATTACAGGAGCTCTTCTCCAGCAGAGAGCCTTTGTCAAGCATTTATCTATTTTTCTTCCTGCATAATACTTTAGATCTCCTGTTTAGAGGAAACCTTCCCATTTGGCTGCTAGGATAAAAGGGAAAAGTCAGGCCTATGACAAGTAATCCTTTTATTCCTCCTTCAAGGCTGTGTATGTGGGCTTCATAGAGAGAGATTAGGAAAGAACAGGGTAGAAGGAAAGGATGACTGAGTTTGAAAACCCAGTCCCATTTTGCTTGTGTGTGTTGCAAAGAAATAAGTGGAATGTACATCTGTGTTTTGTTTATAAAACTACTATTTTAATTGTAAAGTAACATATATTAATTTTAAATAGTTGGAAAAATAGAGAATAAAATAATTCTTCTATCAACCCAAAATAACTACTTTCAGCAATTTAATATTTCCTGTCAATCTTTACTTTGTGAGTCTTAAATGTAGAGGTGAAAATATATTCCATATAATATTTCTAAGGTGTGTTCACTTAACATTACATAAACCCTTAATCAACATCTTTCTTAGAGGTTACCCTTTAACTTGTGGGTTTCCGTAATTTACTTTATCCTTTCTTATATTGGGTAGCTAGTTTGCTTCCTAGTTGTGCTGGGTTTTTCCCCCCTTTATAAAGATTGGAGCAGTGAATATCCTCATGCAAAAAACTTCTGTGTGTATTTCAGATCACTTTGTTGGGATGGATTTTATTAAGTGAAATTACTGGGTCAAAAGGCACATTGTAAGGACTATCTGCATTTTTCCTTCAGAGAGTTTTAAAAAATGCTCTGCTAGGCCCTGGCTGGTGCAGCTCAGTGAATTGAGCACTGGATTGTGAACCAAAGGGTTGCCAGTTCGATTCCCAGTCAGGGCACAGGTCTGGGTTGTGGGGCAGGTCCCCAACAGGGGGACACTTGAGAGGCAAGCACACATTGATGTTTCTCTCCCTCTTTTTCTCCCTTCTCCTCTCTAAAAATAAATAAATAAAATCTTTAAAAATATTAAATATAAATAAATAATGTTCTGCTTGAAAAATTTACTCCCCTAGCAGTGTATAAGAAAACCTATCTCGGCGAGAGAAGATGGCGGCGTGGTAGGATGCAGCAGATTCTACTCTCCCACAACCAGGGAAAAAAAATCTGAGTCATTTTACGTAGGTACAGAGCAAAGAGCCAACATTATCACGCCATA
>CM052543.1:132818443-133048247 GCA_028533065.1 Trachops cirrhosus
TACAGGAACAAATATAGAGGACACATGGACAAAACTAGGGGGATTGGAAAGGGGAGGGAGGAGGGGAGGAATGGGTGGGTGGGCTGGAAAGGGAATAAAGGATAGAAACTGTACTGAATAAACTAAAATAAAAATTAAAAAAAAAAAAAAAAAAAAAAAAAAAAAAAAAAAGAAAACCTATCTCAATGAACACTTGCCAGAACTGAGAATTCCTTTAAAAATATATGTTTTAACTTAATAGGTAAAGAAAAAATACTATCATATTTTAAACAAAAATTCTTTGCTTGTTAGTGGGTTTGCTCATCAGTGAGTTTGAACAAAATTTTATGTTTTTTAGCAGTGTGTATGTGAATTTTTGGTATGTTCATAGTATTTATAACTGCTAGTCTTAGTTTTTTCTAAATCACTTCAATGATATCAGGAGTAATCCTCTGTCTACCATGTCTGTTGTAAATTTTGCCCAGTTCAAATGCCTCTTTGACAATTTTTATACAGTTTTAAAGTTTTACATAGTAATTTTTTTCTTTTAAAAATTTTTTTAATGTTTTTAATCTTAGAAAATCCTCTTTTATCTAGAGATGTGTGAAATGCCACTTTATATTTTCACTGAGTTCTATTATGGATTAACTTTTTTTTTTACACTTTGATTTGTCTGCCTTTTATTGTGGTGGATGATCTGAACTGAGGTCCCCCAAGTAGTTAGCCACTGGTTCCAGCAACATTCATTGACTAGTCTCACCCTACTTCTAAACTGAGATGCTCCATTTATTATATGTTATTGAAAAATTCTTATTTAGATCTGGGTCTCTTTCTCGTGTTTCCATTGAGTCCCACTGGTCTATTTTTGTATCAGCACAAACGTTATAAAATACCCTAATGTTTGGCTAGAGAATTCCTCATTTATTATTTTTTCCCAAAAAAAGCTTAAAACTATTTGTTATAAGAGGAATTTTAAAATTGTTTTTCCAGGCTCCAAAGTAAACCTACTGGTGTTTTGGTTAGAATTGTTAACCCTGTACATGAACACAATTTTCATCAAGGTTCCAACTTAACTTTTATTTCATCACTCATGTTATGATCAGAATTGTTGATTCCTGAATATGAAATGCTAAATACTGATTTTCAGATCACTTGGTGCATCTAAATTACCCTGACTGTTTGGAGAGAGCTCAGAAATGAAATGTCTTAAATTTCCTAGAATTTAAATTATTAATTGATCGCTAGTGACAAAGTCTGTCTCTGGGTCTATATTGGGCAAAACATAAAAATTAGACTTTCCTGAAGCAGTGAGTAGGTGCCTGCAGTTTGCAGGACATCAGTGTACTCTGCTGAAACAGCTCAGATCTCCCCCAGCACCTCACTTACTTCCAGGAAATGCCTGGGACAGAACTGTCCCTTGCTTATATGTAACACCTTATACCTATTAGCACATGTGCACCCAGGTTTTCTGCAGTGCTTTGATGTAGGGCAGACAGGGCCCAGAAGAACCATGCAAGAAATTTGTGACAAGAGTCTAGACTGGGCCCTCCAGATTTCTAAGTGAGTGTTTGTCCCTCTTTTATGCCATAGTGGGATTCATCTTAAAACATGATACTTCTTGTCAGTGATTTAGGGTATGTTTACTTTTATGCTCTCCTTCTACATTAGGGGCGTATTCAGAACTGCTGATGGATTTTTGATAAATCCTCTCCTTAAACTATACTTTATAAACTCAAGCAGAAGAGAGCACTGATATCTTGCTAAAGAATTGGGTGAATGGCTTCGGAGGCAGTGTAACATCACAGAGAGACTGGTTTGCGTTCTTGGGTTCAAACATGGTCTGATTCATTATTAGCAATGTGAACTTGGACCAGTTTCCTAACCTCTATGAAACTCATCTGTAAGATGGATATATTAATACTAAACTCAAAAAGCTATGCGATTAGAGAAAATGTGTATATAGCACAGTGACTGCTGAATAAACAGAACCTATCATCATCGGTATTTATTAGCACAAAAGTTATTTTGGCCTCATCTTTTTATCCTTACCTCCCCACTTTGCCTTTCCACGTTCTGTTATTATACTTCTCGTGTGGTTGCCTATAGGCATATTCTATCTTATGTCTCCTCACTTCCTAATTTCTCTCTTGTTCACTCTGTTACTTTCAAATTTGTTCTCCATCACATCTAATGTTACTGTATTCCCCATCTAAGAATCGTAACATGTCAGAGTTAAAATAGCCCTTGGAGATTTCCGTGTGCAGCTTCTGTGTGTCAGATGGGACAACTGAAGCCCAGGGAAATTTACATAGACACAAGGTCACCAGGTGGTAGAATCCTGGAGAACTCCGGTGTATGCTCAGTGTACCTGCTCCTGTGTGACTCTCTGTCCCTGGGGGGACCATGTAGACATGCTCATCCCTAATGAGTCTGGTGAGGACAGGGATGTTGCAGTTCTCAGTCTCCCTAAGGGAGAATGTTTTTTTTCACTTTCCTTTCTAATCCCTCAGGAACATTTTATATTTCAAAGCTCTTAGATAAAACAGCTAAACCAGCTCATCTCCTGGGGCAGCAAAATTCGACTGAGATTTCTTATGAAATTCTCTCGTTGGATTGGGGGTATTTATATTTTTTTTCAGTTATATAAAAGTCTACAGTTGCTCAGCATGGATAATACATCATGAATGAACAATAGTGAGCCTTTGAACTAATTTGTGTGTATGTCTGCTTTCTCAATAATAAATGGGCTTTTGTTATGAGACTGGATGACACTTACTGAGTTTGCTTTTCATTGGTTCGTGGTGAGTTCGGAGCAGCTGAGGATGTGCTCGCTTTTCTTAGTCCTATAGCAAAGCCGTGACTTGACACATAATTGGACATTGTTGCTTAGGCCGTTCAATATTCTGGGCATTGAAGAGAGAGAAAATTGTGTTCCATCTGGGAGACTAGCATCCAAACTAAATGTCAGGTGACAATTTAGCATAGTGGTGCCTGATATGCTCCGTCACAAAGGAGAGAAGAACTATTGATTATGATGCTGAAAAGAGAAAAACATGTCCCGGGGAAAAAGATAGGGAAAAAAGGGAACCCACAATGTAGCCTGCTGCCTGTAAGTCACTGTCCTTGAGTAATGACAACTGCCTTGCACTGGTTCAGATTTCTTTGAATCAGCCTGGAAATGGAGCCCAGCACCTTAGCATCGAAGGCATCAGGAGTAATGTTAAAGAAATCTTTAGCCTGTCATTCAAAGCTTTTCATATTTTTGTCCTTTCCATCTCTTTTCATTCTTATTCTGAACAAACATTCCCTTATATCTTATTTTTCAGTCTTATTGACTTGTGAGCCCTCCTTCAAAACTCCATTGTCATTTCTCTCCTTTGGGCCTTTGCCCAAGCTCCTCTACATAGAATATTCCCTTGCCCCCTTACAAACTTAAAAAAAAATTGAGTTATACAAATTCCATTTAAATTCTTTTCTAAAATATTACTGTCGCCCTGACTGGTGTGGCTTAGTGGATTGGGCACTGGCCTGTGAACTGAAAGGTCACTGGTTCGATTGAATTCCTACTCAGGGCACATGCCTGGGTTGCGGGCCAGGTCCTTATTTGGGGGTGTGTGAGAGGCCACTGATCAATGTTTCTCTCCCTCTCTTTCTCCCTCCTTTTCCCCCTCTCTGAAAGTAAATAAATAAAAATCTTTAAAAAAATTACTCTCTTTTATTTAGACTCCCTAATTCCTTTATTTCTTCATTCTTTTTCGTATGGTTGTTTTTTGTATTTAATTGTTTTAAACATTATTTTAAACACAGTTGTCAAATGAAGAGAGAGAGAGAAAATAAAATATAGGCTAGTGTCTGTGATAGTCTCAGCAAATGGTTACCAAGAAGGTCTTTCTTCCTTGTGTGTGCTGGCTGCTCCAGCCCATCAAACACGAAGTCTGTTTTCCTTTTCCTTTAATCTGCACTGGCTCTGTGACTTGCTTTGACTAATAGGGCATGGTGCAAGTGGCAAACTCAGACTCTTGAGTCCAGGCCTGAAGAAGATTGGCATCTTTTGCTTCCTTCCTGTTAAAGCCAGATACTTTGTAAGAAAATGAACTACTGGGCCACCATGATGTGAAGAAGCCAAGCCAGTAATGTGGAGAGATTGCATGGACGAACACAGCCAGGGCAGCCTTCTTATAATGTCCAGGCCATCCCAACCGTCAGCTCACTGCCGGTGAGTGAGTTCCTCCAGCCGGTGACTGTACAGCAAAAGAACCTCTTGGAAAAGCTCAACCAACCCACAAAATCCTAAACTTGTAGTTGTTTTAAGCCACTACATTTAGTGATGTTTCAGTACTAGACAACTAAAAGTTTTTTAAAATATATTTTATTGATTATGCTATTACACTTGTCCCAAGTTTTCCCCATTGCCCCTGTCCACCCAGTACCCCCATTCTCTACAGCATTCCCCCCCTTAGTTCATATCCATGGGTCATGCATACAAGTTCTTTGGCTACTTCATTACCTATGCTGTTCTTAACATCCTGCTGTCTGTGGTATACCTACCAGTTTGTGCTTTTTAATCCCTGCATCTTTCCTCCCATTCTCCTCCTTCCCTCTCCCAACTGATAACCCTCCAAATAATCTCCGTATCTGTGATTCTGTTCCTGCTCTGCTTCTTTGCTTAGTTTGTTACTTGGATTCAATTATGGATAATTTTGAATTTATTGCCATTTTAGTGTTCATAATTTTGATCTTTTCCTGATATAATTCCCTGCAGCCTTTCATATAATAATGGCTTGGTGATGATGAACTCCTTTAGCTTTACCTTGTCTGGGAAGCACTTCATCTATCCTTCCATTCTAAATGATAGCTTTGCTGGCTAGAGTCATCTAGTTTGTAGGGCCTTGCTTTTCATCACTTTGAATACTTCTTGCCAGTCCCTTCTAGCCTGCAAAGTTTCTTTTGAGAAATTGGCTGAAAGTCTTATGGGAACTCCTTTGTAGGTAACTCCCTGCTTCTTTCTTTCTGCTTTTAAGATTCACTCTTTATGTTTAATTTAACCATTGGCATTAATTTAATTATGATGTGTTTTGATGTGGTCCACTTTGGGTCCATCTTATCTGGGACTCTGTGCTTCCTGGACTTGTATGTCTATTTCCTTCACCAAATTAGGGGAGTTTTCTTTCATTATTTTTTCAAAAAAGTTTTCAATTTCTTGCTCCTCCTCTTCTTCTGGCATCCCTGTGATTCGGATGTTGGTATGTTAAAAGCTGTCCCAGAGGTTCCTAAGCCTATCCTCATTTTTTTTTTGAATTCTTGTTTCTTTCTTCTATTCTGATCAAATGCTTTTTCCTTCCTTGTGTTCCAAATCATTGATTTTATTCTTCGGGTACTCCCCTCCACTATTGGTTTCTTGTAGATTTTTCTTTATTTCACTTAATGCAACCTTCATTTCCACCTGGGTCTTTTTTATGGTGTTGAAGTACCCAATGAGTTTCTGGAGCATACTGATAACCAGTGTTTTGAACTATGCATTTGATAGGTTGCTTATCTCCATTTCATCTAGTTCTTTTTCTGGAGTTTTGTTCTGTTCTTTCATTTGGGCCATGTTTCTTTGTCTCCTCATTTTGGCAGCCTCCCTGTGTCTGTTTCTGTGTATTAGGTAGAGCTGCTTTGACTCCCTGTCTTAGCACAGCTGTTAAGTTGTATGGGGTGGAGCCTTAGGTAGTCACCAGCGTGGGACACCTTGTATCACCCCTCTGTGGCTCTTTGTGGGGGAGGGCTCACTGAAAGGACATTGCTGCTACCTGGCCTCTGGAGTTTTGCCCAGGAAGAAGCTGTGTCCCCACTCACACTTCACTTTCTCCCCGTATGCCACTGGTGCCCTTCCAGCTATTGCCCTGGTGCTGAACCCCAGAGTGGGTGGGTCTGCATGAGTCCTAAGTCCGTTGTGGGACATATAAGAGGATGCAGTTTCTTCTGCCACTCCACCCCCCACTGGTTTTTACAGCCAGAAGTTATGGGGACTTATCTTCCTGGTACTGGAAACCTGGGCTGGGTGGTCTGGATGGGGGCTGGGATCCCTTGCTCCCAAGGTATCCCTCTTGTTTTTTATTCACTATACATGGGTGTGGGACCACCTGTCCCCATGTCTGTGCCTCTTGGTGCTACTTTGCCTCTCCACACCTCTCTGCATTTCTCCGTATCTTCGCTCCTCTTATGCATCTGGGTGAATGTGGCTTCTTTTATTCCTTGGGTGTTGGACTTCCACATAGCTTGGTTTTCTGACAGTTCTGGGTGATGTTTGTTTTGTAGGGTAGCTGTATTTTTTGCTATAGTTGTGTGCAGAGGTAAGGCGTGTTTACCTACACCTCCATCCTGACAGGGAGTCTAAAAGTTTCTTAACTGCTTAGTATATGATTTAGATAAAAAGAAAAGTTGTGATTGAAAGTAGCAAGCAAACAAATGAGGAATTACCTATAAATATGCTTTAAAAATACTATCTTTTACTATTACTGGTCATTTTTAAAATTCATTATTGATTGGTTGAAAATCCTGTCGCAACTACTCATTAAGCTAAATGACTAGTCAGTTCACTTTATCTCTGTGCCTCATTTCAGTCATCATTAAAATGGAAACAATAATATTGTCTCCCTCATAGATCTGTTGTGAGGGTTAAATAAGTTAATGATGGTAACATTCTTAACACAGTGCCTGACAGAAGTAAGGCCCTATTAAGTGTTTGCAATTATGATTGTTATTACTATACTCAAGAAATAAGTAAATCTCAAAAATGTTTGACAAGAAGAAAGTTGCTAGAAAATCATTGCTCTAGGTTAAGCTCAAGATTAAGCATTTTTTTTATATATCTAAGTGCTGCAAAATACCCATGTTTGCTTTTTCTGAAGATCCTATATAGTTTCTCCTATGTTTTGCCTTTTGATTTGCCATTAAGAAATTTCATAATCAAATTAGAGTTAGCCGTTGCAAATGTGCAGAATCTTAAGGCCTGGTTATCTTTTTTATTTTTTAATTTGGAAGGCGTTTGCAGCTCAAAAATATGGAAGAAATGTGAATGGTTGTATTTTAAATAAATTTTGGTTTTGAAGCTGTCCAAATTTTTTTTTTGCCAACAGTATGCAAATATAACGTGTGCAAATGAAGCTTTCTGGTTTATCAGATAATGTAAATTTGTAAAATGTTATATGTAGTTTTGTCATTAAAATCATATTGCTAGTTATTAAAAAAAAGAAAGCCGTTTTGAGTAATGTTAATGAACAGCAGAACGACTCACACAGCGGGACATCCCTTAGAATGTGGTTGAAGGGCACTCTGCAGAAGGATCTGAGAATGAGGACGAGGGAGAGGAACTGGCATGCACGTGTCGAGAAGGCTCGTTTTTCTGTGCTCTGGCAAAGGAACGGGAGAGGCAGAGCCGGAGGCTGGCTCTGGGGAGGGATAATGGTTTTCGGAGCCTTTCACTTCAGTGCAGGTCACTGGTTCATTTCAAACCCTAACTGCTGGAAATTGTTACAGCTTGATGGCTGGTGGGAAATTAGGTCCTGGCTTTTGGTCAACTTCCTAAACCTATTCTCTGTAATTGGCCTTCCTTCCTGGAAGACTGCTGAAGGCTGTGAAGGGCAACAGGTACAGAACTGTTGTGAGGCCAGGAGGGGATTCTGCTGGGGTGGGGAGGGGGTTAAATGCTGGGCAGGCATGGGATGAAAGACAGTGCAGTGGAGGGAGGAAAATGCTTTCTTTATCCCTCTGGCTCCTCAAAGTGTGAGGGCTGCAGGGACCCTAAAGCCAGCCCTTAGCGGACCAGCTTGGGAACACAGGATGAGAGTCAGACTGAGTCCCAAGAAGAAACTCTGCTTGACCCACAAGGCCTCTTTGCCTCTCTTATTTGCCTCTCTTTGCTCTCCCTCCTCTCCAGGCTTCAGAGAGTCCTAATCTAATTTGGGGCAAGGGAGCATGATTTGGGAGCTAACTTCTGAATCCCTTTCATAAGCCTCTAGCCCTTCAAGTCTTAGTCTGTTGCAAGGCCCAGGCTCTTATAAAGCAAGGCTTTGGCTCTTAGATTTCAACCACTTCTCTTGGTTTTCTATTGTCACCCCTCTCCTGATGCAATGAGTGGGAAGGGGGAGTGTCAGTAGGTAAGGGACATATATGGAGTAAAAAGCCCATCAATTATTATCTCCAACTGACACCCTGTTCTACTTCATTATTCGTGTTTCTTTCAACACTTACCTTATTTCTGAGCTTTTGAAGCCTGCACCCAGGTCAGCAGGGGGCATCCATCTGTGAGTCCATCAGCTTCTTGCCAAGAAAGAATTCTTTCTGTGGGCAATTCACAAAGTCCAAAAGCTCCACAAATATCTATCTTATAGAGTGAGATAGGAGATAAAAGACAGGATGCAGAGGAAAGAGCCCGTGAGAAACCTGGCTGAGTCTAATATTTTATGGCTTTACAATCTTGGTGCAAAGCAAGGGAAATGAGAGGGGAAAACTCAATGTAGCTCCTTCATCATGCCCAACATTGTAAGTAGGCAGTGTCATTTCTGTATAGGTGAGATAATTTATATTTGTTTCCTTTTCATATTGTAATGATTTCATGTCTCTTTGCAGATGTTCTGTTTCTAAAATGTGTGCCTAGCATGTTAATTGTGTGATGGGCGGGTTCTCTCTCTTCCTTGGAGGTGGGAGCCTGGTTTCGGAACAGGAGAGTGGGGAAACCGGCGTGCTACAGCTGTCGGGACGCCTGTGAGAAGCCCAGCAGGGTGCTTTCCGCTCGTCTCTGAAGTACAGGATTTGCGCAAAAGCTTAAATGCTGGGGTAGTTTTTTGAGGCGATGGCCCGGCCAAGGCAGAGGATGGGATGGAAAACAAAGATGGCATTTTCTGGAACAAGCTGCTGCATTTGCACTCAGTGTCAGATTGAGGTGGGCATATTTTAAATATTTCTATGTAACCGCCTCCTTCGTTACAACTTGAACTCCATGGAGGCAGTGTCTGAATCACCTGTGTTTCCTTCTTTCTTGGCAACTGCCAGACACAAAGTAGGTGCACAGAGGCACCTGCTAGAAGAACAAGTGAAGGGGGAGGACAGAGCTTGGGGTAGTTCTAACTTTACTGAAGATGGCGCGTGGCTGCCTTGACATATTTTTCGGTCAGTTCCTCCCTGGCCTTCTCTTCAAACTACACTGAAGCATCCAGAAAGTCATCAAAGAACATTTTGCTGAGTAGGTGAGAAACATCTTAAAAATTAGAACTTAGGCTTTCATACAATGATAAGGTCAAATCTTAGTCAACAGAAAGAGATACTTGAAAGCCTTTGCCAGCATCACCTTCCTCAAGCAACATGGGCTCCTCCTGTGGCATTTGTTCCCGCCTACAGTGCATGAGCTGTGCTTCTTGACCAGTCCGCTTCGGTGGGGGGTGCGCCTTAGACCTCCCTCAGGGTCCAGGGACTCGTTTTCCCCACCTGGCTTCCTCCTGCATGCTCCTGAACCCAGAGGACCCTGTCATGATGCAGGTAGGCCCAATCAATAGCATTTTAAAATAAGCTTTGCCCTTTGAAAGCCAGCCTGAAGTGCCCTTCATTCCTTTCCTGTTTGAAAAGTTTAGTTTTGTTCTATGCCCGGATTTAAAAATACCCACGTGAGTGGGAGGCGCAAGCCCTGCAGTTCAGAGCTGTTCCAGCAGGTGAGGGTCCCGGGCTTGACAGTGAACTCGTGGTGGTGCATCCATCCTGCCTTCAGGAACAGGTCTGCATGAGACACAGAGCAGGGAAGTGAGCAGTCTCCACTCCGCACACAACAGGAGGGCACCAAGATCCTGAGAGTTGTCGAGATGCCAGAGTCGAAAACTGCTGTGACATGTCTCAATTTTTTTTCTTCTCACGATGGACGCAGTGTGTAGACAGTATTGATCACAAATCGATTGATAATCTTCAGCCTGTGCTCTTGAGTGTGTGTGTGGAGATCCTGAGTCGATACCCATTGTTTTCCAGGCTGGGATGCTTGACCCACAATTGATGCTAGTTATTTGCTTCTCAGCATTCCTGAGACCAGGGAGTCGCATCCAAAAGCCCCATAAGTGAAAGACTGTTCACTGTTTCTGAATATGAGTGAAGTAATAGGCTTGTCCCTTTGCTTATAATTGTCCCAAAGTGGGTAGCAGGGTGGCTGTTTTGACTCCATGTCCTTGGAGCATTGGAGGCACAAGGAGATGTGTGTTGTTCAAACACCAAGCTTTTTATATTCTGTTTATTTGATTCTCCTGTTTAATTAAAGTTACCATCTATACTTGGTTGGTTTTTAAAGCCTAATATTTGACAATTAAACCTTCTTTATTCTAACAACTGCGGGGCACTTCCCTGAGTGATTTAGCACATGATGTAGTACCGTGTTTTTTGGACTATAAGACGTACCCCCCACCCCCTCCAAATTTGGGAGGAATAATGGTTGTTAATGTTGCTGTTGAGTTCTGTTTATATTTACATTGGTGAAATATTATGTTATTTATGTTATTAAATATTTTACCACATTTTTTGCTTCAAAATTTTTTTCCCTATTTTCCTCCTCTAAAACCTAGGTGCATCTTATGGTCTGAAAAATACGGTATTTACAAAACCAAAGACGAGCTCCCTTAGAGAGCTTCTCTTGCAGGATTTAATGTCTGGATAACCATTCCGAACACCCACCAAGGAATCTGTAGGTAGAATTGTGTGGATTAGTACCACGAATCCATGCAGCTGGTGTGGGGAGAGCCTTGGCTTGAATTAGGATTCGGGAGACTTGATGTAATGCCCGGTGAGGCTGTTCTTCTAGAGCTCCTCAAGGTTTTCAAAGGTGCACTTTACCTATGTCTCCCCGTCACAGCCAAAGAAGCGTTGGTGGTATTATTAGCAGAGAGACTGGCCTGCCCCCACCGCTCCAGCGGGCCTGCAGCCCAGTCAGCCTGGGCCTGTGCCAGGCCTCCCTGGTTCATACTGTGCTTTTCTTGATGGTGGGATGCTGGAGGGTCTCGGGACACACACAGCTTCCAAATCGGACTTGCAAAGATGTCACGGGTCAGTCACCTCCACTCGGTCCTTCCTGATAGTCCAGACAAGCACCACAAAACTTTGCTTTATTCCATGTCCTCTGGGACAGAAAACCTGTGTCTGGACATTCAGGGAGTGGAGGGCTAGTCATCACCTCCCCCTCCCCTCCTACTAGTGGACTGTATTTCCTGTTTAAATTTGTTAGACGGTCGAAGGATGGAGTTTTAATGTCACCTTTTCCAGGGTCATGGAGAAAAGGTGGTTGAGTTACCTTTCAAGTACCCTAGAAAGGTGGGTGCTAGGGAGATGGCAGCTGTTTTACAGAGAGAGGGTCCCTGTTTTACCTCTTCCTTCCTGCTGTGCTCCTGCTGCCCTCCCGACACACACACACGCAAACGTGCACACACATGCACACACACGCACACATACACACACTGCCTTGCATCTGCAAAGCCAGCGAATCTCAGCTGTCTAGGAACAAACACGGTACTGTCATTCGGTCTCTTCTTACTCTGGTGGGAAGACATGTTCTCCAAGCCTGGCATTTGAACTGAAATTTACTCAGCAACAGTGGCCGTTCCTCGGAGCCTGGTCCAGCCACATAAGACATTCTTTATTTGTTTGAGAGTCTTTTCAGTCGTTTATCCTCACGTAGGAGCCCAGAGTGATGCTTAAGGGAGGCTCAATTACTGCCACCAACCCGATCTGATTCACCGCGAGGTGATTAGCTCTGCCTCCCGACACCAAGGGCTGTGAGAGCATCCTAATGTGTTCGTGGTTCCTGTTCCGTGAATGCAGATGATTGAGGGGGATTCTTTTAGACTTTTTACCCTTTCGAGAGGACGCCCCCGGGGAGGATGACGGGAGCTCTCAAAGGCCTGCTGTAGTCATTCTAAGGGTTTGTAAGCGTCGTTAGCAACACCGCCTACCTGGAGCTGAGGTGTCCTCCTGCCCCTGGAGTCCTTCCTCATCTGAGCTTCACTGTTTTTACCAGGTGGGGAACTGGGCTGGTGTGTGGGGACAGCTGGAAAAGCAAGCCATCTGTAGGAATGACTCCTGAGACTATATTGTTCCCTGAACTTCTGGCCGAGATGGCTCTGGCTCACAGGCTTGGGGCAGCCAGAGCTGGAAGGGCCTCCCTACACTGTCGTGGTCTGATGACCAGAGACATCAACACTGTGCAGGAGCGTGGTAGCATGTGGAGTCTCGGACCCCAACCTCGACATGCTGAGTCAGAGTCTGCACTTCAACGAGAGCCCCAGGTGGTCTGTAGACATGTTAGAGAAAACAGCCCATCAGCTCCCTCATCTTATGGGCTCTTCTTTTAATAACAGTCCCTCTGAGACATACTGCACTGAGGGAACGTACATGTGGGGAGCGGAAAGGAAGCAAGCCTGCAGGAATCTGCTGCGTGGGTTTCTGACTCTGGGGTCTGGGTGGCAGAGGGACCGAGGAACCCAGCAGTAGGCAAAGGAATAGCTGGTGACTCGAGAGGGGACAGTGAGAGGTCTGAGTGGACAAAGACTTTCTTGATACCCTTTCTCCTCTTCTCTTTCCCCACAAGCCAGCTGCCATTGACTTCATAAGTTGCAACTTCTGGGCTGAGTGATGATTTTAAGACACCCCGGTCCCTAAGAAGTTTGTGGTGTATTCATTTCCCTGCTCCTACTATAAAGTTTAAAGTAAAATAGCAGTAAACTGTAAAATAGGTACAAAAAATTTCATGAAATTATAATTTCTTCTTGATGAATATTTTGATCTTGGCTTTAAAGCAGCAAATGCAATTTTTGTGGGTGAGCCCTCCAGCATTGCTGGTCCTGCAAACTTATCACTGGGGCATCAGACCCTGCCCACTGACCCTCATTGTATCCACACTTCAATTTGAGGAGACTCCTTCCTGATACAAGATGAGAAGACTAAGGTCCCAGCTCTGTGGTCTCTTCCCAGTGACAGCATCAGTTACCAGCAGATAGAGGGCCATCATCTGGTGTTTGGGGTCCTACCTGGAGAGGTGCTTCTACTCAGGTAACCCTAGGTCCACCTCAGCACAGCCAGTGCCCTGAAGGAGCCATGAAAATCACGTTGGCTTTCAGGGCTTGACACAAACTAGGACCTGTTTTGAGTTTTTCCACATCTTAGTGTCTGGATGCTGATGAAAAGCAGGCCTGACTCAGACTTGAACTAAGCCAAGTAGGCATGTAACCACCAGCATTTCACTACATGCTTGGGGATCAGAGGGACAGCTTGGCTCCTGGACAGACCCACAGGGGTTATGCCACAAGGAATGGGCCCCTGACAGACTCATTCAGAAGGTCAGAGTAGCCAGGAGGCAAAGGGAGAAGCTACCCTCCTAAATGCTAGCCTCAGCCTCCTGCCTACCACTGCTTCTCACCCAGCACTAAGTCAAAGATGGGAGTGGAAGGACTGAGGAGGAAGTTAAGAATCTTGGCTGCTTTAGACTTGTCTATCAGTTTTTTTGTCAATCCATTTTTGATGAACATCTTTCTTGCCCATGCTTCAGGGGTGAGCTTACTTATCAAAATTCCTGTTGATAATATGCTCTCTTTTATAAAATTCCATTGCTTCTAAAAAATTTCATATAAGGGATATAGATTAGGGATATACAGGGTCTGGCACAAATAACACCCCTTTTATTATGAAATTTTTAATTACAAAATTATAAGTGTGCAATTCTGTAATATAACAATATTTCACTCAAGCATACCATGTGACATTTGAGGTGAAATGTTCAAATTAAAACTATAAATTATTACACCCATATTATTACCCTACCAACCACACTCAAGCAGGCATTACTTCTGCCGGACCCTGCATATCCTTCTTTAAGGAGGTGTCAAATGCAATTTTAAACTTCGTGTAGCACCAAGCCTGGCAAGGAGAAGGTGATCAACATATGTCTAATTCAGTGAAGGGTGTGCGATTCCATTAACCACATGGTTCACTGCTTCAAAAGTGCACATTAGACAATGTCCCTGTCCGCGCCTTACACATGTTCTCTTGTAGACCTGGGGGTCCTCTAGTCTTTGAACAGGCATGTGACTTTTTCAGAATGACCAAGGATTGTTAAACACCCTGTGATGCCCAGACTTTTCTTGCTGTGTGACCTTCATGATTGTCCTTCGGTGCAGTACTCTGTCAGTGGAAACGTTGAACTACACCAATTGCTTGTTCTAATATTCATTGGGTGGTTACCATATCCAGCAAGGAGGCTAAGTAACTCTCTTCAGTTTAGTCCTACAGAAGCCAATGGTTCAGCACTCTGATTTGTACACATTTTGCAGATTAAGTAGCTGTCTCAGAGTCCCCCAGCTAGTGAGTGGGGAAGCAGGGATTTGGACCCAAAGAAGCCTTTGTAGAAGAGCTAAGCTATTAACCACTATGCTATCATCTTCTAAAGGTGTATTTTCTCTCTCTCTGTCTCTCTCTCCATCTGCTTTAGCGTTTTTGCAGGTGAGGGAAACTACTCACATCCTACATGGTGGGCCAGGTTCCCAACCATGAGGTAGAGGTATAACATTTCAGTCCTTCGTCTCATCCTTCCATGTGTGTGTGGGGTTTTTAACCTTAATCGTATTTTTTCCTCATTACCATTTAGTCCCCTTATACCATGACTGCCTCTAGTTCCTCTGGTTACCAAGCTAGTAAGATTCTGTCACTTTCATTTAGGTCGAGTGTTTTGGTAACAGAAATAGTGCCAGTGAGTGAGACAGTACCCTGACTTCCAAGTCAGAGAATGGTTTTGCTTGGAGTTAATCTCGACCTGGGCATTATACGGGATTTTAAAGGCGCTTTTGTCTGAATCCCTATCTAGGGTAGGACTCCCCTTTATAACCTCCCACCGAGCACCGTGCATTTTGTTTTATCTTTGAGTCAGACGAAAGGGCCTTGTGCTTGTTGACACTTCCAATAATTTCATTAACCAATTCCCAAGTCAGAATTTTGAAGTCATCTCTTTTGGCAACTGTTTGGTGAGTTCATTTCATCTATTGATTTTTCTCGAGAGTACAATTACGCCATCCATTTTCAAAGAGAGATCATGTATACACAACCGAAACTTTTTAATTGCTCTCTCCAGTTTTCATGCTTTTCTGGTTCACAGTGTGGTGCCTTTTGCATTCTATTGGAAGAAATTTCTCTGATGTGTAGCATTCTATTTTTACCTCTCAGGCCCATTTCTGAGTCCAAGTGTCAGCCTTTTATGGAAAGGGCAGTGGGCTAGAAGCCGAAATAACCGAGTGAATCCTGGATTGAATTCCGCCCTGAAAACGTGGGTTTCATCCTCAGGAAAATGGGCATTATGCCAGCTGTGCCCTAGCCATAGGATTGTTGAGAGCCTCCAGATGTACGTAAGAGCACTTCGTACACTGTAATACAGGACGGCAAGGATAAGGCCAAGGCCCCGGGGCCCCAGAATGGGTATAAGTGGGCAAGTATGGGGACGGGGAGCTAGAGGGCAAGAGAGCCCTAAGCTCTCAACCTGGCAGCTGAGTCTTGTCTATTCAGAGTGTGTGTCTGCAGACGTCTGGGAGGGGTTGGGATTCAGTCGCCTCAGAGCTGAGCGTTGCTGTCACTCAGAAGTGTGTCAGCCAGGGAATTTCAGAGCAATGGGAGAGGAAACCCGTTGACAGCCGTTTGTGCCAGTTTTGTGGACACTAACTAAACACCCTGTTTGTGTGCCACACGCCTTACCTGGGCCGTTTTAGGAGGCGGCATCAGCGAGAGGTGCGTTGTTCCAGCCACCCCTGAGCTTTGGCGCCTTATTTATATCTTTGAAACATCTTCCTCCACAGACTGGCTCTCAAGTGGCTATTACCCCACCGAGTTACATTCTTCCAAAGATTTTTATGTCTGGTGCCTTCCTAGTTCTCATGCCTTCTCTGTAAAGAAGTCCTCACATGGAAGCAGTCTTCATAGATCCCCTTCCTTCTCCATGTTCCTTCCAAGATTTTCAGTCAATTTCTTCTTCCTTCGATGTCCTATTGTTTATGATGCCTTTTGAAAAGGATAATTTTTTTTTATTTTTAATCTTTTTTTTTTAAAGATTTTATTTATTTTTAGAGAGGGGCAGGGAGGGAGAAGGAGAGAGAGAGAAACATTAATGTGTGGTTGCCTCTCATGTGGTCCCCACTGGGGACCTGGCCTGCAACCCAGGCATGTGCCCTGACTGGGAATCGAACCTGCGATGCTTTGGTTCGCAGCCCGCGCTCAATCCACTGAGCTACGCCAGCCAGGGTCTGAAAAGGATAATTTTATAAGGAAATGCATGAAGCTAAGTGCAGCCAAAGATGCATAGTGCTTAATATGATGAACAGTTCAGTTGTCATTTCCATCACCCTCCCAAGGGATGAATGTTTTAATTGTATTTCTTTAAAAAATAATGAACGTTTTAGCTATCAGTAGTTCCTGATTTTATATCAAAGAAACCCATTTTATGGAGTGAGTTTTGCCCGCTATGGGCACCAGTGCCAGAGCCCTTTGGGAAAAGCCACCAAGCCGGTAATTGGTGAAGTCAGAGCTGAGCCCTTCCCAGAGCGCAGAGGGTTCCTCTCCCCACGTCGCAGGGAATGACGGGGTGAGGACAGAGGTGGCTTCCGAGAATGCCAGCCCTGAGGAGGGGTTGGCCAGTTCTCTGCGTGTGCCTACGTACACACACACATTTACTGTCCATTTTACCACTCTCAAAGATGCACAGCACACAATTTACAAAGAATAAAAATATATTGTATATTTTTAAATTCATATGCTCACAGAATGTTTTTGTTGCTTTTGGCCAAAAATTTTATTTGCAGCCAACATATGGTTGTAATTTAACAAATGGGCGTCATTACAACATCAGTGCCGTTTGATGTTTGTTTGTGTTCACAGGTGAGGCAAACATGAAACAGTAAGAGTAGGCTGGAACCCCAGCACACCGTTCCGTGGGCCCCCTTTCCCTCGAGCTCCGAGGCGGAGGAAGTCTTCCCAAGTCCTAGCCCAAGTCCTTATGTCGCATGCCAAACCCATCCTCCGCCTTGAACAGAGTTTACGCAGGAAAACTATTATCACCTCTGAGAGTGAAGGGCACTTGGGCAATTGAGAATCCTTTTATTTTTAGGTTCTAATATTTTATCAAATTTTATACATGCCCATAGTTTAAAATATAATGTATGAGACTGGTCGTGGAAAACAGCAGCCCACTGTCCCTCTCCCGCTGTTTCCCGTCACCGGAGAGACCGCTGTGAACTCGGGTAGCTGGCATCGGGGCACCTCCTGCCCTCTGTCTCTGAGTGATGTGATTATATTGTTATGTCTTGGTTTGGGGTTTTAAGACAATCTGTTGACTTCCCATGATGCTAGGTGAGGACTGGATTCTTTCATGCTTGCATAATCCCCTCCGTCCTCCCCCACTCCGCCACTCCCCCACTCAGCCCTGTGTGCCAAGATGGACCTTTCTTTTCCACTCTCCCAATAGTGTTACATTTTAATTTTGTTCAAATCAATATTCAGTGTTGATATTATATGGCAATGCAAATGATATTGATGTCTAAGCTTTTACTTTTCCTTTCATGCACACTCTTTTATTTTCCTTAGAGGTTTTGTTTTGTTTTATATTTACATTTAGATTACATTATATCACTTTATATTAGCTTAGTCTCCTCTGAATTTATCGCTGTTTCAACCCCAAACTCTCTGCTAGCTGTCTCAGTGTTTTCTCCACATGTCAGATGCCTGTGCTCTGCAGCCAACCTCATTTTCTTTAAGAATTCTCTCCCGGAACCCTCTGCCCTGCTCTGTCCTGGTGGATGGATCACCGGCTGGCATCCTGGGCCCGCCCTCCCGCCTCATTCTGGAAATTCCCTTTGTCTCGCCAGTGTTCCACCCCACTCTTCCAGGATCCCACGGATACTGATGGACATCCATGGGCAGCTTCCTGAGAATGACTACAGGGAGACAAACCATTTGGGGCCTAGTATAGCCGACAGAGCCATTATTGTACCTTCACATTTGATCAGTGGTTTCTCTGCACATAGAATTCTAGGCTGGACGTCATTTCTCTCTAGATTTTTTTAAGGTGTCACCCCATTATTTCTGGCTCCTGACATTGCTATTGAGAAGTTCAAAGACATTCAGTCTTTGGAATGGAATGTTTCTTTTTCTCTCTCTGGAAGTTTATTTGTGTCTTTGTGCTGTGATCTAAAATTTCACGACACGGTGACTTTTGAGTTTACTTTATCTATGTTGCTTGATGGAGCCCCTTAATTGGAAAGTCAAGTCTTTCACTTTAGGGACATTTCCTTAAATTATTTTGTGATTCACTTTTTTCTTTCCATTGTGTATGTTTGTGTATGTGTTGTTTTTTGTTTCTGGAACTCTTATTATTTGCATGTTGGGTGCTCTGGACTCGTCATTTATTTTTCTTACCTTTTCTCTTCTATTTTCTGTCTATTTTATAACTCTCTGTCAACATTTTCCATTTCTACTGTAATATTTTTAATTTCACCTGTCCTATTTTACTCTGTCAGTGTTCATTTTTTATAGTATCCAGCTTTTTTCATAAATGCAATATATCTTGTTTTATATCTCTCAGGATATTAAATATATTTCAAATATAAAATGCTTTTTTTCTTTGCATAAACCCTGCTAGGTTGCATTTATCCTGTTTGTTTCATTTAATTTCCATCTTTCAGGCTAGAAACTTACCTCGAATATCTATGAACTCTAGTTTCTGCCCTTATTCCCGGAGTGCTCAGATGCTATCTGAAGTTCTGAGCTTGCCACTGGGGCCTGTCGCCTGTGGGCTTCACTGCAGGGTGGGGCTGAGCTGTTTTGTGGGAGAACCTCTCTCCTCTGGAGCTGTCTAGATCCCCCGGAAGATTCTCCCAGTCTGCTGGTTGCAGGTTTAGGCCTGGTGGCCACGTTTGTGGAAACCCAATAGGGAAAAGGTTGGAGGTCTTGGCATTTAGGATGCCAGTGCCCACACCATCCCCCTGCGCCCAGTGCTCTGCCCTCTTCCTCTGCTTGCGCCTGCTGCCCACCGGGAGTCTCCGTTTCTCCCAGTCCAGAGAGCAAGCACCTAGCTCCTCCTGGGAACGTGGAGGTGATGTGTGGATCCCGTTGCCTCTCAGGTAGACTTTGATCAAATTTCTTTACTTAACTCCCCTCCCTTCCCACACTCTCAGAGGAAGCAAAGTCAGTGCCTCACTTTCTGAGGGGTTCTGCTGAAAAAGCAAGGCTGCTTCTAGGCCCTCGCACTGTCACTTGAGGACACAGCTTTCTCACATCTCTTAAATCAGTTGGATCTTCGTCTCGTTATCCATTTGCTGCCCGGTTTCCAAAATGTTGCCCTTTGCTTTGTCATTCTCCGTGTCCTTGCACATTTACGGCCCCTTTTCTTCCCTAGCATTTCAGGGCACGTTGATTTCACTGCACCTCTTTCTGTGTGTTACAGTTCCTTGTAAATCTAATTTCTCCTCTGAAGAGGGAGTTCCTCCGAAGGAAGAAATGCATCCTGCATATTTAATAGCCCTCCGTACTGAGCAGTGAGTACGTAGCCATGTGTCGAAGTGTTCGTACCCTAAGGTCAGGTCAGCGGCCCAGCTAGGCGCAGGGCTGCGGCTCAGACTCTGCAGCAGGCCCAGTCTCTGCCCTGATGGAGCTTGCGATTGGGTGATGTTCTCCTCCCTTTGGCCATATGGAGTCTGGTTCTGACTGTGGGCATCTCAGTGGCCGAGGAGAGAAGTGATGGTTCTAATCACAAGCTTTTGTTGCTCTCTCTTGATCAGGAAAGAGACATAGGGGGAGGTGAAAGATAAAGAGACACAACGTTCTGGAGACTGGTAGGACAAGGAAGGGCAGAGGTGAGGAGGAAAACCAAGAAGCCCTAACTCCTTTTCCATCTTTGTCCTTTTTATATGAAAGAATGTTTTCCGATTAGGAAGTAATACAAGTTCAGTATGGGGAATTTGAGAAATAAAGAGAAGTGTAGAGAAAATACTTACAGTTGCCGATAATCCCACCACTTTAAAGATTCTGTGATAATTGTGTGTATATGTATATATATATATACACATAAATATATATATAAATATATACAGGGTGGGGCAAAAGTAGGTTTACAGTTGTTTGTATGGAAAATACTACAATGATTAATAAATAATACAAGAATTATTATTTATTCTTTTTATAATAATAAAGAATAATTTTAATAACATAAGAATTATGTATTAACTCTAATCTGCTTCTTGTATGCACAGCTGTAAACCCACTTTTGCCCCACCCTCTACACACATATACACACACATGTAATTAAATGGCATTGGAATCATGCTGAATACAGTTTTACATACCACTTTTACACTCATTGTCACACAGTGAGCTCTTCTTATGTCAGTTTCCTTTGTAAGCATGATTCTTAATGACTGTAGAATTTTACTGTGTAGATATATTTTGCATTTTAAACTATTTAGACTTTTAAAATTTTTCATTATTATAAAAAATGCTCTAATTATATTTATTTAGAGATTATACAAATGGGTTTACTGGATTATGGGGAATGGACATTTTTAAAGAGGTTGATTCATATTAAAAGATTGCCAAAAAAAGTGTAGCGCTCATATCTAACACCACCAGAGTGGACAGAAGAAGCTGTTTTTCTAGTCTCTCATACAATATGTGTGCGTGCGCATGTGTGTGTTTCACAAGCAAAATTTATTTTTAAAATTTGCAACTCTATATTTGGTTAAACTATTGCCCTTACTTTTTTAGTTACTAGGTAACTTTTTAAAATTACTACTTTGTTAATTTTGCCCAACTTAATATTTCAAGTTTTATCATTTTTAATTAATTATTAAGAACTCCATGTATCAGTGTTATCAGCATTTTGTTGTGTCTTTTCCTTCAGTTTTTCCTTTTTCTGCTTTCACATCTTCTGACATGGAAATTAGTAGATTTTTATGTAATCAAACCTCTCCATTTTCCCCTAAGAAAGCATACCGTGTAGATTTTCTGAACAGGGCAGGAGTAGCTTTATTTTTCCAGAAGCCGTCAGGTTCCCTGTGGTTGCTCAGTGATCCTGTATTAGGCTCACACTCACTCGGAACCTGAAGGCTTGAGGACGAGGCTCTTTGGAGCCCTGGGTCCCTTGGTTCAATCTGTCCGTTCTCCCCTCCGCAGCTTGCAGGGGGAGGGCCTGCTAGCTGCGGGCAGAACCGCAGACCTTGCCACGGCTGTCATCGCATCTCTAAACTGAAAATTCCCAGGTAGCCCCTTGAGATACCCCAGCCTCCATCCACCTTCATTTGAAAGTCCTAGGAACCTCCCCAGAAGACTTGCTAAAACAAGAAGTGGCAAAGACTGCTCCAGGCACCAACTGACAGCCCGACTGTAGCAAGTCATTTTGCTCTCCTTGTAGCTACCTAATGAGGACCCATCAAGACTTCCCCAGAATGGGGCCAGGAGACGAGCAGTGTTCCTGGGAGTTATGTCCTTTCATCGTGCCTGTTTGACATCCCTGTTGACAGGACCTGAGGTGCCGGGCCAGATGGTGCTAGGCACATTCTACAGATGAGCGGCAGGAGTCCAGGTGTGCTGAGCAGGGGAAGAGGGGGAGAAACCGGGCACTTCATCACTGGAGTGTGCTGGAAAGCACAGTTCCAGCTGGGGTCTGTCTCTTCTTGAGAGCCTGGCTGATGGATGTTCTAAACAGATTCCGGAATGCCTGCTTCACTAAGGGCTCAGGAAAAATGAATACGTGCATCCAAATGACTTCATCTTCCCTATGAAGAGAGAAAACATGGTTGTGGTGGAAAGAGCCTTGTGTTAGGAGTCAGAGGTCCTGGGTTCTACAACCTCACAGGGCGAACGACCATCCTGGTTTGATGGGTTGCCCGGGACATACCACATTTCATTTTATAATTGCAGCAGTCCTGGGCGAACGGGGATGGTTGGTCTCCTTATCCAGCTATGTGGCCTCAGCTGTCTCTTTTATCCTGCTGAGCCAGTCTCTTGACATCTATCCCTGCTCTGCCTTTAAAAAGTCGAAGAAGGAATACCAAGGTGTTGGGAGGTAGAGCAATTCATAAGTTGTATTACTTTGATCAGGTTACTTAACCTCTTTAGGCCAGACCTTACTTTACTTCTTGGTCTCTACGATGGGGGTAATACTAGTGAATACCTCATCAGATTACTGTGAGAATAGAATGAATAAAATGCAAATTCCTGATCACAGTGCCTGACACACAGTAGGCCTTATTAAATGCTAGCTGTGGCTCTCATTCTCAGTGCATGTAAAACATTGCCGAAAGCAGGCTATACTTACAAAGTAGAAACAGAATAGCTGACAGAGGGAGGGGGTTGGGGCGGGGGGGGGGGGCTGGGTGGAAACGGTGAAGGGATTAAACAAAGAAAAAAATCGTAGACACAGACAAGAGTATGGGGACTACCAGAGGGCAAGGGCGGTGGGGGCAGGTAGAAGAGGGTAAAGAGGGAGTAAACGGAGATGGAAGGAGACTTCACTTGGGTATAAACGTACAATACACTATACAGATGCTGTATTATAGACTTGTACCTCCGAAACCTATAAATTTTATTAACCAATGCCACCCTAATAAATTCAATAAAATATTTTTAAAGTAGGTTTCACTTATAGCTTTGTTACCGGAGGAGCCCTTGGGTTTAGGAAAGTCAGCCCCACCCTCGGGGTTGAACCGACTTCTGCAGGAGGAGTCGGAGGTCCCAAAAGGCCAAGGCCAACTGTGGCTTCTGGAAGAGCCTTCTGGAGGCGGGGCTCGGGGCAAATCATTCTTCTCACTCAGAAGCTGACAGTAAAAATCTCCTCCCCTTCCCCGAACAAGTGTTCCGGTTCCTTCAGGGACGGTTCCATGCCCCTTCTGAGAAAGTGAGTGCTTCAGGGGAGATGACAAGTGCGTGAAGGGTTTTATTTAACCATCGTCACCAAGCTCCAGCTCTGCCCCAGGCCTGACACGGGCTGTTTGCACACAGAGTTGAGGAAGACTCAGTCCCTGTCATATGTTCGAGGAGCCAGCAGTCCCGTTGCGTGGACAGATGCACGTAACGCTGGGCCACAGGCGTTTGTTTGGGTGCCGAGGCAGAGGTGTGTGTGCGGTGCCCGGCAGCCCGGGGCAGGGGCACCGACCGCTGTGGGTGTGTTTGAGGAATGAGCAGAGGTTGGCGGGGAAGAAAAGGGAGCTTCAGAGACCAGAGAGACAATTTTCAGATATGTGAGGCATAGTCTGTATGGGGACTATGGAACGGTTCATGGTGGCTGAGGAAGAGAATGGAGTCCATACTGTGTAAACTTACATGCCCAGCGTACCCGCTGAGGGATGCCGAACAGCCTGAAGGGCACTAAACCCTCTGTGAAGGAGCCGGGCTTTGTAGGTGGTCCATGGGGATCCATCCCAGGTGTGTAAGGGGAAAACGGGAAAGGTGACGTTTCTGGATTTGAACTTGCTTGTCTATACAGATTTCCCTTCAGTTACATTCCCCAGGGTTTTGTTTATACTAGCAAAAACTAGAAAGAGTTCTCACGTGTAGTTCAGTGTGCACTGATACAATAGAATATCATACACTATTTAAAGTTATATTGGTGATGCATATTCATTGGCATGGACAAACTTTAAAGAAGGGGCTACAAAGAAGGATACAGTGTTTTGACATTTCACTTAAAATTATGTGTGTATTTTAACAGTGGTCTGCAAGAGCCAGCTCATATGATCTCGAAAGAACCATATTCTTTAGAGTATCTCTTCCCAAGTCCATGTTCAGTGACATCATTCTAATAGCTAGAAATCAGCCAAGTGGAAGTATTTATCAAGGAAATTGGCAAATACTACAAATCAGGGCTTTTTGTTGTTGACAGAGAGCAACTTGTTAATTTATCAGCACATCACTGTGTGTGTGTGTATCTATATTTGGAGAAAAGCCTGGGCACCACTGGGTGAAAAGCTTAGAGATGATTGCTTTACCTCTATTTTCCAAGTTTTTAAAGTTAGCATGCATTTCTTAGGTAATTATTTTAATTAAAAAGAAACAGGCTCACTCTGTCAGCGTTGTCATGATGAAGGGTGGGAGCGGGGAGACTAAGCAGAGACTATTCTGATGGTTCCGGGGAACTCACGAGAGCCTGGGATAAGGCACTGCTGGAGCGGGGAGGGGGGCGGGCACACTGAGATTCCTGAGAGAGGCCACCCTGTGACTTTAAAGGCCTGCAGTCACTTTCAGGTGAGAAGTACATGGAAAATGGACACTTGGCTAATACTTTTATACAACCAACCTGAGGAAGCCCAGAAACAAATGTCATGAAAATAAAGCATCCGCGGCTTTGAATGGGATTGCTGACCTTCATTCTAGCCTAGAATTTCAAATCCTTTCTCAAGCACATTATTATTGAAGCTGATGACAAAAAGCAAATTGGCTAGACTTCAATGTCTCTGCTCTTGGGAGTTCCCACGGACCCTACAGGGATAGATCAAACCAGTGACAGAACAAAAGACATAAGCAGACAAGATCTATTATCCATTTATATCTGTAGTGCCTTGCACAGTGCCTGGCCCAGAGTGAGTGCTCAAAGAATGTTTGATGAAGGCGTGCATAAAAGATGGGCCTACCTCTGTGGTGTGCTGGTGAATGCCGAACACCAGCTCTCTGAAGACAAAATCTCCTAATCTGTCGTTTGTGGTACAAATACCCCCACCACGGCCACTTTCAAGTTCTACATGTGAAGTTCCCGAACTTGGGGTTAGAAAGAGTTCAGCACAGTGGGCCCTTGAGAGCTTGTGGGAGCATGCTCCAGCACACAACTCCCCACCTGGTACCGGGGCCTCCAGTCACCACGACCAGGCACCTCTCTGGCTGGACCCACCATCCTCCTATTCTCTTGGAGGGTCCTGCTTTGCCCCTTGCCCCGTAGTCATCCCAAGGCCTCTCCCTGACCTTGAGAAAACTTGCAATGAATGCTCTGGTCCCCAAACAGAATCTAGAAGTCAAGGACTGACACCAAATAGGGAATCCATTGGAAATGTTGGATTAGAGTTGAGAGAAGTCTGGGTTACAGTCGTGGCTGACCACAAAGAGGTCACAGGTGGTATCTGGTTTTATCCTCTCACCTGTTCCTTGGCGATTAGTGATTTCCACCTCCCAAGGTGACTAGAAGGGCAAAATAAATAAGATCTTACTGGAGGGAGTTATTAGAGATCCCTGAAAGTGGGCATGGAACCCTCAAAGTCATTTCTTTCCCTCCTCCTCTCTTTCTCCGCCCATTTGCACCATCCTCCCCAGACTGGCCCAGGCCTTATTGTATAAAAACAGGAGCTAAGACTTCTTTTTCAGTATCCTGGGGACATGGATTAGGGGTCATGGGTTAAGGTTTCAGTATGTCAGGGGGCTAAGATAAATCATAAATAAGGTGTGGAGTACAGTCCTCAAAACTAATGTGAAAGGGGCAGCAAACAGTGCTCTCAGCCCTCCTGCTACAGCCGGTGACCTGTCAGGCAGGGCCAGCTGGTTCCCTTACGGCAGAGGTGCCGTGGGCTCCCCCAGAGGCAGCCGGGTCTCCAACAGCCAATAAACATGGAGGCTGAGCCTGCTTCGATGGGGAAACATTTAATTTCCTGATTTATGAAGCACTGATTTTTATTAACTATTTCATTTTATTAGGCCTCATTCACGACTTGGGAAAATCCCTCTCCATGTGGTTCTCAATGCCAAGATTACCATTTAAGCAGAGAGATGTTCAGAGGCCACATGTCTGGGAGAAAAGCTTACTTACAAAGTGACTAGAGGAGGTAATGGCATTTATAATAATTGTAATAACACTATTCTGATGCCTACCATGACCCGATCCTGGGCTGGTGCCTTATATGTCGTCAGATCCTCGAAACAACCCTATGTGATGGATGTCATTACCTCCATTATACAGATGAATAAATCGAGGTTTAGCAAATGTATGCAACTTGTCCAGTGTCACACAGCTAGATGGTGCTGGTGCAAGACCTATACCCAGGTCACGTGACTCCAGAGCCTGTTATTGACTGCCTTATATTCTCGAAGCTAGAAGGGGCTTTCAGCACTCCCCTCCAGCCTTCTCGTGGGGCTGGGTGCCTTTAGCTAGGTACTTACTCTCCCTTGTATCCCCATTTCTTCTTCTGTTTCACAGTTCAGAGGCGCAGTGGGGTATACCTCCAAAAGCTGCTATGTTTTTAGGGCTGATATCATCTCCACCATAACTGAGTCCTAACCCAGCCTTTATTTCTCTCTCTCTCCTGAAACATGACTCTGGTATGATGCTCTGCTCTTGTCAGATGGATTGAGGGTTACAAGTTCTTCTGCAATATATACTCATGGGGAGACTGCAAAAAGCAACCCTCTGCTCAGCTATTAAAATAACCTTCCCTCTCTAATGGATTAGTTATTTCAGCAATGAGGCCCATTTGAAGGGAGATCATGAGATAATTGACTGTCAAACAGTTGAGCAATGTTAAGGTCAATTGTAGTGGAGGTCAATTCATTTGAACAATGGGCTTGCATCTGACAGGCTTCATAATGTTGATAATAATAACTTTGGTTTAATGGAAGTGTTCAATGATGTTAGAGAAGAATGACCTATTAGATGTTCAGATTAAGTATTGTCTAAACTCAGAAGGTTTTCGAGATGGTTTGATCATAGCAAATGCAAAATCCTCGGCTAGGGAAAACCAACTTTAAAGAACAGCTGGATTTAATATTAAATGATTTTCTTTCCCCCTTTACCGATTGACTTGAATTTACACTGTGCAGACCATGATTATTCCCCGACTCTGTATTTATAGCTTCTCATTTGCATTTTCCAGAATAATTAAGAATTTAACCTGGAATGGGCCATTTTTGAGTAGAGGTGAATGACTTCTGATTTTTAAATGAACCGTCTAAATTAGATACTAAATATACATTGTACTCTCCTTGCCTCCTGCTTGAAGTCCTTCTGAACTCCCGGACTCATTACTGGAGCCCAAGGGGAGAAATTGCCTACCCCATCCAGAAGTCTGCCTTTGTCTGGGAGGGTGACTGTCATCTGCAGAGGACAGCGAGCTGTTGTACAGGCGTGACCCTCTACCCGAGGCTGTGTGGAGCCAGAGGACGAGCCTGCAGTCTCTCTAGTGGGGCCACCGAGGGACTCCCCAGCGAGTGCGCAGCAGACGCTGGCAGGGGGAGGCAGCTCCATGGTCATTGTTTAAATTCTGTTGGAAGTCATTGCCAGTGTATTTTGCTTTGCTTGCCGGTCCTGGCTCTTCCTTGTGTGCTTTTAAAGGATTTACTTCTCCGGGAAGACTAATTGCACACCCCCTCGAGTAACACTGCCCTTCAGGCTCAGCGGAGAAGGGAAGAGTCTCCTTCTCTGTGAGGAGTGTCTTAATCTTTGCCACGGGCCCTCAGACACAGGAGGTCTGAGTCTCTGAGGGGTAAGAAACATGCCCCACATCATGAAAGGGCTAGAAAAACTAGGAACTTGACCCATATCTGCCGTAAATCTCTGCTTGCTCTTCCTCTCTGCTGTGGTATCTCCCACATTTATAAATAGATGCCTGGTGGGTGTCTTCTCCCTGAGTTTATTTTCTGTTAGTGAGTAGGGTAGGGGACCACTAAGGCCACGTTGACCCTGCAGCTTCAGGACTCTGTAATGTGACAGAAAGTTTCTAAGGGAGGGATGTGTTCTCTCTGGGCAGGTGGGCCCTGTGTTCCCTGGCAGGCATGATCAGAGCTTCAGAGATAATTCATCAGAGCTTTCTGGGAAACTTTCAGCCACAGGCAGTTGTCGTTTTCCTTACAGCAGAAGTGAAGGAGGGGGTACCACAAGGCCTCTGGAGGGGTGTAGGTATGAAATAGCCAGAGACTTCCTCAGAGTTCCAGGAAGGAGGCAGGGGGTGTTGAGGCATGCTGAGGATGGCACCTGTGATTTTACTGCAGATTAACAAATTGTCTATAGACTTCTCTGTGTGGCGGATTCTAGGGTCCTAAGCACTCCCTCTGTCCTAAAGAAAAATGAGCAGCAACCCTAACATCAGTGTCCGGAGTGACTGTTGCAGGAGGGACGAAAGCCAGTCATGCAGGGTAACTCATAAATCCACTGGCACTCATCTGGGCCACGTCATAGGTCAGACTAATTATCGAAGACCGAAGGGGAGGGTTTTATGGAATCTCATGGGTCCATCTTGCTGTTGAAGTCCAGCACTTGTGACGACCCTGGGAAGGATGGGCCTTGATGCACTGAGGGGAGCTTGGCCAACGACAACAACGACAACGACAGCAACAACACTTGTTGACATTTAGCAATCCCTCTCTCCAAGCCACGTGTGGCCACCAGGACTTTGACACCCATGTTCTCATTCCATCCTCACCCAGTAAGGAGGCAGGGACTGCTGCTACCCTTGCTATCCCAATGAAGACCCGGAGACTTGGAGAGATAAGTGTCTTCCCTGAGGTCACCCCTATAACAAGCGCCGGCACCCAGAGTCTCACACGAGTCAATCACTCAGTCTCCAGGGACAGGCTGAGCAAACAGGAAGGCGTGTGTGTCTGTGGCGGATGAAGATGAAGGGGGAGGGATTTTGCCTCTTTCACAGTTGTCATGAGTTCTGCTGGCATTCCTGTGACTACATGGAAAGAAACAAATATATATTTGCCATCACTTTCTTTCCCATGTTAGAGCCATTGAACAGAATTCTCAGTATAAACTGTGACGAGCCATTGCTCTATGTCTATCCCGAAGGCTGGTATAAAATTCGCAGCCAGAGTAAAGCAGTTATCAAAACAATTTTTCCAATATCGAAGAGAAAAAATAATATTCATACATGCTCAATAAACAAGCCTGTCCTGAAAACCTTCAAGTAACTCTCCCTGAGAATTCATCTTCCCCACTTTCTGACTGGACAACGTGAGGCCAAGCATCCTGCCTGGCCTGAAAGCGAGAGAATGGCGGCCGAGTAAGACACTTGCAGCTTAGTCACACTTCCTGTGAGAGAGACAAAGACTCTATCTTCCTGAGAAGGACAGGCAGGGTTTTAAAGAAACCCTGTAATGCTTCCTTTGCTTTGGCCTCGAACACGCTGCTGATAACAGCTGTTACGAGTGTACAGTGTGTTTATTGTTGAGTAATTACATTTTGCTTTCATATTGGCAAAGCTATTATTGGCACCCTTAGGAGCAGCAGACATCCTGTGTGCACAAATGCCTTAATGTGACAATGGCTTTTGACTGTGAAAGCAGTGAAGTATTAATACTTTTATCTGCAATGTTGTTGAATAAATATTCAGATCTGCTCATCACGGTACCTCTCACTAACGGGTTTCTCTAGCTACACATTCTGCCAGATCATGAAACCCAAAGGACCAGCTTACAGAAAAGAGAGAAATTATGGACATTTCTCTTATTATGACTTTGAATCCTGTCCAAAAGCCATAGAGTGTTTCTGATTTAAAACAGATTGGTCAACACCAGACATTGGAAACTCCCCAGAGAGGATGTCAAGGGAAGACTCCTGGGGTGTATCCTGTCCCTAGAAGACTAAATCAGAATGACATTTCTGTCCCTTAATCGCACGCAGATATGCGTGCGTGCACACACCCATGCTCAGGGATCTTTCATTTCTCTAGAATTTCCTAAGTACCTGGTAGAGGGCTCATTCCATAGTATTGCTTGGCTGTTTTATTATTACTTACCATTCTCGTACACCAGGCAACCTGCAGTTAGCTAAATCACCCACTAAATTGCTTAAGTGGAAAGGCAGACAGAAAACCTAAGTTAGGTGAAAGATGATGAGTATTCTCAGGGAGCGGGAAGGTGCAATAATGAAGAGAAAGGTCTGGTGTGAAGATCCTGTAGACTTGCATTCAAATTGGTTAACTTTAGAAAAGAAATGAGGCTGGCAAGCAGCAAGGAGACAGCCTAGACACACAGAGAAAGGGGAAGTCACATGAAAGAATTCCACTGGGCAAATATTCTAATGCCTTCACTGTGTACAAAAAAAGTGTGGGTTGAAAAAAAAGGGAGATCTGCTTTGAATCCTGAGAAGTCAAATCTTTAGACAGTGTACACCAAGCACATAAAGAGGTGGTGGCTTCCATGCGTACGAAAGGACTTGGTAGGGCATTGTGAGAATAAGAGCAGAACAAGGCTTTGCCTCTGAGACTCTCTCAGGCAGATCTGAAGTGACTAGAAAATGGGAAACTTGAAGGTCTGATGGAGGAAGGAATACATTTTGGCTGAAGGCTTTTTAATTAGGAGGAGAAGAAAGAGATAAAGAATCAGTAGAGGCCAGGAGGGGGTCACCCATGCAGACAGGTGATGAATAAGGCAGGAGCAGAGCCTGGGGAGAGAGGAAGAAGCCCAGGAGAGTGATGGGGCCCAGCTGCCACACACAGAGGGATGGGAGCAGAAAGGGGCCCAAGGAGACTGGTCTGCAAGGTACAAGTCCTGCTCATCTCTGATACATCATCACCTGGGCGTGGAAGCGTTGGGGTCAGATCACCATCCCAGATGCAACCAGGATGAGCCTGATCCTCAGAAAAGGCTTATCCAGAGCCTTGTTAATCAGGAGCCATGTTGAACTGTGATGCCAGAGTGGGTGCCAAGTCTGAATCAGCAGGCAGCTAAGTTTCTCTTATCGCAGCCAGCCCCCCAAGCTCCCCAAATAAAAGTATTGTGGGCACAATGTGACCACTGTCTTTTAGGAATGTACAAGAGTTTTCTTGAGTGCCAAGAATCCAGACCCAAGTTAGATCGTGTCTGTCTAGAACCTTCTAGATCAAGGATCAAAAACTGCAGGTGGTATATACTGTGAGCTAAGATAGTTTTTACATTTTCAAGGGGTTGTTAAAAACATTCAACAGTGACCGAAAAACAAAGAAGAATGTTTGACAAGAGACTATATGTGGCTTTCAAAGCTCAAAATATTTACTATCTGGTCCTTTGAAGAAAACGTCTGCCAACCTCTGCTCTAGAGGATTTTGGCACATTTAGGAAAAACCCTAAGTTCATTACGGCTTACAGGAAGTGTTGACAGATCTGACAAATAACCAGCAATGAGAACAACAATCGAAATAGGGTGCCCACACAATATTGGGGGATATGCTCATACTAGAAAACTACTTGCTGTTTATCTGAAATTAAAGTACAACTGGGCATCCTGTATTTTATCTGGCAACCTTAAATACAGAGCATGGGCTCTGGAATCAGACTGTCTGGGTTCAAATCCCAGCTCTGCCACTTCCATAGCAGTATGCCATCGACCGTTCTGTTCCTCAGGTTTGCCATCTGTAAAATGTGGATGATGGCATCTCATGGGCACCAGAAACAGCGGCTGACACTAGGAAGATGATCAGAAGCATCAGCCGTTGTCATTACATCATCTCGCTCCAGGCTATCATCTGTTTGCCCCGCTCCACACCCAGCCTCTCTCCACACCCAGACTTTACTCCAGCCACTGCACCTGGCCTTTTCCACACCCTGCCACAGGGGCTCCTGCCTTAAAGCCTGTGCACCCAGCATCCTCGGCCTGGAACTCTCTTCTCGAATTCTGCTCAGCTGCTGTCTCCTTAAGAGGCCCTCCCTGGGCCCCCTGTCACTCCCTAGACCTTTATTCTGCTTTACTTTGTCCTTATAGCTTTTACTACTCCCTGACATTATACACCTGTGCTATTTGCTCCTGGTCTGCACTCTTACTAGAATGTCAGTTTCCTGGGGGTGGGATCTTAATGGATCTTGTTCACTTGCTCCTAATCTCCAGTACAGTGCTTGGCATTTATTTGAAAAATCAATGAATTAATAAATGATGGAATGTACTTCCATAAGTGGCTTAGTTCAGAATTCCAACGCCGTTATAAAATAGTCATCATATGTTTAGGAGGGTCTTCTGCCTGCAGGGGGATAGAACCAGCCTTGGGTGTTCCTCCACTTACAAGCTGTAATCATGGGCAAGTTAGTTAACCTCAATTTTCCATGTACAGAAGTGGGAGGTGAATATAATATGTGCCTCATAAAGTTAATAAGATAATCATATGAAAAGGTATATAATGTGCTTGGTGTGTTGCCTGACACAGGCAGGGACCTCAAGAATGGTGAACTCCTATCTCCCGCTTTTCCCATCTCAAACCCAGCCTTTTTCTACTTGGTAGGATCCATTCTGCAGAGAAGCAAGACTTTAACTTAGCATTTTCTGTTATGAGCCCTTTGAATCCCAGTCCCCTGAAATAGCCTGCAGATGTAGGTGCTGTGGTAAAACCGGTCCCCAGAGAAGTCCTCCCCTAAAACCTCAAGGTTCCTTCTCAAAGAACTAGCTGGTGGATTTGTCTCAGCACAGAGCCAAGGATGTTTGTGTGTTTTACACCCCGGAGCCTCCTAGCAAAGCCGTTTTGTGATGCAGCATAGCTCCTCCTATGGGGTCACTCATCTGTGGGGAGTCGGGCCTACAAACACAGGGCTGAGGTGTTTTGAGGAGAAACAGATTCACTCCAAAAAAAGGAGTCCCTGCATGGGGGAAGGTGGGGCTAAGAAACAACATCCCAAGGACAGGGAGTTGGCTACTAGCTTCAGAATGAAATCACCTCATTGTGGACAATTGCCAGAGGACCCCTCATAGCTCCTCCCCACAGCCCCCCCAGCACCCTACTCTTGAAGTTAAAGCTGTTCAAGAAGCTGCTGGTGGGGAAACTTTATAAACATTTTTTTCATAGGCAACCAAGCTCAAAATCACCTATTCATACACTCTTCACACCAGCTCTGAGGCTGGGATCTGGAAGAAGAGACCTTGTCATTTGCATATTCACATGGGTACACAGCAGCTCCTTGGACTGCGGGAATATTTGTCCTGCACATTTCTGTAGTGCTTTTCCTCAAATGAATATAGAAGCTGTTGTGGTAAGGAAAATACAAACTCATTCAGAATTTCCTTCTTATTCTTACTGGTAAATAATATCATTGACTACTAACGTATACCTATCAACATGCATGAGTTGACAAAAATGTTTAGTCTTAGAATAGATCTTCATTCCCAAACACATTTGGAATGCTGCTTTAGAATATTTAGCATTCCCTCATCAGAGATGAAGAAACAGTCAGGGAGTGGCTGGTTTCCGCTTACCGTCAGCAAGGGTGGGCTGGGGCTATGTGTGCTCATAGCCGGTGTGATGAGATCACCCTTCAAACTGCTCTGTCCTCCTAATCTGCCACTGCAGGGAGATGCATCTAGGGAAGGCAGGGTGCTGTGTTTTGCATTCTGCCATGGTTGCTCATGAATACCTCAGTGACCTGGGTTCAAGGCCTGGCTGCCTTCTCTGATAAGGCCACTCCTCTGTTTGGGCAGGCAGCATTCTGGAGAGGTGCATGGAAGAGCAGAGGAGCACTGCATTAGGAGTCAGAAGACCTGGGGTCTAATCCAGCTTAACTACTTGTTTTCCTTGTTTCTTGGAGCCAGTCAATTCATTTGGGGGTAGTGGGGTGGGGATCAATGTTCACATCGTTATAATGGGGGGAAAACTCCCTTGTCTTCCTTACAAAGATGGTGCAAAGTTGTTATAAGATGTTAAACACTTTGAAAACATTTAAAGCAATTCAGCCAGATTCAGGCTGCAACCATTTTTTAGGTGTAAATGTCAAAAGCAAATATTTTCATTTCTTTCGGCATGTTTAGCATCAAGATCCATGGCCTGAAACTATAAAAAATTGACCAGAAAAAGTTTCTTGGAGTCTTTCAAGGGCACCCAGTTATGGTTCAGTTGAGTTTAAACCTTGGGACGCTGCAGGATGAAATTGGAAATCGCCCTGGGTAATGTAGAGCCAAATTGGGCCTCAGAGCAGGTAGCGGGGTGACTTATTTTTTAATGTTTCTAACATGAAAGAACACAATTGATTTTTTTCCTCCTTAATCCTTCCAACTCTCTAGCTTTTATTGTTTCTAAAATAAGATAAACCAAGCAGGTGTTATTTCAGCTCAGTAAACAATCTTTATTTTTCTGGCTGATAGGAATAGAAATTGAGACGGAGACCAGGCTTGCTAGGGGGGAAACAAGGTAATCAAGGAAATCATTGATCTTAAGACTCCAACTCCTTCTGCAAATGCTGGCAGTGGTCCCGCTCCCCTCCCCCCAGTCTTCGTGGATGCCTCATGGAAGTCCGAGCCTCTGGCAGTGAAATCTTCAAATGCTCTGGTTCCTTTCATGGATCAAATCATACTCATTATTTTCTAAGATTAGTGGCTGCTCCAAAAATGACTTCACCTTCCCGATCCAGGCAAATAATTGTCAATTTTATTTTAATGTTTCAGTGCTAGAAACATTGCAGGGGGTTCCATTTTATTGCACACTCTGAAATTCTCAACCTGTTTCTCCCCCTTTCGTGTGTTTCCGCCATGGGCAGAACAATGCTAGCTTCAAAGGCCTTTTCTGAGTTGGCACACCCTCAGCAGCGTGTTGACTGCAGGAAGAATGAAACTCAATGGGCCTCGCAGAGGGGACAGGCACTTTATCCTGGGTGTGGAACACACGCAGCCCCACTCCCTCTAGCCGCAGGACCAAGTGGCAGCTGGACATGTGCGGCCCAGAGGATATCCCCTTTTTGACTCCACTTGCAGGCTCTGGCAGACACCCAGCTAGCTGCTGCTGGAGCCCAGGCATCCGGCCGGGCGAGCCTCAGTCCCTGTTGCAGCTCAGCCTCGGGTGTGTCCCTCAACTTCTTGGGAAGTGAGGTTGGTGTAGCTGGCTGGATGACAAGACTGTTTTTCCTTCTTCCTACCTTCCAGGGCCATTCTACAGTGTTGGCGTAGTATGTGAGAGGAGAAGCAGCAGGGTATAGATAAGAACACAGGTAAAGTCTTCGGTGACAGATCCAGGTTAGATGGCGGTAGCTTTGGGCAGTAACCTTAGCTTTCCAAGTCTCTGTTTCCTTATTTCTAAAAGAGGGAGATGCTTTTTCTTGTCTCCCAGCTGAAGTGAGGAAGGGGGACAAGACGTGGGCCCTCCTTCTGGGGTCTGTGAGATACTCTCCTCTGGTCCTTCAAAATCAACGTACCCACATGGTGACTCAATGGTGTCTGTAAAGAATATAAATGGAAACTTCCACTTTAATTGGTGTGAAGGTACTGGTTCATTCATTTGTTCAACATTGAGTGTAATTTGTTCAACAATTCTAATGTCTGCTACTTGTAGATAATTGTTCCTTAATTTGTTTTTAGGTTTTATTATGGAAACAGTCTTACCTAACAGCACCTGCTTTCAAAGACAAGTTTTTAAAATTTCAGACTAGCTGGAACATATTATTATGAATAAAGTACTGATTAGAGAAGAAATGTCCTATTTGCCCTCCTGTTTCTTAAATGACAGTTGGAGGAAAGTCAAAGTGAGGTTCTAAATAAAGAGGACTTTCCGCTAGTCAGCACTGGTCGCTCATGGATTATAGTGACTCCGCCCACCCCGCATCCTCCCACCCTCAAAAGCACACTTGAAACCTTGTGGAGGAAAGGCAGCAGGATCTGCTGTTACTACCAAGGGCTTTAAGCTGGTACATGAACTTGGTGGCCTCCTAAAGCACCTTCCAACCCTGAGATTCTGTGAGAAATACAGGAATGCATGAGATTTATCTCAGGGACAGTGGTTCTTTTAGCACAACAATATCCAATATATGGCTTGTTTCATTATGTTTCTGCAGGATGAGTAGAAAGGCTGGCAAGTGCGTGATAGGTTCTGTTTTTCTCTCCCAGGTGCGAAGACGCTGGGAGACGGCTCAGACACAGTGGACTGAGCAGAAAGCATAAGAGGCTTCGAGTGCAGCAGATATCTCACAGCTAGCAACTGGGGGCGATTATGGGAGCTTTTGTTCCTACATTAGCCCAAAGTTCTAGGGTTGTAGAGGAGCCCAGCAAACATCATGTTCTCTCACTGACAGATCTCTCAGTCACGTGAGTGCCTCCCAAGACGCAACTAGGAGAAATGCTGGAGGTGACAGGGGCCCCGTTCTGTATCCAAACCTATTCCTAGGTGGAAAACTGAGAGTTTAGTATCAGCTACATTAAGTCATCCTCTTATTTAAGGGGCTCAAGCAAAGCTGAACCTTTCACACCTCTCCTTATTCATCTTCTGAAGATCCAGTCTTCAAGTTACTCACAAACAGTGCTCCAGCAATTTGGGTATCTGTCACCAGTAAGCAGGGACCTAGTCCAAATGCTAGCTTTATGTCAGTAGTGCATTGTCAGAGATTCTGGTATGCACTTCTCATTTTTTTATAAAAATTGTTTAAAATTGACCTCCAGTTGCTTTTTTTATCAGACCTTTCAAGAAACCCATTGTTGGCAGTATTGCTTAATAGCAGAGAGACCAGGCTATGGAGCCAGGCAGTCCTCAGTGGGACTCTTAGCCTTGATTCTTTCTAGCGGTGTTAACTTACAGCAGGTTGTGTATCTTCTCTGGACCTAAGTTCCCTCATCTATGAAATGGTAAGAATTCTAACACATATGCTACAGGGTTATTGTAAGGATTAAATGTGATAACTTTCATAGAGAGCTGGCGGTATATCTGACTAGCACATAGTAAGTAGTCCCTTAAGATCAGCTATTATAACTGATTCTTCCATAGTGGGGCTTGAAGGTACGGACCTATGGCTGTAGCATCCTGGAGGTCAAGAATTGATCTCAAGATATTCACAGTCTAGGATCATTATTTCATTCATTCATTTGTCCATTCAAAAATACTCTCTACTAAGCACTGTTTTAGGTACTTGGTGTAGAGGAATAAGATAGCAATTATCCCTGCCCTCAAGGAGCTTACAGTCTAGGAGGGGAGTCAGACAATGAACAAGTGATTGAACTGGTGTGTAATTACAGATTGGGATGAACAATGGGAAGGAAACAAACAATGGGCAGTGATAGAACACAGCAGTGTGCGGGACCCTCCTATGATAGGGTGATTAATGAAGGGCTCTTTGAGAAAGTGACATTTAAGCTGGGCCTGAAGGATGAAAAAGATCTAGTCAGGCAAAAAACTGCAGACCACGCCATCAGCACACAAGGTGGACGTGGTTTTACGAGGAGTACTCCATCCAAGTGGAGAGTTGCAGTTTTCTTCCTGTTTGTACAAGACACAGACTTTGCCAGCAACTGTGAGAGTTCTGCTAATTTTATTGCACATCACATCCCAGTTCTCTAGGGCTCAGCATTTTTTGAGGATGTTGCACCACGTATTAGTCAGCGTTCTCCAGAGAAATAAAACCGTAAGATATATATGAGGTTTTCGATAAGGAATTGGCTCATGCAATTACGAAGGCTGAGAAGTTCCACGGTCTGCCATCTGCAAACTGGAGACCCAGGAAAGCCAGTGGTGTAATCTTCAGTCGGAGTCCCAATGCCTTAGGACCAGGACCACCATTGAAGGTGTAAGTTCCTGCCCAAGGGCATGAAAAGACTGAAGTCTCCGTTCAAACAGTCAGCAAGAGAGAGAAGATACTACCTTTCTCCCCCTTTTGTTCTATTCAGTGGATTGGATGAAGCCCACGCACACTGGGGAGGGCCATTTGCTTTACTCAGTCCACCAAGTCAAATGCTAATCTCTTCCAGAAACACCTGTACAGACGTACCTGAAATAATGTTTAACCAGCTATCTGGGCATCCCTTGGCTGAGCCAAAGTTGACATATAAATTAACCATCACACATCTCCAGGATACAGTTCCAGCCCACTGCTGACGCGCAGCTTGTGAGAAGAGAATGAGCTTTAGATCCAGACCTGGGATACAACCTTTCTCTGCCTAGTTGAGTAAGCTTAGACAAGTTAATTCTCAGAGTCTCAGTTTATTCATCTGTAAAATGCGAGTGTGGTTTCTTATTGTTAGGAATAAAGTTGAAATGAGATAATGCACATAAAATGTTTAATACAGTGCTTTTTATAGAGTAGGCATAGAGTAAGCCAGTTTTCCTATGGGATTATTTAAAATAGTGGAAACCTGTTCCTATTTTCTACTCCATGTGGTAGAAAAAGGAGTCTTTGGCTGTGTGGTGACATATGCCAATGTAGTGACTTTAAAGCATGCCTGCAAGTTCTTTGACACTCCTCCCTTCTCCTTGAAAGTGGGCTTGCCTGGGTCACTCACACCTAACTAACAGACAGAAGTGACACTGAGTGACTTCCGCAGCCACATTGGAAAGGGTAATAGCTTCCATCTGGCTCTCTCTCTCTCTCTTTTGGGATGCCCCACCCACCCACACCCTTGGAACCCAGTTACCATGCTAGGAAGAGACCAAGAAATCACATGAAAAGGCCACTTCTAGGTGTTCCAGCCACTGTCCTGGGTGATGTCCCAGCCAAGAGTCAGCATCAACCACCTGACCTGTGAGTGAATGAACCTTTGGATCATTCCAGCTTCCAGCCTTCAAATGCCGCAGCTGATGCTGAGTGGAACAGGGATAAGCGACCCCTGCCCACACTGCAGATTCGTGGCAAAATAGATGTTGCCATTGTTGGAAGCACTGAATATCGGAGTGGCTTGCTACATAGCAACGGATAACTGGAAAAACACACTTCCCTGTCTTGGTCCATCCTGCCCCCTAACCAGAGCCTCTCCATTACCCTGGGCCCAAAGCAGCAGAGATGTTAGGAAGGACACTGTACTGTGAAAATCCTGTTTATTCTGCCAGCACTGTGCAAAGTTTTGGGCACGTAGTTTCTCTTCTGTGGGCCTCAGTTCCCTCCAGTGCAGCGACTTTGGGTTAGATACTCTCAGGAACTTGCTAGTCCCATGGTCATGTAGGAAACTGATACGAAAATAAGAAAAACAATGCCAGCTTTCGGTATTTTAGATTGCAAGCCTGTTTTTTTTTTTCCACATTCTGTAGTATAGAAATTCACCATTCTCTTCTCTGAGAGCTTGCTTTGTGAATTTTCAATTAGAGAAAACATAGTCTGAGCACTTTTGATCTGAGAGGGAGCATTTGCATGTCTCGAGACCTCCGCATGAACCTCCGCATGGGCTTGGTTGGAGCCTCACAGGCCTGTCCTGATCCAGTTGTCTAGTGATGCTCAGAGTCCTCATTAGAACCTGTGCCCTGAAGAGGCCTGCCATCCTGGGGGCCCACTTGACACCTGCAACTTCTCTTAAAGTTTAAACAAAGGCTGGCTCACAGAGCTGTAGGCCCTCATCTGTTGAGTGGTTTCTGGCAGATGGTCTCTAAAGGGTGCTGTGTGTTTTATCATTTCAGTTGCTTCTGAAGAAGGATTTAAAATCAATTTAGGGGTCATGTTCAAGGACTTTGTCAAAACTACAGGCTCCAAGTCAAACAGGAATCAGCCCTCAGGGGCTCTGTAATGACAAAGAGAAAGTGATCTGGGCTGTTCTGAGCATCCCTGTTCTCATCCCCCTTCTTTGCCAAGGGGGTGGCTTTTCTCTTGAAGAAGTCTATTGCCTCCTTCACATATTCTTTAATTTTCTACCACCGAGGTGAGTCTGCTGTATTTTGTGCATGTAACCAGTTCGTGGGCTGGGCTTCTGTAATGAACAAAGGCTAGCATGAGAAGGGGTACTTTGAAAACCAGGTCATCATGCCGAACATCACACCTCTAAATGAAACAGAAGAAAGTCTTCTAATGAAAGGAAACTTCTGGGCAAGCTTTGGTCAGGGGAAAAGAAAAAAATAAATTGTGGAGACTTTAGAGATCTCTGCTCGTTTATGGGATATCCATGTGGGAAAATGGGTTGGTCTGTTTTTCTCTACCACCCCCCCACCCCACCCCGAACCCCTACCCATGGACAGGCGAATCATGAAACTCAATGTCAGAAAAAGTTAGTACTAAGAACCCAGCTAGAACGCAACTTGTTTTCCCTGGTTTGTTTAAGGCTACTGAGATTGGATTATGTCCCTGTGATACTGGGTTTTCTCTCCTCCTACTGCCCAGAGCTTGGCCATTATTGATGTTGGCAGAGAGGTTGCCAAAGTGCAAGAAATGCCTGGTGTAATGAGTCCTTAACTAAAGGACAACCAACATATGAAGGGCTCTGCTCATGAGCTGGGTTTCGTAACTGTCGCCCTAGACAGGCTGCAGCTGTGTGTAGGACTGGCTCTTGTTCTGGGATGCGCTCTCTGTCCGAGAGCAAAGGAGGAGAGAAGATGCAGTTTTGCTCACCTGGCTGGGATGAGAGAGTGGGTCAGATCTGCCAGCAGTCTCTTGCCTGGGGCGTCCCTGGCCCCGAACAGTGGTTGTTGGCTTCTGTTGGTTAGAGCACTAGACTAAGGGATGAACATCCAGGGTTGGATTCCCAGTGGGTGCAGGATCTAAGATACAGATATAAAGGCTGGAGGCACAATCAGAGCCAGGGGGGGACCTTGGCAACCAATTATTCCAGCCGCTTTATATTACAAATGCAGAGTTTGAGATTTACAGCCAGGAAATGATTTGTCCACAGCCTGTAACAGAGGCAAGTCTGCTGTTCTCTTCTCTCAACTCCAGCGCAGGTTTCAATTCAGGCTGCAGCCTCTGAAGGCAAGCCCTTGATCGCAGAGGTGACCCGAGGAGCTGTTAGCACCAACCCATACCTGCTAGGGGAGAGGCAATTTAGAGCATTTGCTCTATGAGTACTTGTCACCAGCAACACCTTCGGGTTAAAGACGGCACCTCACATAATGAACCTGGCCCCGCATCTCCTCCAGCAAGAGGGCCCCGGACAAAACACCCTCCCGCCCAGTTCATCCCCAGTCGTGCGGGCCTTGTCATGGGAAAGGTGTCTTCAGGTCCCAGGGGACCTGTGGCAGGGAAGCTGTTGGTGTGAAAGAGGCCCATATGCTCACTGATACGGGAGGCAGATTTGAGGTTTTCTGGCAAAAACGTGTAGATATTTTTTTCATGGGTGACGAAAACTTCTGAGTCCCAGCACTTTGGTTAAGTGGTTCTCCTTCCCACCCAACTCCTCCTCCAAACCTCCTTTGGACCCAGGCAAGTAACAGTCTGGCTTTGCCACTTGAGTCCCTCGGCAGCTATGGAGGAGCCCTGCAGCTTGAGTCTGATTGTTTATCTGGATGGCACCTTCCACTTGCCCTGGAGATTTTTGTAAGAGGATACTGGCCAGAGAGGCTTTTGTGTTGCAAGAATCACCATGAATGGTTCTCCGAGAGAGGGGCAAGCCTGCTGCCTGTGAGCTTCCAATGACTAGGTGAATGTATGTGTGTGGGGGGCACGTGGGGGGGTCAGGGGCTCATTAGCATGATAACCAAGCAGCTTAACTTAAAGGCTCAGAATTGATCTGACCTTCTTTTTAGATTTTTTTGGTGAAGATTGATTGGCTTCAGTATGCTGATTATAGAAATGTTTAGGAATCAAATATACTTATGTTAGCATGTTTTGTCTATTTTATTTGACAGTTAATATTGACACTTTTCATTATCATTTAGAACCTAATACTCTCTCTCTTTTTTTTTATCCTTACCCAAGGGCATTTTTTTCATTGCTGTTAGAGAGAAACAAAGGGGCGTTGGGGGAGAGAGAGAGACTGAGTTATCCATATAAGAGAGTAACATCAATCTGGTCACCTTTCATAGGCACCCTGACCAAGGATCGAACCCCCAACCTAGGTATATGCCCTGACCAGAATTGAACCCGCAACCCTTTGGTCCATGGGATGGCACTCTGACCAACTGAGACACAAGGACAGGGCTTTCCCTAATTTTTAAAATGTTTGTTTCAATAGCTTGCGAAGTAGGTAAGATACTATCTTGATTTGAAAATAAGAGATCAGTCTTTTTGTCAGTCTGACTGTCCTGTCTAAGTGCCTGTCTTTCTGACTGTCCTCTATGTCTATAACTGTCCCTCTCTTTCCCTCCCTCATTCTGTTGTCTTCCAACCCTTTCTCCTTTTTTATTGAATAAGTATTTGATCTCCTACTCTGTGGAAAACATGGCTTTTTGTTAATTTACGAAGCTGGTAGAACTCCTTTGTCCCAGCATGGAGCTTAATGGCCAAGTAAACTGGCACTGCAGGTTGAGGACAGAAGACCTCCCAGTGTCAGCCAGAACAGGAGACAGGAAACACCAGCCTCTGCCCTCATATCGGAAGGCAGTAGCTCTCTGAAGTTCTGCCGGACTAGAAAATGAACACGGATGGTGTAGGCACTCAATAAATGTTTGCTGAATTGAATGCAATAAAAATGATAAAGAGACATTACACATGCATTCTTTAAAACTTCATTACATGTCCTGAGAGATGTTTTTGACATTTTATCTACATTTCTAGTTGCATCTCTAGCACCAGCACAGACGGTGATAGAATTCCTTGCGCTGCCGTGTTGTGGAGCAGCTGGCCCAGAGTCAAAGCTGCGCTGGCCTCTACCGGTAATCGGACTCTAATGAGGGGGGGAGACTCGCATTACGGCAGTCGTTGGTATGTGCTTGGCATTTATAATACACATCTCATAAAACCTTTTAATACTCACATAAAACAGACTTTTCATCCCCATTCAGTTTTTTAACGGATGAAAAAATTGAGACTCAAATACGTTCATATCATATACCTAATAAATAGTCAGAAATGTAAATTCAGGTTTATCAAACTTTGAAAAATATGTAACCATGTTTTCCTACACTTTTCTGTGCTCCCTTGAAATCACATGTCACAGAAATGTATTATCATCATCATTTATTATTATTATTATTATGTTGTTGTTGTTTTTGGATTTGAGTTATCAGTAGAAAATATCCTTCCATGTTCTAACTTAGAAACATCTCATTTTGAGTCTCAGGGAATTTTAAGCATAAAGCTTTAAATAAAGCAAATGGCTCATGGTGTTCTTACCATGTTTTAGCTTTAAATCCAGGTCACTCTTTAATGAATTCCTTTTCAAAAAAGGATACATGAGTTGAATAGTCTCTGTTTGATTATTTCAGTTTTTCATTTGGCACTTTTCTTCATGTTGAAAAGTCCTAAGATCTGCACACTCAAATCATGCCTCAGTTTTTGTTTTTATTTTTTGGTCTTAAAAACCTGGGCCCCTTACTCTAAATGATCAGGGATTGATGCACGAGCTGCTTAATGGCCACCCTGTGCTTCTGGAGTGACAACATAGGAGAGGACTGTGCCAGTTAAAGAATTTGCTCCGTAGGCTTGTCAGCGGAATTACACTGTCAGGACATAAACATGGAAGACCACTTTATGATAAAAAGTAATGACACATAGAATTGGAGCATGATTCTTCTGCAAAAAGAACATGTGAATTTGTAATGTGTCATTTATTTTTCAACGAAATGCATTTGGTCATTCTTTTTCTATCGACATGGGCTCCTCGTCCCATGAGGGCCAGGGACACCTGGATGTGCAACCCAGTTTTGTGTCCGCAGCACCCGAATACTCAGGTAGTATTTGATGAATGAATGAATGAGTGTAACATAACAAGACCTCCTTCCTGACCTGAGGCACTTGAAAAGCTACTGCCAAAGCCATCTTTCTATTTGTTGTTGCTTCTCACTTCCTCCCCTGCAAAGATCAGGGCCTCCAGGCTCTCATTTGGCCCCCCAGGCCTGCACTTCTGCCATTGTGTTTTGCCATTGTCATTGCCTTTCTCCTTCTCACTTTGGCTTAGTTCCTCTCCACAGGACCTTTCTGACCCTGCTGGGCCTCACTCCAACTCCAACTCCAACTCCAACTCCAACCCCAACCATTTCCGACCCGCCATGCAGACGACACCGTGCTTTTCTGGGGAAGTAGCCCAGGCTGTTTGCCAGTGGCAGATACTTAGGGAGGATTATGTAAAAGGGAACAATACCAAGTTGGGAAGGATGGTAGAGGTGATTCCTCCCGGTAGACTCTGCTTTTCTGGGCAAACTGTGCTCATGATAGATGTCCCTGCCACCTGCTGCTTTGCTCTGGTCTCCCTGGTTTGGTGATTCTTTTCTTAAAATAATGCCAAAAACTGGATGCAGATTATCTATGTGCTTTGCCCATTGCAGAGCCCAGGGGAGTCACTGCTGTCCATACTCTGGAGGTTTTGCCTCTAGTGGTGTCACTTAAAATTGGAATTAGCGTCTTTTTTTAGCAGCACTGCTGCTAACGTCTTTTTAACGTTTTTGTGCTGCATTGCTGCTACACAGGAGCTCAGGGCAATTGAACAGCCAGCCTTTTTTTGTTTCTTTTGGTACATGAGATGTTATAAAATCAGCACGAACTGCAACACCCCCAAATGAATTCTAGAGTTGTAGAGAAGATATTTTTACATTAAAAAAGTAATTTCACGTTTAACAGAGTATTGTGAAAAAAATATAAACACATAAAGCTACCGGTGTTACATCATGCAAAGATATCTGCCACTAACATTTTAATACAAAGCCTTCCAAACTGTATTCTTTGTATTTATCTCTAGCTACTTACCATTTCTATATTTTTAACTGAATTAGGATCATGCTGTTGTATTGTTTTACAAGGTCTTTCCAGAAAGTATCCTCCATGTACTATTAAAAAAATAGAGACATTTATTGAAGGAGATACAAGATACAAGAAACACTGTACATAGAACAATGATGCCTCAGTCCCCTTCAAAGTTATGACCTTTTGAGGAAATCTGGTTCATTGGTGGTGATTTGAATCAAGTCATTAGCAGCTGTATCACAATATTCCTTCTGCTCTGGTAGCAGAAGCTACAGAATGATTTCATCATGACAAATTTCATGCCAAGATCCTGAACCAAAATCTTGGACACAGTAGTTTTTGGAATCCCCAAATCAGCCTCTGGTTCTCCCACCGTCAGTTGCCGGTCTTTGTTGATTGCAGCCCGTACACGTTCAACATTCTCAGGTGTTCTGCAGGCCTTCCAGCCTGGAAGCAGGCCTTCCAGAACATGGATCGCTCTCAACAGATTCTTGACCATCTTTGAAGCATTTGTGCCACACTTTTGTTTGCACAAATGTACTCATGTACTCATGGCATCATCCCCAAAAGCCTTCTGAATCATCCGAATAGTTTCCTCGAAGGAATGTTCAAGCTTAATGCAAAATCTGATGTAGATTCATTGCTCTACTTGCTCAGTCATTTTGAATGCCACGGCCACACAGTACACATGCTCACTCACCGCCGTCTACCACTGCCACTGACTAGTACAGTGAACTTGTCATTGTTCACACATGTGCATTCCAGTCCACTCTCCTTGGCTGCCAGGTTACACTGATGTCTCTTGAACCATTTTCGTTATATTAACAATGTCTGAACGTTTTCTGGACAGACTTCATATAACCTGCCTTTTTAATGTAACATATCATGAAAATATTTCTACATCAATAAGTAAATTCTTACAACAGCCTTTGGCTGGATAACATTCTGTTTAAGTATACCCACAGCATATCCAACCTTTCGTCCTACAGATCTAATTGTTTCTAATCTTTGGAGCATCAGGGAGCATCACTGGGGCTAAGCCTTTGTGCACTTCCATAGTGATTTCCTTGCGGTGTTTCTTGAATCAGTAAATCAACGGGTACGTCACTTTAAGACTTTCGATACATAAACACTTGGTACTTTGGAAGCTTTATTGAGTATGACGTCTATCTGAATTTGGCGTAGATCATTGCAGGTGTGACTGTTTGCTGCTGCATCGGTTATCACTACAAATTTGGTAAACGGTTCCGCCATGTTTTCTCATTGATTTTTTAAAACATTAAACAAGAGAAGGCTTCTCATTCTGAAAATATTTTCCAAAAGTTAACCATGAATAAGGCACTGTTAGATTCTGGGGTAAAGGGATTGGAAATTCAAGAGTGCATAAACCTTAATTGTGGCTCTTTTTTATTTACTTTACACAAGAAGCATTGTTCCATTAATAAATCACTGGAGATGTTTTATATTAAACTTGTTTCCTTTCTTAACACACTAAATACAAGTTACTTTGTCAAACTTTAAAAGACAGTATCAAAATGGAACTAAGCATGATTTGGCGTGAGCATGACTGTTTTCTACCCCGGATAATTTTTAAAGCACATGCTTATTGTAGTAAATTACAAAGATTCAGAAAAGTATAAAGAAGAAAATAAATGACCAGACCATTCAAAGGCAATTGGTATTAATTGGTGTGTTTTCTTCCAGGCATTTTCTTTGTGTGTGTGTGTGTGTGTGTGTGTGTATGCATACACACACACACACACATATAAATATTGCCAAAGTTGCTTATATGTACTTATCTACAGTATAGTACAGTTTGTTATTCTCAGCAGGGAGGTAATTATGCCCAAATCAGAATAACCTGTGGGACTTTTTCAATTCTGCTCTCATCCTCTCTCTACTCATCCTCCTCCTGCCTTCCCCAGATGGCAAGTGAGAATGAAAATCTCTAGAGCACTTGTAACTATTGTCCTCTTAATGTCTTCATGTGCAAATTGAGGATTTCACTGTGTGTTTCCTGGACTTGTGATAAATAAATCAAACGATGCATGCGCATAGGGCTTTACACATAGTAAGCACTCATTGTTAGCCCTAATTACATTATTATCACAAAATATTAATTTAATTTATTATTTATACTCCTCTAGGAATGGATAAAATTATTTATTTTATTACCCCTACCTGTGTTGGGCATAATGATTTTAAAATTTATTTTAAATTAATTTAAACTGTTTAAAATATTAAATATTATTTTTAAATATTTTCTAATTCAGTAAGTGAAAGGTAGTATCTCAGTGCTTTAATTTGCCTTCCTTTGGTTACTGTTGGAGTTGAACTTTTCTTAAAAATTAATTAACCATTTGCATTTACGTATGTGCGCGTCAGTAAAAGGGAGGTTGAAAGAGTAAGAGAGATCAGGATCTATTTATTGTAGAGGGTCTGGGTTTTATACTTCTTTTACTTTTGGGGGGGCAGGGAATGTGGGGTGGGAGTGTGTTGCTCTTTTGATAGCAGAGGTATTATCCGTAGTCTGGCCGTGTCTTGTTCTCGTTGACCTGGTTCTGTCTCCCTGCAGTTAGTGTATGTTTCTAAAGGTCTCTGAGCCATCTGGTTAACTATCTATTTCAGAAGTTTACCAGAGACCATTTTTAACGTGTAAGGCTATGGTCCCTGAACTCTATTTTACTTCCCCATTAAAAAAAATCTGAAAACGTTAGCCAATCTCTGGCACAACTTGAAATCTTCATGATTGCTCAGAACTTTCAGAAGGTGACAGAAATTTTCTGCAGTGCTTTCTGCTTGGACTTGAATGTGGGTAAGCGGAATGACTACAGAGCACAGACTCCTCGATTATGGTCAGTGAATCTGGGACAGTCGATCAGAAGGAGGCTGACACCCGGGGCCCAGTCTCGGCTCTCCATCCTTTTCCACTGCTTGTTCTCCACATTTCCTCTACTCCCACCTGCTCCCCACCCCCCAGCACACACACAGTGGGGTCCCTAACTTATTTTTCCATGCCTGAGTTCTTGACTTGGTAACCTGATGTATGCTTTACTGATAACCCAGCAGACAAACTCTCCACTGTTGGTGAGCATTCGCGCTCCAAGTTCAGGCCATCTGCTGTTGGCCTCTGACACTGGCCAGTGGTCTATCAGGATTCGCAGCCCAAGCTCCCATTGCCACCTCTTCCCGAGATAGTGCCTCTGACCCCTCCTGTGGCTGCGTCTGGCTGCCCACCAAATGCATGTTCTCCCTTGTAGGGATCATGTGGCCTCTTTCCTGAAATTTTAGAACTCAGACCTTTTATTGGCTGGGTTCAAATTTTGTCCAACATTTACTTTATTCACTATAATAATAATAAATGATTATTTGTGGTAATATAATAACATTTACTGAACAGTTACTCTATGCTAAGCATTATGCTAAGAGGTTCATAAGCCCTTTCTCTTTGCATCTTCAAGGCAATCAAATGGTTCTATCATTGTTCCCACATCACAGGAGAAGAAAGCAAAGCTTAGAGAAGTTATGGTTTGCCTGAGGTCACATGGGTGGAAGTAACCTATGAGTTGATTTCAGGTCAGACTGATGCCTAAGCCCATGATCTAAACTCCAAGATGGTGCAGCACCATCTGAGATTCCCCATCTGACCTCCTCTTCCTAATCTAGTTTACAGCCCCTTTTATAAGCCCGTGTCTCATACCACGTATCTCTACAAAACAATGGCAGTCCAAAGCTGGGAGAGGCCCCTGCTGTCATTTCATTCCACTGGGGTGATGTCAGGTTTTCTCCTCCCCGATCCTGCTTCTAATTCCTGCGTGACTTCCAGGGAGCCTGGCTGCATTACTCCTCAGCTGGGCCCCCCTCGCAGGGGGCCAGTTCTGTGTCTTTCTCTTCGGGGTCACACTCTCCTATCTGCTGTGTGAGTGGATTTTCTTCTGCTCACTTCCTGGCTTCCTTCCTGCTCTCCCTGGCATCCTGCTTCATATCCTAGAGTTTCTCTCTATTTCCCTTATGTGCATTCCCTTTATCTTTGGGATCTCTTTAGCAGTTAGCAACCCAGAAACATGCCTTCCTCAAGTGTTTTCACTTCAAGGCTGCATTAAACCTATTGCGGACATAGTGCTACTGATCTCGGATGGGAAAACTGCATAGATCTGCAATTGTGGACAGTGAGGAAACCATGGTTATTAGAACTTCTGGGGTGTGTACGACCAGTTATTGCCTCCTGTACCCCCTGCCCCATTCAGAGTCCGGACCCCGAGTATGCTCTCAATGAATTTCAATATACCTGGAAAAGTGCCTTTTATGTCTGGTTATAGTCCTCTTTTATATTTTGATTACAGCAACTTCTCAGTGGTGGCAGATTTAATAGTCACAGTTCTTATTATTTGCAAATGACTGAAAACTCCATGTTATACAATAAGTTGTCATTTTGCTGAGACACGAGTTTGAGTCTCATACTGTTAGTCTGGGTGTGGTCACAAGTCACTTAGTGGGTGTTGTTTTATGCCTACTGTGGCAATCGCTTTATGAAGGTGCTGGTATAGTATAGCACGATTCAAGGGCGTGGGATCTCGGAAGTCTCTGGGGGTATCTGCCCCAAGATCAAGGGTTAACCCTGCGAGTAAGACACAGAACAAAGGGATGCCTCTCCTCCCCACGCAGTGCGCATTGGAGCAGTTAGCAGGGAAATGGCTTCACCTTCCTGCAGCACCTTTCCAGGTCATTGACAGAATGTCCCTAGAAGTCAGGCATGTTCTCTATGCGAAATTATTAGCGATAAAAGTAGTATTATTCAGTTAGCCCATGTTTCATTCGCCTGCTCCAGATATTTTTAATGCTTACTTCTGACTGCTTCTCTTGAGTTGGCTTGGGGTAGGACATGCTATCCTGATGAGACTGGAAACCTTCGGTTTGCACTTGGAGATACTTGGGGAACTCAGGAAATATTTTTATTTTTCCATCCAGAGGTTTAATGTTGTGAAGATGCTGCCTGAGTATAACTTGCTCATGTCGAATATAACCTTTTATTCAGCGGGCTAGAAAGCTTCGGTTCATACACACCTGGCATAGCAGCCATGATGCCCCAGTGCTGCCCCAAATCTCTGATGACCACAAGACCTGGGAAGTCTTGGGGAGATAGAGTGTCACTTGCAGAAAAAGAGTCCATTATCCTGAAAGCCACTCCTGGAATCATTGCTGAAAGCAATTCCTCAGAGTTAATGCTCAAACCTTAGAAGGCTCCTCCTGCCACAGTGATTGAAGGGACAAGGGAGGGAGCCAAGCCATTTTGGTCGGCAAATGTCATCAGTCATGATGAGCCACTAATCCTGATGAGACTTCTGATAAGACTCTGGTACGATGACAGATGAGGCAGTGTACAGCAGTTAACTCAGTCATTTGTAATCATTACTTTTTGGCCATTCAGTTACCATCCTGTGAAATTATTTTCTGCATTTCTCAGAGTAGAGAAAGGAGCTGAATTTTACCCTTTTTCTTTGGTGAAGCAGCCCACCAGTTATAAATGCTTGAAGGGAATGTTCCAGGGCCCCATCAGAACCAACTTCAAGACCTATTCACCCAAATCACCTATATTGTGTGGGTGATGACAAAGTGTTGGACACACCCTCTCTCTTCTTGACTCTGCCCACAAAGCAAGCTCAGAGTTCTTTTATGGTGAACATGTGTATTGCTGTTTCAAATGTCCCCAGGGCAAGATGCAGGGTGGATGGCACTCTTTCACTTCTCACAGTATGACTGGGGCCACACCTCGGCGCTCCCTTCCCCAGCAGTGTGCGTTGGTCATGCGTGTGCCACCAATGGCCAGGTGTGCAGAAGAGACACCAAACTATTGAGCCCCACAGCACTCTGGGAGGCTGGGCTGGACCAGGAGGGTCTGAAGCATTCGGTCCAGTTGCCTCTACTTGTAGGCAGCTTCCTCTACTTACCCCAGTGGGCCATACAAATATTATCATTTTCTCTGTCATGATATGCAAAAAAGGTTAGGAAGTATTGACTTTGGTTTTCATTTTCCTCCTCTGTAAGTTGGGCTTTTAAAAAATTATCTTACAAGAGCATATTGAAGATCAAATACTTGAATGCATGTGAAGGGGCCATAAGAGCTGCCGTACATTTGTCAGGCGTTATCACTGGCCGCAAAGCAACAGTAAACTGTGTCTCCAGTTTACTCTCATTGGTTGGAATTCCAGTTTTTAAAAATCTTTTTCAAGTCATGAAATCAATGTCCTGCATCTCTCATTGAGGTTCAAGCACTAACATAATTCATTTTCTATGGGTTTTGGTTCTTGTGACTCCTTCTAGGCATCTACCAAAGCAAGGGACAGAGGTAACTTCTGTTCCTTGCCGCTCTGCCCAGTGATGCTGAAGATACACAGCAGTGTACCTGCCTCCCCTGGTCTATCTGCACGTACATCCCAAATGCTCTCAAGTCCACCCAGGCTCAGGCCTCCCTTCCCACTAAAGACTGGCCTTTGCTCTCTCTCTGGTAGCCTGTGTTACCTTTGAATGCAAGCCCAGGCCCTGGGCCAAGAGCATCTCAAGTTTCCATGGTTTCAGAATCTGTGCTCTAGTCTATGGGCTGGCTGGTGCTGACCCCCAGGTAGTTCCAAAAAGTGACTCCTCCTCCCTCCTCTCAGCCCTGCAGACAGAGAGCTCATGGGTTGAGAGGAACTCCCTTCTGTCCTTCTCCTTGTCAGGCCTTAAGCCAAATGTTACCTTGGTAAGTGTATGAAAGCCGAATCACAAAACAATATACCATAAAATGTTAACGCTTGTTTTGTGGCTGGGGGAGGTGTGGGTTATATTTAACTTCTTTAGACCTTCCTGATTTTTTCAGATATTCTATAGTGAAGCTGAGAGTGTATTAAATTATATTTCTAAAAGATGCATTCAAGATGTGCTTCATGAAGGCAAATAACAGCTCTGACATTCCTTCACACTTGCTGGCTCAAAATTACTGCCTCTGCTTTTAGAGCCAGGCTATTTGGAGGGGGTGGAAGTCAGGAGGGAGGGAGAGGAGGCAGCAGTGTGGGCCATTGAATTTCCTCTTTTCAGACACTGCTCTGGCAGCTAATTCCAGGGTGCTCATCTGTATGGTGGCAGCTTGACTTTCATGTTTTCCCCAAGGTGTTTTATGGCCTTTTACAAGGGTACTTTGAATAACTTTTCCTCTTCCTCGTAACTTCCAAATAGTGAAAAATATCAGATGATTTCTCTCTCTTTCTGCACTTTTCTTCTTTGTTTCTGACCATTCCTTATCTTATTGTTAGTATCTTCACAGTCTCTTCTTTCAACTTCCTTCCTCTTTTTGCTCTCTCTTTTTCAGCTGCCCTCCCACCCAACCCTCTTCACCTAGTATTTAAAGTTAAATAAAACATGGCGGTGAGAAAGACAGGATTTGATTAGGTAGCAGGGGACATGTGGGGGGAATGGAAATACAGGTTGATCATGAGGAGCGAGGTGGCTGCAAGGGTGGTTCCAGGGGCAGTTTTATCCCCTTACTTTGCCAGAAGCTAATTCAGTTTTCAGATTTGTAACAACGGGCATACCTTTGTTTAGCTTCATCCTTAATGTCAGGGGACAATTGCCTGAGAAATTGATGCCTAAGCTGGGGTCCTAAAGTAGATGATGAGTCGACTTAACCAGTTAAGAAGAATGGCTGGGCTGGGAGGCCAGAGGGGGCATCTGTCCTCTGTTAGGAGGATGCTGCAGATGTCTGTGATCTGACCTCTCTTTCCGGTGTACTGCGACGTCCCTGTTCTCCCGGGGAATCGGCTTCATCTCTAAGAGGTTCTGAAATAAACAGCGGTGTCCCTGGTTGGTCCACACAGCAGGAATCTCCAGTAACACCTCACCCTTCCTGGTGGTGATTGAGGGGCAGGTGCTCTGGACTGAGACAGACTTGGGCTTGAAAAGACCCCCACACTCTCTGGCCTCCCACCCCATCCTGAGCCCTTTAACTAATTAACACTACTCATCCACTTGAGGACCCAGCTCAAGCATCAGTTTCCCAGGCAGTCCTCCCTGAGCCTTAAGGATGAAGTCAAGCCCCTCTTTTATACATGCTTGTAGGGCTGTGCATTTCTCCTTCACAACACATAACCAGTATTGAGACGTGGCAAGGATTTGTGAGGTTGTTGGCCTGCTGTCTGTGGCCCCACCACACTCTAAGCTCCTCAGCCTACAGCCTCTAAGAGGGTAATGTTTAATTCTGTTCACTGACATATCCCAACTGCCAAGGGCAGAGCTTGCCACATAGGAGGTGCTCAGTAAATATTCATCAAAGAATTAAGTACTCTTAGCGCCATACCTTTGGCTGTAGCCAAAGCGCTAAGGTATGGCTTAGCACTATACCTTAGGCAAGCTACTGACCCTCTCTGAGCCTCAGGTCCCTCGATGGACATGGGGATAACAATTCCCCACTGTGAGAACTGTGTGATCTACATGAACAGTGGTTGTAAGCACCCAGCATGGGGTCCGCATACATAACAGTCACACATATGAAGTAATGGTTTCTTTCCTTTTTCATCCCTGAGTATTGCAGAATAGCTGTTTAAAGGTTTAAAAAGCAAAAATACGTGTGCCCCTATTTCTCTCCCTTCCTCCCTTCTTTGGTACCTTCTTCCATGGTTGGGTAGGGCAGAGAATGAAAGGTCAAAAGATCAGATTCTTGATTTTTCCCTAATAAGAAGACCTCGGGTAAAGCATTGGTCCTTCCTGTGTTTCAGCTTCCTCGCATATGGGATGGAAAGACATAGCTAAATGGTCTTCAGTCTTCCCCAGCGCTCTCACCCTGGGTCTCTGCAAAGGGGTTAAGGCTAACATTGATCACTGTTATTCACAGCACAAGATGAATGGAAGCAAAAAGGAAATGCAGCATCAGAAGAGGGAGAAGCAGATTAGGCTATTGGCCTATCTATTTTTAATACAAGCTGAGTTTATTTTAGTTATACAGGTAAAAGATGTTTTAAAATGTATCATCATGACAATGCCCTTTGGTAACAGCACAAGGATTTCTAGTGTATCTTTCTTCAAAGAGCCTGAGGGCTTTGTACATACCGTCTCATTAATTCTCAGAGCGTCCCTGAAGTTGGATGGGAAAGCATGATGAGTTCTGTTTTATATGTGGAGAAACAAATCTTCCAAAAGGTTAAGTAGCTGATGCAAGGTCGCACAGTAACATCGCTGTTCCCAGGAACCCCGGTTTCTAGCTAGCACACCAGCCTGTTAGAACATTCCACTTCCAATGTCTGGAAATGTGCCCACCCACGGGTGAGGTCTTTGTTCTGAGCAATGTGATAGTTAGTGTGGTTTCCTGGAGGATAGACTCTTTTTGCTGAAATCAGAGGGGTGACAAGCAGATAAAGAGGGATTGAAAAGGCTAGATGTTAGTAGAAAGTTTTTCCCCCTCTCCCTCCTCCCATCCTAAACATTCTTTCACTGGACCAGCTAAGGCCCCATCTCAAGGGCCAAGCATCAGACCTGGTTGCCATGGAAACGGTGCTAGTTGAGCCTGAGGCTCTGGAGAGCCAGTTGCATTGACTAAAGGTGTGTGATTCTAGGTCACCTTCCTGGCTGACCTGAAGGGATTCTGTCATCCTCAGTTAGGGAGTGTTGCGGGCCTCTGCAATCTGATCAATCTTTCTGCTGTATTTAACTCAGTGCCGCTGTGCTCCAGGGCCGTCAACATCATCTCCAGGAGATCCGTGTGGGAGAGTGGCATTTCCGGTTCCACATATCAGGGGTCCTCAGTCGCACATCCTATTCTGGTTGTCATTCGCTCTGGGACCTAGGGAAGGGCAGTTGTGCTTTCTGAGCCTCAATCTTCTCATTTATAAGTGAGATTAACTAACAGGACTATTATGAGGATTTTGAGAGTGCACGGCTCTGAAAGGCATCAGTGAGCCACAAATCATGATGAATGTATAATAGTATCCATTCTTCTATGCTCACCAGTTCTCGTGGAAGTGGGCCACGACCTTCTGTTGGGTCACCCTGGTAACTGTCTCTTCCCAACTTGAAACATCAAGTCAAGAAAAGAGCCAGTTTTTTTTCTGGATAGTTTGTAGCTTCTTGTCTAATTTACCCAGAGACTACGGGCTTGCTCTGAAAGAGAAAGGTCCTTCATTGATGGACTTGGTTTTCTGGCTGCCAAGTCTTCGTGTCACTTGCAGTACATTAATTATTTAGTGCCTGGTAAAGCTCTCTGAGATCACAAGATGAAAGGCCTGGTGGCAGTTCTAAGTTTCCCTTTTGATTATTATTCTAGTCAACATACTTTGGGGAGAGGAAATAGGTTTAGATCACAGTGGAGTAAATTTCTTAAAGAATAGAGTAAAAGCAAGCCACAGAAACGGGCCCAGAACCGAGAGTCACGTTGCCTTGCTAATGGAAGCACTCAGGCCTGGCGTGTGTGTGCGTGTGTGTGCGCGCATACGTGTATGTGCGTGTGCACATGTGTAGTAGAGTCATACCACCTGGAGAGTGCTATCCTCGTAGCTGCTGTCTTGGATTAGTACAGATGTCAGTTAGTCTTCCTTTGCTCCCACCCTGAGAGCCCACGCTGACCGGGCGGGTGGGACCAGTGGCCGAGAGCACTGGGAGCAGAGACTCTGGTGCGGGAGGAGGCATCGCAGGGCTTACAGGCCGGGCAGCAGCACTTGCTGGGGAAAGCGAGGTCATCTCTGGGTAAGTGGAAACGTAGTGATTTGGGCCACAAATTCTGAAGGAGTAGCATCCATGGTCACATTGCCTTTATTATCTGGTAACTTACATAGACACGCTCAGGAGATGCCTCTGATTTTACCCTGACCTTGACCTTGACCTTGACCTTGGGAAGCATATTCTACATAAGACTGAACAACGGCCTCATGAAAAGTTTTTCCCTAATTTCTTCTAAATATGGGATTTTGAGATTTGTAAGTGAAATGAATATATTATTATACTCCATTGTCAGGATCAACCAGAGTAGCATGGACAACATGTTTGATAAATGGCCTAGATGTCATTGTCCTAAGTGGCAATAGCACTGGCAGTTAAAGAGGTAGGTAGGCCCAGCTCGAGTTTCGTTTTGGCGCACGCTGAATCCCAGTTCCACGCCTTTGACGGTGCTTTAGCTCAGGGAAGATGGGAAACCTTGGGGAAGGCGGGACTTGGACTGGGCCTTTAAGAAAGGGTAGGATTCGGGAACACAGCGGGCGAGGGAAGACATTTTAGGCAGAGATCAGCTTGGCCAAAAGTTTGGAGACTTCTGAGTAATTGAAATGACAGAATGTGAAAGGATCCGGAGTGGGAAATAAGGCCGAAAAAGATAAGTAGTAGCCAAAATGTGAAGTCTTCAAATTTCAGCTATTTCTGCAGTAACCATGTTGTTATTCCCTTTTTGGCCTGGGTTTAGTATATCCTGGAGGTAACCCACTTCCTCGGGACAGGGGCCCCGATAACATCTTCCTTTGTATCCCCCTCAATAGTCCTTAATGCCGTGCCTGGGGGAAGGAGCACTGCTTTTATTAAATGACGGGTTTGATTCACCACTGAATGAATTCAGTAGTTACACATGGGTCCTTCTGGGGTTGGCGAGAGGCGAGAAACGTGTTGAAATGATAACCGTACAAGAGAATATTATAGTAGGTAATTTTTGCTTCAGGACCTGAGCTACCAAAAGAGTGCAAACCTTCCCTGGCAGGGTGGGAGGGACTTAGCGGAAGGTGAGGCACGGTGGGGGCTGTTTAGTTCCATTCACATTCCGCCCCTGGCGCTAATAGCTGCTCTCTGAATGAGCCAGCTGGAGGAAACCTGAAAGCAGACCAGGGAGAACTGACAGTGGGTGAACCGGAGAGGACCTCAGTGAACAGCTAGTTCAGCCCCCTCATTTTCCAGGCCCGGAGAAGGTGTGGGAGGTCTGTGTGTTTAGGACAAAGGCCACATCTGCTCACTCTCTTTGCTCTGAAAATCGTGTCTGTTTTTCAGACCAAATGAACTGCCTATTACGACTTCAACATCACTGCTGACTCTAGTAGTCACGTAAATTCTCTGAGAAGGTTTCTTTGTCTGAGCAGGTTTAGGCTAAACACAGTGAATACTGAAGCCTGTTCTCCAGGGCTCCCAGTCCCAGACAGGAGGCCTGGTCTGTGCGCCTGGCCTGCTGTGCCTGCTCCCCGCCACCATTTGACATCCGGACTACTATTTATTTGGCCACATTAAGCTGTGCTTTGTGTGACAAAAAATCATTGTACAAGAATGCATTATTAAGAGTGTTTTCAAATACAGAGGGAAACTAGCAGGCTGTCACTGATTGCTTTATTATTGGAAGAAAAATAAATAATTAAAATGTGTACAAGGCAGGAGCAATTCCAAGGAGCATTTAGAAGAGAGACATTTTTACATTTTATTGATGTAGGTTTGTAAAGCATGCTTGCTGGGGAACCCAGGGCATTCATGTAAATAACCATTGCGCACATCTACCTCGTGATTATTTATGCCAACACACGTGTGATACATTCACCGTATTCTGTACATTGGCTGAGGAATAAGTAGACGCAGAGTGAGACACGTGAAAATAAAGACTGGAAATGGAGATCCTGCCAGCTGGCTGAACTTGGGGTAGCAGAGATCGTGGGCAGTTGGCAGAACTAATCGTTAACGAGTGAATAAGAGAGAAGCAGCTCTTGGGAGCACCTCAGATTTCTGGACATGGTGTCCAGTATCTGGATGTAGGAAAGGGACCAAGACTCCCATTCACTTTGGGTTCTGAGGCAGGGACGGGAGCACAAAACTCCGAGGATGGCGTGACTGATGGTTAAAGGGCACATCACACGTACGTTCTCATCTGGCCGTTAGGAAACCCTGAGAGTTGGCAGAACGTACATTACTCTCGTTCTCCTCATCTTTTCCAGAGGATCGAGGTTCCACAGAGTATGTGATCAGCCTACAGTTCAACAGTTAATGAGTACTAGTGCTAATAATTTTCTCAAGGGCTCCGGTTTCATTCATCTGACAAATATTTATTGAGTGCCTGCCATGTGCCAAGCATGGGAATGTAGCAGTGACTAGTGCGGGAGATACACAATAAACAAATTAATATAAGTATAAGAAATGGTTAACGCAGGGCAAGGGGATAGAGAGTAGCCTATGGGGGCGATATTTTTATGCAGGATGATCCAAAAGCTATTTCTGAGGAGGTGACACTTGGACAGAGGGCTGGGCGGAGAGAGGGGATGATCACATGTGTCCAGGGAAGGGGGGCTTTCCCGGCAGAGAGCACCCCCTGCGGAATGTGCTTGGCAAGCGGGAGGGCCAACAAGGAGGCCTGTGGGGCTGGAGCTCCACGAGCAAGGGGAAGATGGCTGGACATGAGGCCAGAGAGAACCAGGGCCCGGTCACGTGGGCCTTCATGGGGTAGGCAACGGCAAGAAACGTGAAAGCTTTTTCAGGGCCAAAGTGTCCGTCTAACTGCTGTGAGGGGAACACCCTAAAGGTGAGCAACAGCGGAAGCAGGGAGACCAGCTGGGAGCTTCTAGCAGTGCTTAGGATGAACGGTGGTGATGTGGGAGAGATGAGAAGGGATAAAATTCAGGTAAAGATTTACTGGTGAATTGATGTGGGCATGGGAAAAAGAAGAAGTCAAGGATTCCTCTTTGGTTTCTGGCCCAGTCGATCACTTTCTGAAACGGGGACCACCTGGGGTTTAGGTGGAGTGGCATTGTGTTTATTTTGCATGTGTGAAGTTTGGGATATCTATCAGGCAACAAAATGAAGCTCAGACTGGCATTGGGATTTGTGTTCTCTTGCTCAGGGGAGCGGGGAGCCTGGAGATGTACATGTGGCAGGACTAGTATATAGATGCTGTTTAAATCTGTGACACTGGAGGAGATCATTTTGGGAGTGAGTTTAGATGGAGAAAAGACCTGAGCTCCCCAGCTTTTAACAATTGTTAAATAATGAAACAGAGAACCCCCTCCCCAAATAAAATTTTAAGAAGCTGAGCTTATTGACATGTCAGGCAAGGAGAAATTCCCTGAGTAGTTCTCTAAGGAAGAAAGATCAGAGTCTTTAAAGCTCTAAGAAGAGGGTTATGTGCTGATCATGCTCATTCCTAACTGAATGTCCGTGCTTTGGATAGGAGAGAATGAGTGTGTAAGTCTGTTTGTGATTGGTGAAAACAATTCCCTCGTTCATTAAAGTCCATGAAGGGCCTTGTATCCTGGAGTCTATGGTCTCTGTCAGCTGGTTAAAGCCACTGTAATGAAATACAGTATTCGGCCATGAGATCTCCTGGGCATATGCTGCTGGAAAGTGGAGAATGTTCATTTTGTAAGCCTAGAAAATGGGGAGATCCAGCAAAGAACAGTACGGAGGACCTGCCACTGAAGAAGGAGACAAGGATTATGGCAACCAACGGCAATGTGGTCACCCAGATGGGAGGAACCCAAGAAGCAGGGGTGGTTGGCAGGGTCCAGTGCTACTGAGAGGTCGAGTAAGATAAGGACTGAGATGTGTCCATTGTATCTGCAACTTGGAGTTGCCAGTGACCTTGACCTGGAGTAGTAGAGACAATGTTGATTCTACTGAATTTAAGAGAAAAATGGGAGGAAAGAAGTGGAGACAGGAGCATAAAGAAATCTTTTAAGAGATTGAGCTGAGAGAAAGAGCAGAGTAATGGGACAATGGCTGAAGGAGAGGGTGAAGGTCAAGGACATTTTTCTCTCTCTTTTAATACGTAGGATGGTATATATTTGCTGCAGATGATACTGACTTGGGAGAGGGGGAAATTGTTGATATAGGAGAAAGGGGGGGACTACTGCAAGAGCAGATTTCTTGAAAAGGGATGAGATTAGCGCCCGAGTGGAAAGGCTGCCGCTGCAGTGAGTGTGCACTGTGTGCAATGGGAGGGAAGGTACCATAGAGGGCTGCTGACCCCTGCAAGTTGGTAGATTTGCTTCTCTTTTCCAAATGAAATAAGAAGCAAGGCTACTAGGTGAGAATGTGCATGAAGGGCGGGGGGTGGGGTGGAAGGTGTGAGGGGTAAGGGAAAGTGGGAAGTGGTGGTGCTGGCGAGAGGGAAGGTAAGCTGAGCTCGTCAGGCAATGCAGTAGGATTCCTGGGCAGTCCTGAGGGTTCTGCTGAGGTTTGTGGTTATGAAGTTAAAGTGAGACTTGTCCGCTTGGTGGTGTATCCCTCCTCTCCACCACCCCATTGTCCAGCTGCTCAGGACAATTGTGAAGGAGGAAAGAGGCAAAGGAGTTGCACTGTTGGCAAGGGAATTGTAATAATGATGAACAAGGAGGAGAGGCACTGTGGACAGAGTTGTGTCAGCAAGTCCAAGGTTTCCCTCTGCCTGCTACCCTGCAGTGCAGGGAAAAACAGTGTTATCAGTAGCCTGTCAGCAACAGGCTAGCGTGCGTTCCTTTACTTCTCTCTCCTGCTGCGGTGCTGGGTGGCGGGCCTTAGCCGGGTATTTGAAAGCTCTTGCTCCTACTTTCCCCTTCCCTTTCCTTTTCACCCCTCTTTCCCAGGGTCCAAGATACCCTCTTCCTGAGCCAGAGGGTCTTAGTTCACACCTGCAGCCACACGTTGGTTCTGGTCAGGCCAATTTCACCCCAGATCCTCACATTTTCAGACGGAAGCCCCCAAAACAAGCCTTCTCTTGCTTACATGGATTGCTCCTCGTGGCCTCACCTGGCCCTGCACTGGGGTGAGGATGGGGAGGGGGAGGAATGTGAAGGCAACAGACAGCCTCTTCCCCGCCCTTGTTAAGTGCAGAAGTAGTTCCTTCTTTATATTCTAAGTTTATAAATATTCTAGGAACTGTGACTAGAACTCACGCCTGTCTCAGCGCTTTAAGATATCGGCAAACAACTTCATTCATGCCGGCTGTGTTTTTCTTGGTCTTTTCCTTTTCAGGCGAGGAGGCCCCTCCTTTGGGTTGATCTCTCCGTTTGTACCCCCAGCTTCATCCAGTAAATCACCCCCCACTGCCCTTCGAGAGCCCTGTGAGCTCAGCCTGCTGGCAGAAATTCTAGGAGTTCCTGTAAGGGCGCGATTGAAATTCCTGCTTTCTCTCCAGCACTCGACTTTGAAGGTGGCCAATAATTTATTGGCATTTTTGTGATACAAAACGCTTTAAGCTCATCTTTCGGGATGACCCACAGTGGCACCCGTGGCTCTTTGCTGGGCCATGATTCAGTTCTCAGAGCCCTTCCTTTGAATGGTTTCGGATATTTTTCTGTCCCTAAATACATAACCTGGCCCTTGTCCATACTGAAAGCCATCTGTCATTCTGTGCCCACTCGCAGATCTGTAAGTGCTTCCTGAGGTCCAGCCCCATCTGCTTGGTGTTTCACCATCCAGGAAGAAGTTCATACCATTCCCAAACTGTACGTTTAAGAAAAATGACCTCACTTGGAAATCAGGAAATATAGCTAGGCTTGGTCTTCCTGTTGCTTCAAAAGTACTTAAAATTTGATCTACACTTATGACTCAGACATAGCAGTGCTAATTTTTATTCACATGGAGGTCATCATAGGGGTTAGTTGCCTGGATCTCCTCAGACCCCTCCCACTGTTGTCCTATTCTGGAGCATGCTCAGTGGTGAACTCTGACCTATGCTATTGCCCTATGGGGTCCCCGACTGGCCCTGCAGAAGGCTGCAGAACACCTGCAGGAGTTTGTGGGGGTCCATAAAGTGTGGTGAAAAAACTGTGGGTGATAGCATCAGACCAAGCTCGTCTGTTGACTCTGGTCTCTTGCCTACTTGCTGGGTGACCACAGAGTATCCAACCTCCCTCCACCTCAGTTTCCCTGGCGCAGAGTGAAGACCAACAGCAGTACTCATTCACAAGGTTGTCATAAGCAGTGAGTATAATCAGACACTTAAAGCACTTAGCGTAGTGCCAGGTCCATTGGTGCTTAATTCATATGAATAATTATTTGAAAGACCAATAACTCAAGCTTGCCCCAGGAAGACCTATCTGGCCTTGGGCCTCACCTCCCTCAGCCCCGTTGCCCATCTCCAAAGCAGGTGTGGACAGGGTGAAATGAGATGGCTTCTCTCTGAAACGTACTAGCAGAGATCCTGACCCCTTTCCGTGCATTTCCTCTGAGCCACTGTGTAGAAATGCTACCCAGAAAGCTGTGTCTGGGCCACATATTTGTTTACTAAACAGAACTTATTCTCAAACCCTTCTTCCTTTAACAGCAAACGCTTTGCACTCCCTAAAACGTTAGCAAAAAGAGTGACTGAGTTGGGGATTTCAGGGAAGAACTGCAGAAGAGCCTGTAATGTGTGTTCATTTGATTTGTAGATTAATTAATTTTTTAAAAGTCTAATAAACTTAAGCCTGCCCCCAAGTAGACCTGTATGGCCTTGGATGAAATTACTTTTCGCCACACAAAGCCCATCAAGGTGCTGTTACACAAAGGAATAATGTTGCTTTTGCTCCTTTTCTCCCAGTCCTTTCTTCTCTTACGCAGATGAGCAACATCAATGCTCTGGGGCTTTCTGGACTCTTGTCTATGGGGGAAAAAAAAAACTATCACCTAACTTTTTAAAAAAATAACATAATTGTCAGAAACTCATAACTTCTGAGTGCAATTCCACTCCTCTCATTGATAAGGCAATAACCAGGAGAACAATAGTTAATGAGGTTACGAGTCTGAACATAAAGTAGACTAGAAGCATTGTTTGGGCGAGATGAGTTGAAGTTCTCTATAAAGTTGCACAAATCCCTGTAGGCAGAATAGACTTTGGACAGAGCTGTTAGACCAAGCCATTAGGTAGCCCGGCTTGTAACCTCCCAGAGACCTTTGGCATGTCCTTGATCATAAGATTCAGACTTCTTAGATTTGGCTGCCCTTGGGAACAAATGTGCATTGAGGTCCTAACGTCTACTCTATATTCTAGTGGCTCAGTCTGTCTCCTGTCATTTTCCAATGGATGTCACGAAAACCTCTTATGAACTTTCTTTGATAAGTGATATGAGTGACAGCTGAAAGATACATCCCAAGCATATGTATTATTATTCTCTTTGTTTTTACATCCAGGTCACAGCTCCTTAGAGTCACCGACAAATCCGTCTTCTCTTCCTCCTGATTCTTTTGCATGGAATTTGACCTGGATAATGAAAGACTCCTTCCCTTTCCTGTCTCATCGCAGCCGATACGGTAAGTATATTTTGAGGCACAACCACCATCTCATGTTTAAGGAAGTTGCAAATTTCAGTGTGTTATCTATCGATGGCTCTCCATGGATCCCTCAACCCCCCTATATGCCGAGGAAGTCTTTCTGTGCCCGTGGTCTTCCACTGGTACCCAGGCCTTTCCCCTCCAGGCTCATAGTTGCATTCTGTATCCTGAAGGAAACCAAGGGCTTACTGTTGCCATATCTCACTGCCCCCCAGCCTTTATGGTATTCCCACCATCCCCTTACTGATCATGAGATGTAATGCTTACTTGCATTTTGACTGTGATTTTCCAGAAAAAGGGTTCTAACCGATGAGTGTTTTTAATAGTGCTGATCTCTTGAGAGAAGGTTGTTATTACAAGGGTTGCCGGGCTTCTGGGACCCTCAGGTGACTCCCTTACGTTTGTTATCTCCTTGAAGGTGCCTAAACATATTCCTAGATATTGTTTTAGTTCATCTGATTCTGCAATAACCTCAGTGATAATGAGGCCAAGTCTCATTCCATTTTAACCAATGGACAATACGATCACACAGAGTAGATTCCCTAACTACAAAACCAAAATTCTTTCCTTATGTGCACTTCATCTCCCAGAAATCTATCTGCCTGCTCAGCCTGCTAGGTCCCATCCATGGGGCCCTCAGGAGGCCATATTCCCGAGAGGTAGGATCCCTTTTTCCCTACGCTCATCCCAACAGCTCGCAGGAGCTGGGCCTCTGCACAGGAGTGAGCAGCTTTGGAGGACAACTGATGTATTTCCAGGCGGACATTTTTTCTTCTCTTGAACTCCTCTAGAGTGAGCCCCGTGAGGGCAGGCACTAAGCTGTGTTTGCTCCTCGCATCATCCCATCACATAGAAGACACTCGTAAAGGTAGCGCGTGATAAGTGAACGCAGAAGGCTTCCAGGGGTGGAACTCACTCATCAGGCCTGATTCGATGAAATATTGATGAACCCGGTACAGCACTGAGTTCTGGATCCCTTCTGGGCATATTTACCTATTCCAGATACTCAGTCTCTGCCCTTGAGCCTGAGCTTTTAAAAATGCACCTAACAGAGATTTTCCACTCACTGCTGTCCCTCATCCATAATGCAGTTAGTCTTGGTTAATAATAGCTGTACCTTTCATTTAAAACTTAAAAACATAAATGCATCAAAAACCCTAAGGCAGTTTAGGATTATGCTCTGCTGGGATGCTCCCTCCTAGGCCTAAGCCTCCCCAGTGGGAGAGGAAGATCAGTAGTTGTCAGGAGATTCCAGACAAGAATTACTTCTTGATTTTATTTAACCCAGACATTGAATGTCATCTTATAATAAGGGCAAGGATCTATAAATAGTTGAAATATGGCCCTTTGTATCATTATTGCCTTTTAACCAGAGTTGTGATAAAAACTAATCTTTGGATAAAATTGTGAATTTGCTTTTCAAGTCATTCAGTATCTCCGCAGAATGACAACTTTTATAAAATGCAGAATTTCCAAAAAAGGCAGGTTTACCTCCTGCATGGCACAGAGGACATTGCATTTGCTCTCTGTGGAGTGTCCAGAAAGAAGTTGCAGGTTGAGGGGAGAGCTTGTCTAGCTACTGTCTCCCACTGGTTGGCCCTGATACCCCTCCTCCCTCCCCCCGGGCCTCCTCTTCCTCGTCTGTATAATTAGTGCGGAGGGGCAAAGGAGTAGATCTGGAGGATTCCCAAGGTCCCTTTCAGGCTCTCCTTGCCTCCCAGAATCCTCATGATTTTCCTTCTTGAGAGAGGAGAGGACCCACATTTTGGCCAGACATCGCTGAGATGCTCCGTGAGGATACCAAAGTGGGCACCATTATTGCTATTGACACACAGGGTGGCAAGAGCTGATTCATCATTTCTTATTATATTTAATTCAGCCGAGTCCAAATTAAAGACCCACCTACCCCCACCACCACCTGTATGCCTGGTCCAGTGCCTGATGCTGGAGGTGATATAAGTACGAACATGAGTAAGACTTGCTCCTGCTCTCGTGGAGCTCAGAACACAGAGAAGCACTTCTGTAGGCAGCTAGGCGCAGTGCCCCAGCGAGAGCCTCTGGGGACTCACCCTGAGACCCACTGCAGAGCACACTAAAGGCAGGGTTGGGGCCAGACAGGGTTCCACCCATGGCTCCCTATGAACCAAAGAGGCCACCAGGCTCCGTGGTGATAAATCCACACCTTTCAGTTGCCTACCATGAAAGACATTTTAAGAAATGTTAACAACTTCATTAATTTTAAGTCTTCAAACTTAGGCAGAGAAATTTGACTGGGAAATTGCCGCCTGAAGGGGTAGTTCTTCAGACAGTGAGAAGTAATCAAGTCTCCGCGAGTCAATGCGGGCACGGCTGTCCTCACCTGCCTTCCGGGGAGGAGGAGCCAGGAGGGGTGATGAGAGCAGACGTCACCAGCCTGGCCACAGGCCCCCTGACGCACGCGGCAGGCCAGCCCTGTCAGGCCAGCTGTCCAGTGCTGCCCTGAGTGGGGCCTTCTTTTCACAGGGGTTTTACGAGAAGAGACAAAGGAGAGAGAGGCTCGTAAGATTTACTCAGCCCCAGCCTCTAATTAACCGCTTGAGGAAGAAGTTTGACCTACCTTTTTGAAGGCTCCCAATATTTCTTCTAACTTACATTGGGGCCTTTTATGTTGTGTAAAATATATTCTCTTTACTGGCATTTGGTATCGGATCTCAGTTCTCGCTGGCCTCCTGTCGTGAATGGCAGAGCCTGCTAATTTCATCATGGGAAAGCAGAGGCTGCCCATTCATCCCCCTAGGCTTTGAAGGAGGGAGGACATCTGAAGAAAGACTTTGTTTTCCTTTTATCATCAGCTCTGATGCCTGAAGACTTATTTATATGCTTGAGTACAAGGACTGGGCTCTAACTACCCACCCAGATAAAAATCTGTCCTGTCCATTAGCTCCAGGTGCTGAGAAATTAAGGCCCCTGTGGGGTTTCATGACTCATGGGGGGCACGGAGTTCCAGAGCCACAGAACAGATGGCGCCCTCCCCAGCCGTAATTCATGTTTGCTCGCTCTGGGTGTGGGAACACCAGATCAACCTTTGAAACCGAATAACCAAAGGTTCTGGCCCGATTGAAGAGGAGAAAGAGAATTTTCCTATGTTTAAAAAAAGTTTAATACTTTACAAAACTCTTTCGTACCCCTTTTTAAACTTAAGCTTGTTATAAAATTGTGGTAGGTGGATATTATTTTACATAACATTTTTACAGAAATGTAAATTGAGGGCCAAAGATGTTTAGTAACGTGCTCCCAAGCTATAGAGCAGGTGAACAGGCAGAAGAGACTGAACCCCGGTTTTCTGACCTAAGTTGAGTGCTCTTTCTACCACATCACAAAATTAATTCAAAGATGAAGTCTCTAAATAAGAGGGCTCTCTCTTCCTAGACAACCTGGTGTTTGGCCTGAATGACAAGTTTGATATTCAAGATTTGGGCAGCGATAGGACCAAGACTTGGTGTCCCTAAATTGAGACTGTCCCTGGTAGGCCAAGTAATTCACCTCTTCCTAAACATGGGGACAGGCCCCCAGCACCGTGGTCCATCTTGTCTTCCCCACCATGGACTGTGGTCTCTGTTACCAGGTGGGTGGTGTACACCTAGTATCTGGGAAGGTGATCCTATTTGGAAACAGGGTCTTTGCAGATGCAATGAAGTTGAGTCCACACTGGATTAGAGGGAGCGCTAGTTCAGCATAACTGGTGCCCTTATCATAAGAGTAAACAAAGACACACACAGACACAGGATGAGCACTGGAGAAAGATGGAGGCAGAGATTAGAGGGATGCATCTACAAGCCATGGAATGCCGAGGGTTGCTGGCAGTCACCACAGGACACGAGAAGTCATGGAGCAGATTCTCCCCTGGAATCATCGGGGCGAGCCTGGCCCTGACGACACCTTGATTTTGGACTTCCGGGCCTCCAATATCCAGGACATTAACTCCTGCAAAAGAAGGATTCCTCCCGACACCTGCATCTCAGGGCACAACAAAGTCCTTGTTGGACTTTAAATAAAACTTCTGTTAAAACTTTGTCTGCTTTCAAACCCATGGGACCATCCAATTTGGGGACTGGTGCTTTTAGAAAGAAAGAAAAGTTAGACTTTTTAATTACTTTCCCTGTTGCTGCTACCACTGTCACCTGTCCTGTTAATTTATCAATTTCTTTGATTGAAAAGACTGGGTAAATTAAATATATTTCTCCCTCAAAAAAATAAATCAACCTACCACAGAACCAAAAATGGAAAACCAAAAGGCCTTCCAGTCCCCTACAGGATTTGCTTCATAGCTCTGACAGGAAGTCAGTTTGATCCCATTTCTGAAATTACATTTTTAACATGGCTGGCCACGTTCAGCCCTTCCACCCTCCAGAGCCTGGAATCGGTGAAAAGCAGCTCCCAGCTCCCTTGTGGACCGTCGTCAGGCCTGAAAGCTTTCTTACCAATTCTTCTGCCCTGATAGGCCAGGCCTTTTTGTGTTCTCTTCCCACCCCCGCTCCACTGAGCTAGGAAGTCAAGTTCTTTCCTACTCCGTGCTGCTGCATTTTTATCTGCAACATGGTAAGCAAAGGCTTCTGGGTGCAATCACCATAAAGTCTGAGTCCCAAAGGGGATAGCAATGCAAGGAGTCATACAAGAGCAAGAGCAGGGAACATCTGTCACCCTGAGGACCACTGGGCCCGCTGGGAGCCAATGAACTCAATCATGGAAATAAATAAAAAGCAGTGGGCTCAAGGAGAGGCTTGTTTAAAATGCTCCACTTGCTCATATCTTGTACCTTTAAAATGAAGACACAGAGATCGACTCAATAAATACCAACAATTATTTCTGTTAGTGACAGATTAAATAAAAAGAAGACCGGAAACAAGTCAGATTAAAATATAATAAATGATTAACCAGCTGACACAAAGACAAGAAAAACAAGTCAGAAAGAGATCCATCTAAAACAATTGTCACAGCCACAGTGGGAAAAGCATCAACAAAAGGGAAAGAAAGAGAGGGAGGCGTGAGGGGCAGAGAAAGAGAGAGAAACCGAGAGCAAGATGAGTAGACAGTCATGGAAAGGATCATCGGGGCTGGCTGGGCTTCTGTCCGTGTATTCGCTCTCCCGATGACATGGTCTGAGCTTTCATACCTGGGCAGGTGGTTCCCAATTTTGTCCTTCCTCCTGAAGGTCATTTCTGCATCCCCACCTACATGCGTTAGTCCCCTCTTAGTGTGTCTGCGACACCACAAAGAATGGGAGGATGGGGATACATTGAGCACCAGAGATCTGCCTGCTTCTGCTCTAGGTGTAGCAGTGATCAAGGGCAAATAGACACACCCCCTTCCCTCGAGAAGCTCTCAGGGACAGGCAGACTTGTCTGCTCTATGACAAGTGCAGTCACAGAGGCATGATCAGAGCTCCCTGAAGCTCAGCAGGGGCCACTTCCATAGAAGACTTTCTGGAGGTGGGAACAGCTGGGCTGGGCCTTGGACCCCAGGGACAACTGAGACCGGTGAGAAGGGCATTCCAGGTGGAGGGAATGAGTTTGCAAATTGATGGAATTTTTAAAATAACACTAGAGTGGTATCATCCCCCTCTTGAAATCTGAGAAAATTCTGATTTATCCAGGGAATGGTTATTTCCTGACCATCGCAAATTCTCCAAGATTGGATGATGCCCATTCTCACAAAACCTGGAGCTTCCCTGATGTGTCTTTCCAACCAAATCACTTTTATATTTTATCCCTTTTATGGCCCAAATGTAAACTAGGTCACCTGATAAAGCAATCATGGATGAATCTAATGTACCTAACCAAAAAGCAGAGAAGATGTGAAATGCCACATTTACCTCTTTCTTCTTTTCCTCCTTCTATCCTCCCTCGCTTCTTTCTCTTCCCTTCCCCTTCCTTCGTCCCTCCCTCCCTCCCTCCTTTTTTTTCTTCCATCATTTATCCACTCATCAAATGACTGTTTACAGTTTGCCAAGCACTTGCCCCTGCTCCTCATAGAGATTCTAACCTATTCACTCTTTTTACTGTTGTTCAGTTACAGTTGTCCCACCTTTTCCCCCGTTGTTCTCCCCTGCCCCGCCCACCCCCCACGGTCAATCCCCACTCCATTGTCCATTCACATGGCTCCCTTATATGTGTTCCTTGACTTGCCCCTTCCCCTTCACTTTTATCACCAATCTAATTTGGTCCCAAACAACTATCTGAAAAGTGCTTTTGAAATACTTGTATGATTGGTTTTTTTCATTGTTGTTTTGTTGTTCTATCACTATTTCCCCCGTTGCTCTCCCCTGCCCCCCCACAGTTGTTCCCCACTCCGTTGTCCATGTCCATGGGTCATTTGTCCCTGTTTGTTGATCAGACCCTTTCCCTTCTCTCTCCCTTGTTCCCCTTTCCCTTCCCCTCTGGTCACTGTCAGTTTGTTCTTTATTTCTGTGCCTCTGGTTCTGTTTTGCTCATTTGTTTGTTTTGTTCATTAGGCTCTTGTTATAGGTGAGAATCATATGGTGTAGGGAGATCATATGGTGTTTCTCTTTCACCACCTGGCTTATTTCACTTGGCATAATGCTCTCCAGTTCCATCCATGCTGTTGCAAAGCGTAGGATTGTTTTATACGTGTGTGCAGTACCCCTGGCTTTGAAGAACCACCAAACCTAATAGGAAGGTTTGCTTGGCAAACAAGGCTTTTCAGTTTCGGCAAAGACATAGTAGGCCTGTTAGTTTTAGAAGAGCTTCTTTTTGGAAACCATATAGTAGGCATTCACAGCTAGCAGCTGGTGACCACGTTACCCCCAAATTTTAATAGCCTGCAGGTTGTGGACCTCACTTTCCCCATTTTATCCCAAGGAAGGTTATATAATGTCCTTCCGCAGCACTTTCTGTGCCTGATGTCCCAGTGTCCCTCCTATCTTAGTTGTTCACATCCCCAAGACACCAGATTCCTAGACTGTGAGCTCTTCGAGGTCAAGGGTCCACATCTTGCTCCATTTTGCATCCCCAGGACTTAATCCTCACTTTAAGGACTGTTTTGTCCTCGATGAAACTGCAACATTTGCTGAACAATCCAGGGGCAAACTAGAGTATATGCAGGTCTCAATTCTCAACCTGAACCTTTTCAACTCCTGAGGGTATCTGTTTCATCAAAAAAAAAATAGGGAAGTTCCCAACAGCCCTGTCATTCCTAAAGTCATTAATTTGTTCCAGGAAAGACATATGGCTAAGGGGAAAACAGTAGCTGGGCTGACAGGCTTTGGTTTAGAATCCAAAGCTGTGACTGTAACCACTATGGGAAGTCTTATGTTTTCTCTTAATCTGAAAAAGCATATTCAGTAGGCAGGAGTGAGCTGAGAAGTTTTTGTTTTGACAGCTTTGGGACATCTGAGGTGTTATATACAGAGAGTTTCTAACCAGCTTAGAAAGACATGTGGCCAAAGCATATGCAGGCAAATGACTGATCAAGAGTGAGAAAAATGAGAGGAAATCCTCTTAAAATGAAATGTTTTGTCAAGGGCAACCTTGGATGCAAAACTTTATGTCAGAGGAGGCCTCAGATTAATAGCATTTTAACTAGCCCATTTGGGTAGATGACTGGTACAATTTGTCTGTGGGAAATGCATGGGGGTGTGAGCTGTCAGGACACACAGCCGTCTGGTCAATAGTCTCCTCTTACAAATGGAGAAGTTAGGCACAGAGAGGTCAGCACCCTGCCTGAGGCGGGCTCTCTGGTTGGCAGAGCCCACCTGTGACCCCTCCAGAGCAGAGGCACAGGCCACGGTTCCTGTGCTCTCAGACTTGGACTACAAAGCATTTCCTCACGTGTCACTCCCGTCTATTGCTTTACCCATCCCGTCCTTTAACTCCGAGTCGCCACCAGCCCAGTGGGCTTGTGCTTTCCCAAGGGTTGCATGTCAGCACCATCCTGGAATGGGTGGGCCCAGGGCCAGGCCCAGTCTCGTTGCCTCGTTGTCACCTGGAGACCTTAAAAACAAGATCCTGGGTTCTGGGGACTGTAGGGCAGGTTTGGGAACCACAGGCCTTTAATTCAACTCTTTATTGCCTGTTTCGATCTCCTTTGTAACATCCAGGCCAGTGGTGTTCTAGCCTCTGTCTGAAGGGGAAGAGCAGAACAGTGGGGAAGAAACTTACTCTGGGAGCTGAGAGGTGGAATTCATTCTCAGTTCTGATTCTTGTGAGTGATTTATTACCTTTAGCCAGTACACTACTCTTTTGATTCTGTTTGTCATCTGGAAATGGGAATGGTCATGATTCCTAACTGGCAGCATCGCTGTAAAAGCTACGGGGACAGATATCCATGTGTCCAGAGCACAGGTGCCCTCTGACGAGGACTGAGGCTCATTCTCGTGAGAGGCCAGTAAAACAGCCTGCATTTTGGTGGCACGGCTCTATTGCTAGAAGGCTTTTCCTTTAAACCCTTTAGTCCCTAGCTTTGCCCTTTGCAACCTGAAAGCACTTCACCTTTAACCGTGATACTGTCCAAGCTAGGATTTAATCCTGTGCAGTCCAGCTTCAAAATTTATATCACTACACAAAAATAAGCAATACTGGTTCCCCACCTGCCTGAAATAACCTTATTTTTCCCTCTGTTCTTAACAAAAATCCTAGCTAAACGTTTATCATCTATAGAAATCCTTTGACTCTTCAAGATGCAGTCCAAAAGTTGTCTGCACCATGAGCCTCTGGCCCCGCCAGGCAGTGAGTCTCTTCTGTTCTCTGTCCTGTGGTCTCACTGTGTCTGCTTACGGTAAGAGTCGAGTGTGAGAAAGTCCGCCTCCTCCACTGGACTGGGGGTTTTGGAAGGGCACAAAGTCCGTCCTTGGGCAAGCTGGTATCTGTTGTTTTTTTGAGATTGGCATCAGAGAGGAACTCCATATTCACCTCCAGCCCCCAGGAGATCCTCACCAGCAGAGACAGAAGAGTAAGTGGGCAGGATCGTTTTGCGTGTTCTGAGGTGGAGACCTTCTGTGTCCAGCAGCCTCCTCTGGCTATTGTGGGTACCACCCTACTCGGAGCTATCGTCCCACCTACTGGTTTCAGGAATGATCTCATTTGGATGGACGTCATGCTGAGCAGTCTACATACTACTAGAGTTTCTATCAGGTCTACTTCATTCTGTTAAAAACTTCACATGGGTGGTTGCTCCCATGGATGCTTCCTGGAAATCACAAGCAGAGAACTGGACTGGAAGTCCAGACTGAGTTCCGAGCCCCACTCTCTGACTTCTCCAGACCCTAGCTATTCCAGTTTAGCCAGTGACATCACCTTCCTAAGCTTCAGTTTTCCCATCTGTAAAATGAGGAGCCTGGGCTGGTAAATTCGGAGGGCCTACAATTTTAATTAATTTCAGTTTTCTCTTTTTGAATGAAGAGCAAAGTCCCATTTGCTTATTCTGTAACATTGTTATGGCCACAGATAAGAGAAATGAGAATTAAGCTTTTCGTGCCTATTTCCCACCATGTGGGCATGCGTGCTAAACAGCCTCTCCCAAGACTGTCTTCCAAGGCTGTGTTTATATAATTGATTCATTGACGGAGACTTGGCCCTTCTTCGCTGCAGCTTGATTATAAGTGAGCTAAACAGATGTCTCGAATTGGGTGGCTGGTTCCCAGATGCATTCTAGGGAGCAAGCTGGTGGGAAGTGAATGATTTCAGTTCCAGGCCCCATGACAAATGACGAGTGGCTGTGGGAGGGGTCAGGCAGGTGCCAGGTTTGATGCTAAGTTTTATGAAGTGATTGACCAGATGTTGATGACAGCTGCTGGGTTAATATCAAAGGTGACTGGTGGGCTAAGTGCCCCTTTAGGAGACAACCTAGAAAGGGAGGAGTGGAAGCCCCTAATTGTTCGAACCTAGGCTGGAAGTCAGAAGTCTTGGGATCCTGCTGACTAACCGCTAGAGCCACGCCACAGAGCTTGTTTCAGCCGCCTGCCCACAAGGTAAATTGGTCTTAGAAGGGTAGAGATGGAGGAGGCCTGAGAATCATTTTATTTCTTCACTTTATTTTTTCAGATGGGGAACTAAGGCCTAGAGAGGTTAAATGGCTTGCTTGAAGTCACACCACAGAGCCAGGGCTAGAATCCAGCTCTTGTTATTCAAGGTCTAGTGTGACTTCACTTCCAAAGGGAAGCTCAATCAACACATCAAAAAGCAGAGCTTGAGTAAGGAGTTTCAACAAGGGTGGGCATAGCCACAGCTTTCTGCCTTCAGTGCTGGGCGTGCACCCCTTTGACTCTCCTCTGCCGTGGCTGACCCCTGGAGCCACCAGAAGAGCCACAGTGATGGCTGCCCTCATTTCACTCTGACCTATGTGTGAGTCACTGCACTAGGTGCTTCGTGTACATACTGCATGTCATCCTCCTCCCAATTCCCTGAGATGGTCCCTGCTTTAATCCTCATCTTACAGATGGACAAATGAGGCCCAGAGAATTTACATAATTTGCCCTGAGATACACATCTAGTACAGTGGCGGAGCTGAGCTTTCATCTTGAGCAGCCTGGCTGCACACAGCCATAGCGTGTGTGCTCCTAAGTACTCCAGGGTGTGCCCTGGAGTATGGACATGACACAGAGCAAGGGAGGAGGACACCTGTTCTAGTCGGCATTTCCTGGGGTCCTCCAAGGTTAAGTCAGGTCAGCTTATCCCTCAGTTCCTAGTGGTAAGTAAATCCGAGGCTCTGCGAGACTGAGGTGGTAATGACATCCACGCACAGTATCTCACAGTTAAGAAAACACTTCCACATTCATTTCCTTATTTGTTTATCACAGCAGATATTTTTATCAGCATCATTATTGTGATAAACATCTCAGGTTTATACATGAGAAAACCAAGACTTATTGACCAAAAGTCTACGCCGATTGGCCCACAGGTGGAAGAGTTTCCTAGAATTCTCTAGAGATCTTTCTCCTTTACTCCTAAGCTGCTGCTTTGCCTCCCTCTGTTCTCTCCTCATCTTCTGTCCCGTGCACAGACCTGCTCTATAGCGGGGAGCCTCAGCAACCATTGAAAAGCAGCTGGCCAGCAGAAGCGTACATCTAGTATGCAAGAATCCAGCAAGCTTTGCTGGAGATTATTTGAGCTATTGAATTATTGGGAGATGTTTGAAACGTAGCCGTGTATAAGTTTTTGCTAGCTTATTCCAGAAAACTATACTCTAGATTTTTGAGAATGTTCCTAATTCTTTAAGATATTATTTGCTTGTTACCCACAGCTTTGAATAAATCATCATCATCATCATCATCATCATCATCATCACAGGGTTAGGAACAGGGTTTTAGTACCAATTTTGCAACCCACACACTGTGCATCCTTAGATGAGCTCCAACATGTCTCTGAGCCTCACTTTCTCAATGTCAGATGGCCTTCAAGGTCTCTCATGACCCTGAAAGGTAATGATTGGGAAGTTCTGGAGATTCATTTAAGAAAAGGGGACCCTGCCTGGTGCCTTAGGATAGGCGATAGCTTAGGAAGTGCCCTTGAGCTGGATACAGTCTTTAAGAACTGACAGTGTTTTGAGAATGCTAATTTCTGGGGCTCCATATAGTAAACCATAAGTTCAAATATGAAGCTCTGTTATGCGACCTCTAAGAGAACTGTATAATTCACCTATAAGAGAATTGCCACATCGACAGGACGCTTCATATGGCTCTTTGTTGAATGCACAAATCAGGCTTGTCGGGAAAACATTGGCATTTGCATGTGTCAGCCATGAAGCAGTCCAGCCTCGGCTTAACCATGCCAGTAAGCTGAGCCTGAGGAAGTGAGATCTGGTGGTTTAGTAACTGACGTCCAGCCTAAGCCAGACCTGGGGCTGCCTGCGAGGATGGCATTCGGCAAGGCCTCCATAGCTAACAGAAATGGCTACCACACTGTGTGTGAGGGACTCTGACCAGCCCCATGACCCTGGGAAAGTCCTTTTTTCTTGCCTGGGTCTTGTTTTTTTTTTTCATCTGTCCAATGGGAGAAGCAGTTGACCTCAAATGTTTCAAATTTTAATAGCCTCTGACTCCGTGAGTATCACCTAAAGGCAGACATGCCAACCTTCCCATAGTACACCGCAGCACTAAGGGAACAGTCACCTTCCATCAGTTGGAATGCCCTACTTAAATACTGCTTCTCATGGTAAACATGAAGTGTGTTCACAATGGGCATGGCTGTGCGCATTCTGAGCCAGCTCACGTGCACTGGAATTTCTCCATTTCGAGCACATGCATCGTCTCACTGAGTCCTCCCAGCAGTTATGGGAAGTTAGGCTTACCACTGATGTAACTGAGGCTCAGAGTGAGGGAGAGAGCACCCCTATACCACACTGCTGACAGGTGGCAGAATTGGAGTCAAATTGTAGGTCTTGGGCTCTGTCCCTGAGGAAGAATCATGATGATACTAAGGTCACCTAATGAATAACACATACGGGCAAAGATACATAGGAAAGGATATGGCTGGGTGGTACCGTAGAGACCACCATTTAACAAGTGAGGACTGTCAAGCCCAATATCAAGGCCATCTGAATTCTGGCGGTTAAACATCAGGTCAAAAACTAACTAGAGATAGGAAAATAACCCCAGGACAAAATTACAATCTTGTTGCCATATTTTAAACTAGCAGCACACCTGATAATTCTCTGTTTTCAGATGCAAATCCCTTGGCCAAGTATCCAGTTGGATAAACTCCGATGGCCATAGAAACCTTGCAGACCCCACCCTCAGTTCCCTCTTCTGGGACCCCTAGCCTTAGCCAAGAAACATAGCAGATGTCCTGGAAGACGTCAGCACACCTAGATGGGAACATTGAGCCCTGGGCCTCACCGTTCATGTAGCCTTGGCTTCCTGACTCACACGTCCACTGGGGTAAAGACTTGCATCTTAGAGATGTGTGCTCTGACTCACTCCTCACCAGAGCGGCAGTTCCACTGTTGAAAGGTGGTGTCAGGTCCTTTAAGGACAGCTCAGATGCTCTGGCTTCTGTCCTGCCACCAGCTTGGCCCTGCCTGTCCCTGCATGGCTTCAGCTGCTGTCCTCCCTCATTCAAGGTCTCAACCCCTACTGGTGTCTGTGGCTCTGAGTGTGGGGAGCTGTTTCTGCTACCACTTTGATTCACAGTTCCCTGTTTGTGAGATACTGACTTCAAGGCCTCAGGCGTCCCAGGGAAGACGCAGATCAGTGGTAGTCTACTCAGTTGCTTCCTGTCACGGTCACTTCAGATGTGAGGTGGGGTAAGACGCCTGCCTACATCACAGGCATTGAGTAAGGTAATGATGTAGGGTTCCTGGCCTAGCATCTGACCACAGAAAACCTCAGGAAACGTGACCTGTTGTGAAAAGACTTTCCAAGGCCTTCATGGAGGTCCCACCCTCAGGGTTTTGGGCTCTTCTGTACGCACACACCTAGTGCTGCCGAAGTCAAGAACTTAAGTGTGACCTGACCCCAAGCTTGACTTCTGAAACACTTGTAATAAGAGACAAAATGAAAAAGGGTGAGTGTCCTTGGAATTGATAAACATGTGTTCTTTTCTTTTTTTATTACTGGTATTCACTTTGTAATAATTGCTTCCTGATCTTGTTACGGCTGAGACTGAGTGACTTAACCAGTGGATTCCTGTGACCTGCTCCAGGACAGCTGCTCTTATGGCCTGTGCCACTCTGGGGCCATCTGGAAACTGGTCAGCCCCTGAACGAGTGTTTAAAAACTAAAGGAGGCAGCTTGTCCCCTAACTTGACATTGACTAAGGGACTGAAGAAACTAGTGGTAAGTCCCTGGGTTTCCAGGGTCAAGATCCAGAACTCACAGAAGGCCTTGACTCAAGGGATTTTTGTAGGGTTTTTTTTTTGAGCCTGAGGTCAGTCTGGAAACAAAGTGGAAATGTTGGGGTTTCTCAGCCTGCCCAAGTGAAGATCTGAGTGTCCAAAGTACACATCTCCCTGCTATCCTTTCATGGTATTACAGAGAATGCCTGAAACGTGATGCAATCTCCTTCACGTGGCTCAGGCTGGGACAGCCCCCATCTCTGCCTGGTAATGACCTTCACAGATGGAGGGCACCGTAGAGGGTGTATGCTCAATTTATTTCACTTTTCAAACGCACAATAGACATAGTGCATAGAGGGGAATACACCTGCTGAGGTCCTTCACCTACTGTTTGCAGGACTGAGCCTGGAACCATCCCACTGCCCTGCCAAGACCTTTCCCTTAGCAGCGCTTGACTCTCAGCAGGCCAGCTTTTTCCAGGAGATTCCATGACCTTATTTTTCTTTCATGATGGAAGTGACTAGAAAGTGGGTAGTTGTGATTTCAGCTATGTGATCAGCACTGGAAAGTGCGTCTTTTTCTCGTTGTGTTTTTCAATAATTAGATTCTCCTCCTGGGTCCTAACTGGTACATAAAGTAAGGTTGAGGTCTCAGGGTTCTTCTGAAGATCACTGTCACTTTGCAAAATGTGCCTGACACAGAGGAAATATCGATCTGTCCCCTTAGGGTAGTGGAGGAGCCTTTGCAGATCTGGTGAAGTTGCAGACTTTGAGTCTAGTAACCAAATCTAATAGTGGATTGAGATTTTGAAGCTGTGGAGATACGGTGAAAAATACCTGGATTTTGATCATTATCCAGCCCTGGGTCCCATTCTGGTTCTGCCTCCGGGTAGTTCTTTGATCCTTGGGCAAGAAGAATACACTTTCTGAGCCTCAGTTTTCTCACCTGTACAGAGAGGACATCATTCACTTCTCATTGTTTTTCTGCAAATTAAGTGTAGTGACATAAGAAAATACCCAGCATAGTCCCTGGAAGATAGCGGGGACTCAGTGAGTGTTACTTCCCCATCCTTCCCCTCAGTGTGGACCTGCCTTTGCCGTTGGGTTACTTAAAGCGAATCACTGCGCTGAAGCCCTTGACCCCCCCGAGCCCCATCGGTAAAGCAGACTGGACGGTTCCAGCCTCACAGGGACTGAGTCAGAGGAGGGTTAAGGAGAGAGACTCACGAAGCACCCTTGGTCTAGAACCTCAGAAAAGACCTAAGGAAAATGAGACTTCACCCAGTGTTCTCAGGGAAGACACATCCCAGGTAGTATTGCACAAAAGGCAGTGAGGCTAGCTCAGGAGAAAGAACCCCGTCTTCATGTTTTATGAGAAGTTAAATCAGAGTGTAGAAAGGCCCAATTTAATTTCACTCAAAATGAGCTGTAGTGTTAACTCCATTTTTATTTAAAACCAAATAGTACAGCTTTGACAGCTAAAGGGAGGCTGCCTTGGAGCAGGAATTTCAAAATGAACCCATTTGATAATCGGAATGTCTGCCTAGCCTGTTTCACTAGGCAGGGTCTGGTCCAAACAGAGCCGATTATTAGATTATTAGTTTCCAGAGTTTGAAGATCCCAACGCTGATGATACTTGATGATGGGATTTGATATTCCGTTCTCTGTTTGTCTATAATATGCACACAAAGCACATTGCCAGGCAGTGTGTGAGAATGCACACCATGCCACTGTCCCAAACAGAAATAGGATGGCTTTAATTGGAGGGTAAAAATCAAGATAGAGGATGGGCCACAGAAGTTGAAGCTTTGAGAAAGGTACCAATAGTTGTCGATGTGGTTTGGGGATGGCCAGAAACTTTCTCTCCCATCTTCTGACCTGATCATTTCCTAGTGTGGGTGGGTCTTTTTGAGCCTTCCCAGAAGAGCCAGATGTAGTACCTTTCATTATGAGGATAGTTTTTGTGTTACAGAGTACAGACTGTCGCATCAGTTTTCTCCTTGCATTCTGCTATCAAAACCAGATGCCTGGCAACAAGGTCTTGGAGATTAAGGCAGCCTACAACTCATGGGTAGCAATTCATAGCAGCAGCTCAGCCCCTGGAGGCAGGCAGAAGGTCTTCAGGGCTGATAAAATGTGTAGGCAGCAAGTGTCATGTCAACTCAAGCAAGGCCTGTTTCAGCTTGCCATTATAAAGGTGAACTGTCTGGATCGTGAAGGGCAAGTGGCATTAACCTTAGGACCAGAAGAATGGCAGCTTCTGGAAAGCAGTTGGTACATAAATCTCCACTGGCTGAGAAGCAGAAAGATACTTAATAGAAGTGTAATTGAATGGTTTTTTTTTTCTTCCCCCTAAACTTAGATAGTTTGGCTGGTGTCAATGGGAATTATTTCACACCTCCTGCAGGGCAGGGCCAGCCAGCTGCCTACAGGTATGACAGTCCAGCAGCCAACTGCCTACGTTAGAATTGGCCCCACTTCTCAGCATCCTGAAATTCTCAACAGCAGACTCCTCTCGGAGAACAAGATAGCAGTAGCCCCAGAATCACCTATTAAAATGCACAGTGATAATTGGGACTTAGCCCCCGTTAGCACCATCACACAGATGGATTTATCAAATTAGTTATAACCCTTCCGAGTGCAAGGATGTGGAACCTTAAAAAAGTTACATCAGTGTGGAGCTTTAGAAAATAGCTGGTCTAGTTCTCAGTGTGAGGAACCAGTGACGCTAAGTGGCTTATTAGAAGTAGCCAACCAATCAGGGGCAGGGCTGGGGCTGGGACCCAGGTTTCACTGGGTTCCTGTTTCTAGCATCATCTTATCTAAACCCCTTGGTTTATAGTTGAGTGTACCAAGTTCCACATATGAGGGGAGACTGGCTAAGCCTGGACACCACCAAATTCCCCCAAATTCCCAACCCGGTAGTTCGTCCTTGATATCATATTTATTCTTTCTTCACATCCCCATGCTGAGGTGAGATGATGAAGTAAAAAGTGGATGAATAACTTGCATTTTGGCACATACTCTGTTGATGCATCAGCCAGCATTGAGAGCCCAGCAGCTAAAAAGTACTTCATCCATTTGGGCAATGCACAGTGAGTAAGGAAGGGAAAGAGAGGTGAGTGCATCCTAAAAGGAGGGCAAACATGGGATGATTTGGACACACAGATGATTCTCCCCAAAGAAGCCCAGAAAAAGGTCATAAAACTTTCCAGGGCATGGCCTCGTCCTGTCTCTCTTTTCTATTTCTTCTTACCCAGTGACCTTTCCCGTTCCTGCCCCAAGAGACTCTAAACCTGGATTAGCTGGCATAGCCTTGGCCTTCCTCTCTGGTGAGGGGTTGGAGGTTAGACAGGGCTGGCAACCAGGTCTGTGAGTAAGACTTGCATTCCATTTGGCTCCCTCTTCTCAGACAGGGCAGGACCTGACTCAGATTTTTCCTGGGCATCGGCAATGGACTAGGCTCATGAATATAGATAATGCATAATCCTACGAGTTCTGGCAGCACACTCCAGAAATAGTCATTATCACCCCCGAGGTACAGGTGTGGAAATTTGAGGCCAGAGGGGTCCATTTGATTTCCTAGCATCACCCAGCTGGTAAACGGCAGGGCCAGACTTAGATGCAGACCTATCAGGCTGCAAAGTCAGGCTCTGCCCACGTGACCTCAGGCCCTCTCCATGTCTCCAGGCAGCCTCCTAGGATGCAGAGCGTCTAATGATACAAGGCGTTAGCTCTTTTTTTTTTTTTACCTGCCTTACCTGAGGACACCTTCCATCATCTGAGTCATACAAAGATCACCATTTTTTCTCTTAGTCTCTTTTTCACCAACATGGAGCCCGCCACCTGTGAATTTGACAACTTGCCTCCCAAGACAAAGTGAAGACTTGTAGGAGCTGAAGGCCAGCTTTCGGGAGTGGGAGAGTGGGGCTGAAAAGTCACATTTGGGAAGCAGTGTGCTCCGCTGACCGCCGGCTGTTGTTGCAGGTCTGGAGTGCAGCTTCGACTTCCCCTGCGAGCTGGAGTACTCCCCTCCACTGCATGACCTCGGGAACCAGAGCTGGTCCTGGCGCCGCGTCCCCTCCGAGGAGGCCTCCCAGATGGACCTGTTGGACGGGCCCGAGGCAGAGCATTCCAAGGAGATGCCCAGAGGTAAGGCCAGAGGCCACTGTGTTCTGGATGGGTCAGGACCGGCTGGAATGCCAATTTCTGTTTGAGAATTTTAAGGTCTCCCCACCCCTGCTCTATCCTATTTCCTCTGAAACCTGCTTTCAGTATCAGGGTCTCTCCATATGTTCTTGGACCATGCAAGGAAGGAGAGGATGCAAGTCCAATTTCAAGATCAATCCACTCTTTACTCTCTTACCAAGGGAAAAAAACCCAGGATTTCAATACTCTCTTTCATGCAGATTTCCCGTTGTAAGATGTAGGAGAAAGTGCTGATCTGTTTGTCCATTTGGAACAGGGTTGCCAGATAAATATAAGACATCCGGTTAAACTTGAGCAACAGATGATATTCTCATATAAATATATCTCATGTAATAGTTGGGACATAGTTATATTTAAAAGGTATTCCAATTATACTAAAAAAATTCAAATTTGATTGAGTGAACTGCACTTTTATTTACTAAATCTGGCAATCCTAATTTGGAAGGTGTTGTGTAACTAGATTAAATGTTAGTTTCAAAGCCATTAATGAAGTTCAGTCTACTTATTAGCTGTGCGGGTGCTTCTAATAGTCCTGAGCGGTCTACGAACAACCCCTTCTGAATTACCGTAGGCTGGTAAAGGCAGGCTCTGGGTAAGTAGTAGGTGCTCGTTAAACATTTGCTGAGTTTTGGGAGAGAGATGTGGGGACACTAAGCCTGATTCCTGCCTTCAGGTCTCTCTAAGGCAAACCTTAGAGCTTCTAATTCCTTGGACCCAGGAAACTGCTGACTGTGTTTCTGACTCTGAGGAAGAAATAGTCATTGACATGGTCCTTTCAGTTTGCAGAGTCCTCTTGCCTCCACTCTGTCACTGGGTTCCAGTTTTATGGGGACACCATGAAGATGAGAAGGCTAGGGCTCAGAGACAGGAGGTGACTTACTGAAGATCAGACAGCTTGCATGTATGGGTCCAGGTCTAGATGTCTGTGGTGATGTGTCCTAGACAAGGACACTTTCTACCACGTTGTGTTTCTCCTTTGCAGAACAAGTTACGGCCAGAGCTTGCCCTGGGGCCCTTACGTGGGGGCGATTACCCGAGACTCATGTTAGTGGGCATCTAACAGGAATAGGGCTCGGGAAGCTCATGGGGGTCGTTGGAGGTGGCACGGAATTACCTGATGCTCTCAGGCTTCTGCATCAGCCCTGAACCCTTGAATCCTACAGACTCTCCTTTCTTTTGTTGACTCTCTGGAACTTGCCTGACCTTGATTTATATGGTAAGCTACTTTCACCAGGATATGATGTATATTGTAGGATGTGTGTTTGTATGTAGATGATTGGCTTTTGACTCAATAGTGCATCCAGATCTTCTGGAGAAGTTATAAAAAACACTGCATAGGCCCTGCAGCCTGAGATTCTGATTCAGTAGATCTGAGGTGGGTCTAGAAACCTGTGTATTTTTAGATTTTTATTATAGAAGTTAGTGTGTGCAGAAAAGAAGATATAACATATATGCATGGGTTAAAGATTACAATAAAGTCAACACTTGTATTCTCACTGCCAAGTGTAAGAATTTGAACGTTGTCCATCCCTTTACAATTTCTTCTGTCCTTCACCAAAAATCTCTTCCTCCTTCAGAGGTAACCACTGTCCTGCATTTTGTGTTCATCATTTACCTGCTTTTGTTTATGGCCGTACCACTTAGGTATGTAGCCCCAAACAACATATGAACTAGATTTGCAGACTGTTATACCGATGGAATAATACTGCTGTTTTGTGATTTGTCCATTTCGATGCACGTCGCTGTGGTTCATTTGCTTTTGAATCCATTGCGTGAAAATACCACAGTTTATCTCTTCTACTCTCATCAGACATTTGGGTTGTTCCCAGGTTTTTGCTATTACCCACAATACTAATGTGAGCATTTTTGTATATATTTTGGTGCATGTGCATGTCTAAGAGTTTTCCTAGAGCATAGATCTAGAAATGGGATTGCTGGGTTATGGGTACAGCTTCCACTTTAATGGGTAATGCCGATGTCTTTTCCAAAGTGGGGGCACCAAGTCATATCCCCATTAGTGATGTGTTAGTATTCTTCCCTAGGACTGTGCATTCTCCCTGGTGCTGATATTGTCAAACTCTGTCATTTTTGTTCATGTGGTAGATAAAATAGAGTATCTTGTTGCAGCTTCAATTTCCATGGGAGTCTATTTTATTTTATGTTTTTGTAAGTGTCTCGGTTGATTCTGAGGCACCGCTAGCTTTGTTGTGCTGTTTGTTGTGCTGTGGATGTTTCAGACTTATTCCCGTTCAGCCTCCCCTAGGAATATCTCTGGCTCTCAGTCCCCAACTTCTAGAAATAGTCCTGCAGTGCATACAGTTTTCATCTTTGTAGGTGATAACTATTGTATTGTGATTACAATTCAGTGAGATAAGGAGAGAGAGAGAGACAAATATCAATTGTACACATTTTGTGGAGTCAGATTTTATAACTTTGAAAGCTGGTGCTTTTCAAATTTTTAAACACTTTTTACAACAGTGCCAACACATTGTGCATTGACGCTCTCTGCCCATTTCTCCTCCTCCATCCTCTCTATCTGTGGTCTCTGACATCTGCGCATTACACTGATCACTGTGAAAAAAGGAAAGGAAGAAGGAGTGGAGGGAAAGACACTCACTTATCAGTGTGGAAATATGTCAGTGCCTTTATGTTTTTAGAAAGCTGGGTCCCAAGAACCAGGGCATGCACTGAATGTGAACCTTTTCCCATTAGATAAATCAGCCAAGATTGGAATATCTAGTTTTTAGTAATTGTTGCCAACTTCCATCTCTCTGAAAAATCATTGCTCTTCCAGTGTGGTGGTATGTCACATCACTAAGGATGACGATGTGAATAACCATGACAAATGCCACTGTGGAGACACCAGTCTACTTTATCAAATTCATTAGTGAACAAACACATCCAAATATAACTTGGGGAAATCTCACCACTGTCAAAAAGCTTGTGTTTATTTTTCCTGGAGTCTATCAGGGGGATCTATACTCACACAGCCTTGATCAGTCTTAGAAATGAGGGACCCACATCCCAGATTCCATAGGGACACTTCTGGAATGTCACTGAGAGGTGTTCAGAACTTTCAGTAATGGGCCGTTCGTTCTTTTTTGAGTCAGCTGATTACATCACTACCTGTTCCCTGAAGTAGGGTTGTATGTCATGAAGCAGGCCGATGCATCTTCAAGTCCCTTGACCATCAGAGAAAGAGGTAAAGGTGAAGGGCGAAGCAAAGACCTACCTTCTATGTCTAACTCCCAGCTCTTTAGAATCCCACTTCCTTTGTCTTTTTGGCAGACAGTATGCTGGTAGTAGAGATAAGAAGGAGCGATGAGTGCCCTTTAGACTGGTGTAGTCGCTAGAGTTTTTTTTAACTGAACATTTATTGGTTAGATGGTATTTAGACTCTATTGCCATATTTCTTGTCAGGGGATATAGAAGGGCCAGAAAAAAGCAGTGAGATAATACCAATCATAGATAATGAACTGTAAGATTATAAATTCTGCATGATTTTAATTTATGGCCCCTGTAGATGAGAATAATAAGGGAGATACAATTCAGAGCAGCAAGATAATAAAAAGTGATGATCTTGATGGAACACAATATTATAAATTAATAAAGTCTTGAGGAATCATCAGGTTGATGAATTCTATGACTTTTCAAGAAGTCCCAGGGGCATATTTGATTTCTGCTCCTTCCAGTGTTTTGGAATGTAGTCAAAGGAACATATCTTTCTTCTCCAGAAAGACAAGATTTTGATCTCTAGCATGAACCCTAGCTTTAAAATGGAAATCGGACCAGAAACCCTGCCTCAGAGCCGCTCCCCAGCCCCTCACTCATATGCAAAAAGATGGAAGTAGACGCAGCTGCAAGAGGCTGACTCTTCCTGTGTCAGCTCAACTTTTGTCCAGGGCACCGAGTCTCAAATTCATGTTTTCAGTTGAGGACCTGGGTAGAGGACTCTGCTACTGAGATTCCTCTGTTTGCCAAGATCGCTTCATTTTCAGAAGGTCGGGAAACATTGTCCTCGAGCTCAGGAACGACAGACAGCGCTGGGACGGGAGACCGGGCACTGCAGTGCCAGACTGGGGCATCGGTCTTTTGGCCCACCCCTGTTACACCTGCGTGTGGGAGTTTCTGTGGTTGCTATAACAAATGAACATAGACTGGGTGGCTTAAAACAACAGAGACTTATCCTCTCCCAGTTCTGGAAGCCAGCAGTCCCAAATCAAGATGTTGGAAGGATGGTACCGTCTGGAGGCTCTGCAGGAGAGCCCATTCCATGCCTCTTCTCTGGCTTCTGCTGACTGCTGGTAATCGGCGGTGTTCCTTGGCTGGTAGACGCATCACTCCAATCTCTGCTGCATCTTTACATGGCATTCTCCTCTGTGCCGCAGTGTTTCAAATCTGTCTCTTGTAGGGACACAGGTCACACTGGATTTAGGGCCCACCTTAAACTCAGCGTGATCTCATTTCAAGATCCTTAATTACATCTGCAAAGGTCCTGTTTCCTGAGTCTGTAATTATTCATTACTTTTATAATAAGATAAAACATAGTATTTTTAATATCAAGATAAAAAATTCTCATTGAATAATCTGTTAAATTATTTTTTACTTTTTTTGGGGGGGACATGTTAACTGCTTTATGCCACAACAATAACCAAAAAAGCCAGCACTACTGATGGGGGTGAGATAGACGAGCAGACAGACGAGCAGGTGGTTTTCCTCCTGCTGGGGTGGGCACAGGGCATCAGCAGTTCCCGTGGGCTTACACATCCAGAGCAGCCCACCCTAACCTCTGCCTGCTCGGCTAATCCTTAAAGGGTTGGAAAGGGTACTTCTGGCACCCCATGTGCCCCAGGCTCAGGAACGCACGCAGGGGCCAAGTGCAGAACGTAGGCAGGAGTGACCTAAATGTGTTCTATTTCAGTTCAGTGTCTGCCCTACATCCGAAGGGTTCCTGCTCGTCATGCCTTTCATTTGAGCATGACCTCTCAACACACTAAGGTTACTGGGGGGATTTGTAGCCTCTCATCCCTGTCCCTCTTCTGGAACTTTCCATAAGAGGCTACATTAGTGTGCTAGTTCTGTTTGTAGAAATGTATCCCTTGGATCCTGAGCAATGAGGTCATTGGAGCTTAGATCCTGACTCTTGAGCAATCCTTTCCACAAGGTGTGCCTTGTGATTCTGTCATCCTCATGGGGTTATGGTGCCAACCTGGCAGCTGGAGCTGGAGCTTGAGCTCCAGAGAGGGACCTGCTTTATGGAACAGGGTGTCTGGTGAAGTATCTTGCTCCTCCCCATTAGGACGGTCCTCTCCTAGGCTGTTGCCTCTGTCTTCTAAGGGAATCCTTCAGTGGGAGGGAGGGAATGGATTAAGCTGAACCTAACAACTCTGCCCACAGGGCAATGGGGATGTAGGCATGTCGAGTAAGGAAAGAAGGACAGATATTGCAATAGAAGGGACTTGGGCTCTTGTCCCAGAGCTGCCATGGGAGATGCCACTTTATTTCTTTGACCCTCGAGTTTCTCATTTGCAAGGCGAATGTCTTAGACTATGTTGCCACTGAGGCTATTTCCTGCTCTGATGTAAGAATGGGATTAGGCATATCCATTGCCAAGGGTGGCCATGTGTACTTGGCTCAGAATCTGTGAACCACAGAAATCCCCCCAGCCTTGGGAGAAAGATCCACCTCCCAAGGTTTGGCCGTGGTTCTGGAAGCCCGATAGCCCCATGGATTGGGTCACTCTCTGAACTGCAACATCAAGACAGGAGCATTGCCTCTAGGAACCTGCGTGGCGCCCTGGAGGAGGAAAGAGGAGGTCCCACATCCATTGGCACAGACGAACTGGTCAGGTCAGCCGCTGGAGGCGAGGGGCCTGAGGCGAGTTCCCAGCACAGTGCTGTGGGCTGTGTGGCAGCTAAGATGATGACCGCCCAGAGCAGTCCTCATCCCCAGAACCTGGGACTAGGTTGCCTTTTGTGTCAGAAGGGACTTTGCAGATGAGATTATCCTGGGTTACCTGGGTGGGCCCAGTGCAATGACAGGGGTTCAAATAAGAGAATGAAGGAAGCAAGAGAGCCAGAGCCAGAGAGATGTGAGGATGGTGGAAGCAGAGACCAGACAGAGACAGAGACTGAAGGGCATTTATTATAATTCTGCAGTAGTTTGTGTCAGTTTTAACATTTTATTTGTTCTTTGGGTCATACATTTCTTCATTGAACCCAAGCTAACTGTAAGTCCCAACCGAAAGCAGGACACTGCAGATGAAAACCTAAGTCAGGGTGGGGGCACAGTTCCATGTACGGCGGCAGCACACAGCTGTGGGCACCGAAGACAGAGGAAGGGGCTGCGAGGGCAGAAGCAGGCAGCTTCTAGCAGCCGGGGGAAAAAAGGCAAGCGAATGGATTCTCCGTAGAATCTCATCCAGAAGGAACAGAGCCCCACCAGCCCAGTTTAGACTTCTGACCTCCAGAACTGTGAGATAATACATCTGTGTTGTTTTAAGCCACTGAGTTTCTGGTAATTTGTTACAGCAGCAACAGGAAACTCGTACAGCAGGTCTTGACCAAGTCTGGAGAAAATGTGATGTGCTTGGGTGTCACCATTCCAGAAAAAGCAGGGCTTGGACGGCTGAGAGGCCTCGGAGAAAACTTCCTTTTAATTATCATAGAAGGCATTCCATGAGTTATTGCTGGGAGGGCAGTCTGCAGACCAGGCCCGCCCCACCCCCCTCCAGCAACACAGCAAGCATCTTTGTCATCCACAAATGGAACAGAAATAGTAGCAGCAGGATCTGAGGCTAGAAATGAGCAGCTGGGTCTGGGAGTTTGTCTCCTATGGGTAAGAGGGACCGGAGGCAAAGGGTCCCGGAGAGGGGCACTGCCTGAACTGGTGGAGCGGGGTGAGCTGTCCTCCCTGGCAGAAGGCAGCCATGGCATGGCCCAGGGCTGCTCCTGTGAAGCTCCTGAGCGAGGGTGGCTGGGGGAGGCGTGAGTCACTGCACAGGGACTGGGGGAGCTGTCAGCTGGGCTCAGGGACTGGCCCTGGGCTCTGTCCCAAATGAAACTGGCAAATGCTATAGACTACAAAGTGCTTTCCATGAGTGATCACGTTTGATTTTCGTAACATAGCGAGGTAAGTATTATTAGTTTTCCTAACCTAATAGGTTGTTAAACTGAGGCTAACCCATAGCTTTAGACAGAGGAAACTTGGTCTTTCTCATTTTTGTGCTGTCCCAAGAACCTGGCCTAAGTTCCAGGATGAAGTAGATAATCATGAAACATTTCTTGACTCACAGATGAAAGCTTAGAGAGAAAAAGTGAATTGTTCCAGTCTGCAAAGCCTGTGTGTGGCAGAGCTGGATCTTGAATTTCGGTTTTTGAACTCTGAATCCCATGTTCTTTATGTTGTATCAAACTCTTCCTAAAACACAGTGTCTTACCTACCTAAGACTTACCTTCATTGATTGCCTAGCAGTACATTTGAACATTTGGGGCATTGTCCACAGGCCAGTGATGCCGAGGAGACTCGCTCTGTTCTATGACACAATGAAATTATATCCCCTGTGGTATCTGTTAAGGGCAGAGCGTTCAGAAGAGTCTTAGGAAGCCCACCCTCACCCACATCTTCTCTGTAGATGGAGAGTGGGGTGCTGCCTAAGACACCACAGCATGAAATACGCCATCCAGGCTACTGAGTGATGCAATTAGTGTGAGTAGGTTCTAACCAGCACTGCTTTTTTAGAAATGAAAAGAGCCCTGTGCTGAGAGTCACAAGTATGCAGTGGACCTGCCACTGGCCGGCATGTGACCCTTGGCCTCAGTTTTCAAATTGGTAAACTGAGTAGGTTGGGCTGGGTTGTCTCTAAGAGTAAGTGAATCTGTCTTTCTGAGTTCCTTACTTCCTCTTGTTAGGAACCTGTCCTTAGGTCCTTAGTGTTATCTGGAGTTTTTAGCCTCACTGAATTCTATAGGGTGGGACAAAAGGAGCTTCACGGTTGTGAGTATGCGAAACACAGAATTTATTCTTTTATTATTTATTAATTATTGTATTTTCCATATGAACAACTGTAAGCCTACTTTTTCTGCACCCTGTACATATCAAATGGTTCAAACAAGACACATGTTAAAGAAATATAGGCTCTGTCTAAGAAAAACCACGAACTGCTCTGAATTTATGCTTGAAGAGAATTGAAGGAAAGCCAGGACCTTGCAAAGAGAAAGAAAATAAAATTCTCTTGAATGCAATAACTACAGGGTAATTCTACCTAAAATGGAAGATAATCTTTACTCATTCAAGACGGAGAAAGACTGGTTCGGTGTGAGGTGAAGAGAGACCTGGGGCCGTTTTACCTCTGCGGCTCTCTCTCCTGACTCACCATGAATGGAAATGGAAATGGTGCACCAGAAACCACTCTGGAAACAGGAGAACGCCCGATGGAGCGCCGTGCAGTCCAGTCGCGCAGCAGTCAGCCCGGGCGCAGCGGGCCGAAGCAAGAGCTTCTGCCCCGTCTTGATCTAAGGACCATGACCCTGGAAGGCAGGGGGCTGATTCCACCCAGCTACCCACATACAAGAGTTCTCGGAGTATATCTCAGTTTAGGACTTTTGGACACGACAGAAGCATTTGCTGGGAATCGCTGAGCCCTCACCCGTGATGGTGGCCATGCACATTTACAAATAGAATTGCAGGGTCTACAGATTACACATGTGTTGGGATCTCAGTGTCCAGTTCTCCCCACTGAACAGCTGGGAAAACCTTTAACCTGGGTGGTTATGGGGGTAGTTCGGGTTATTCTTGTCCAAAGCATTATGATCTATTTTGATTCTTTCCCCTCCTTCCTTTAGAATTCTCTGTACTGGTTGCTAGTCATGCTTGATTGATGTGCATTTCTGGGGCATTAGGTCTTTCTTAGTTGATTTTATGGAAGCTGTTGTTATTTGGAAGTATGCTGGATGCTGGATTTACTTGTTAACGAAGTGGGTTGCATGCGTGGTCCGGGAGCTCCCCGCGTCCCTGTCATGGAGCTCCCTGTCCTGCACTTTTGTTGTCTCTGGCAACTGTCTTCTCTCTGATGTCATCAGCACTTCTGCACCTGGAGATGATGGAAGAGGTATTTAAAATATTGTGTTGTCCCCGGCCAGGTGGCTCAGTTGGGTGGAGCATCATCCCATACACCAAAAGTTTGAGGGCTCAGGTCCTGGTCAAGGCACATATCTGGGTGGTGGGTTTGATACACAGTCAGGGCGCATATGGGAGGCAACTGGTCGATGTTTCTCTCTCACACTGATCTTTCTCTCCCTTCCTCTCTCTCTAAAATCAATTAAAACATATCCTTGGGTGAGGATTAGAGAGAGAGAGAGATCGAGAGAGAGATATATCGCTGGCAATAAGGAGCTCCTTATTCCTTACACATAAAATGAGAATGATTTTCTCGTTGTAAAGTGGATAGACATTAAACCCACTGTGGCGACAATAGCAGAGGGTACTCTTGTTTAATACCCTTGTCTCCAGTACTGCTTGGGTGATGCAAATATGAAGTATTGTTAACACATCATTCCTTAGATTATAGGAATTTACTCCCCCTCTCCTAAGAATTCTTTTTCTTTATTTGTTAACATGATGTGTTTGTGTGTTTACACCTGGTAGGTGCCCATTGCACAGCAGTGTGCACGCCGGGGGCTGAGTGTGCGCATGCTCAGTGCAGTTGCTGCTGCCCCCCTCCCCCCGGCCTGCCCGCCCTCCCCGTGTCCAAGCTCTTAACACAGATTATACCCTCTGGAGAGTCTTTAACTATAGGCTTGATCAAGAACATTGATAGTATAAAAAATAGAACGATTAAAGTAATTCATGCTTTCAGAGTGGGATTTGGGAGAGGGTGAGAGAGTCGCAGTCCTTCTGGCACGGTGGTTCTCTAGACCCATGACTGTCCAACCTTCATGCTGCATTTCTTTCTCTTTTCTGTCACGTGCTTTTTTCTCTCTCTTCTATCCCTGTGTCCCTTTTTTCTCTTCTTTCCTCAACCTCTTTTTCTCCTAAAAAGCCAAAGGCATCCTCCCCATCTATAACTCTGGAAGCAGAAGGATCAGTGGTGGGCACATAGACTGAAAGTGGGCTTCCCCTACCGAAACCAAAAAAAACCAATTCAGACCTGTTTGTTGGTCTTCTGTGTGACATGTGTATAAGATACATTGGAGAAACATTGCTTGCTAGAGGAACGAGAGAGTTAGGCACATTCTGGAAGTCCTCTGCTCCATGAGGACAAAAATTAAAATAAAAATCTCATGTAATAGAAAAATAAGGTGAATCAATTGGCTTCCTTATTCCTGAGTGAAAATCAGTGTCCTTCAGAATGAAACCAGGTGCCTACATGAGTGAGAGAAGGATCCTGAGGGGTCCTCTGTCTTTCAGAGGGATTCGGAACCTGAGTTTCTGCAGGAAATCTGATTAGCAACACTGTTTCCAAAACCCTACCACCCGCAGCAGCAGCAGCAGCACCCCACAACTTTTTAAAAATTCATGATTCTATAAATGCATGAGTAGAGTCACCAAGCCCATTTACTTGGAAAAGGGAAAGAAAACATAAAGTGAAAATAGACGGAAACAACCAAAGAGCACGAGACTGATACGGAGCTTGGTGTGAGCACGCCGGGCCAACTCAGGTAAAGGACTCAGCCCGAACCAAGGAGGGCTGGGAGTGAGGGCTGAGCAACAGGAGCCCATGTGCAGGGACCAGCAAAGCTGTGTGGCACCTGTGTGTTAATTAGAAAAACCTTTCCTTCTCTGGGTGAAGGAATTAGGAAGAATGCCTCCTCTGGATGGATGCAGCCGGGGCTAGAACTCTAGCAGAGCGTGAGCTGAGTCTCAGCCCCACGCACCCCCTCACTCAACACGTTTTTGCAGAGCACACGTATCAGTCAGCTGGGTAAGTGGCCCTATCAGTGTTCACCAGGGGCTTACATTATGCCAGGCACTCATCATGCATTGCCTCATATGATTTTTTCAATAACCCCATAAAATAGTTTCAGAAGCATGGATAACCGTGTTCCCAACTAATGAAATTCAAAGAAATAAGGTGAGGCAGGACTTCCAGCTATTTCAGTTGAAGAGAGTAGCAAATTCTCTGCCCCAAAAGCAACTCTAAATTTGGACAAAATTGACAAAAACAATGATCTGAGTGCTCTAAAAACTGATCAGATGAGTATAACAGTCTGACAAGCATCTGCAGTTAACAAACGGCTGAACTTCTATCTTCCCTGCAGTGTGTGGTTGTGGGTAAGACCCAGGAAAGAACCCTGGGAGCCTGCGGCATTCTGACCTTATGCGTCTCCTGCCCACCTCGCTCAGTCTGCACAAAGGTCCTGCCAGGGTAGGGCGTACCATGAAGAACAAAAGCTTCTAGGCCACAGTTGAGGGGGGCTCACTTGATCTGGAGCAAGAGACAAGCTATATGCCCAGCAGTGTCATAGGCGAAAGTGATGATCAACTCAGTTAGCCTGAGGCTCTTCCATGGGAGGGGCAGGCATATTCAATGAGGCTATATGTATATTTCCAATGGTGATGGGAAGGGGTCGAAGCCAGCCACAGCCTTCTCACTAACCCTGAGACTGTGTGTGTGTGCAGAGGAGACGTGAAAGAGATCAGTAGCCTGAAAATTGAAAGCGCTACCCTACCGGCACACGTCTCTGCTGGCAAAAGACAGAGAAGACTCACCGGTTCAAGGTGTCTGGGCACATCCTCTGTCTAAACATTAGTACGCCACTAAGCTACACACAGATGTCCCCTAGGAAGCCAGGCTGAAAAATCAAAACAAGAATATTTTTTAAAAAGCCAAACAGATATATTAGCAGTCACACACTGCAGGGAAAACAGATTTCACAGATGTAGCTCAGCCAAGTTATTAAAGAAACAAACTAACTTAAGAAAGAAATAAAACAAAATAGCAACAATAAAAGAATCCACAACGATCTTCATAGCAGAAAATTGGAATCCGAATTTGCCAACAGAGCTGCCTTACAATAAATATTAAAGTAAGTCGTTCAGACTGAAATGAAATCATGCCAGGAGATAACTGGAGGAACACCAGAAATAGTAGACATGTGGGTTAATAAAGAAGACTCAGCAGATATGTTTTCTCTTACTTCTTTTCTTAACATCTCTGAAAAGCATAAGCTTATACAAATGCATGACTACAAGCTATACTGTTGGGCGGACACACACAGACAAGTGATACCTGTGACAGGGAAGGGTAGGATGCGGAGGGGAGCTGTGTTGGAGCGTACTTTCTGTGCTTGACTGGCATTGGATAGCACCAATCTGAAGCAAACTGCGGACAGTTCAGATGCATATAATACAGAGCAACCACCAAGAAAGGAACTCCAAAAATGTTTTAAAAATCAATAGAAGTTTTTAAATGGTACACTGAAAAATACTTTGCAGTCAAGTAGGAATAGAGGAACCAAGACGAGATATATTAAAAATAAACAGCGAAAAGATTAATGTAAATCAAACGGATCACTAATTATATTAAATGTAAACAGTTCAAACAGTCAATCAAAAGACAGAAATTGTCAGACTAGATTAAAAAAAAAAACAGCCAGATCCAACCATATGCTTTTCACTAGGTGTACACCATCGATTCAAAGAGGTGGAAAGTAAAGGATGGAAGAGACACTGTGACACAGTAACCATGAAGGAAGGGGAGTAGCCACCTTAATATCAGATAAGTGGACTGTGAAACTAGAAAATATTACTGAAAACATGGACATTTAATAATGATAAAAGGTTCCACTCACCAGGAATATGTAACAATTGTAAGTGTGTATGTATCTAACAGTAGAGCCTCCAAACACGTGAAGCAAAACCGTCATGACTTAGAGGAGAAACAGACAATTTAACAGTTACAGTTGGAGATTTGAATTGCCTGGTTCCAACAATGCACAGAACAACTAGACAGAAAGCGACATAGAAGACTTGAGCAGTACTGCCAACCAACTGGGCTGACTGAAAACTATCGTACATTCCACCCGGGGGCTGTAGAGTACACATTCCTTTTAAGGGCACAGAAAACTTTCTCCAGGATAGACCACAGGCTAGGCTATAAAACAAGTCTAATAATAGAATTCATACAAAATATGCTCTTCAACCACAATGCAATAAATTAGGAGTTAATGACAAAAGGAAATGTGGAAAATCCACAAATATTAGGAAATTATATAATCAGTACATGAAAAAAGAAATCCCATGGAAAATTAGAAAATGGTTAACTTAAAAAATTAAAATAAAATATATCAAACCTTATGGGACAAAGCTTAAATGCTTAGGGAGAAATGTATAGCTTTACATGCCTGTATTAGGAAAAAAAGTCTCAAATCCAAACCTAATGTTCTACTTCAAGAAACAAACAAAAATCAGTGGAAACCCAAAGCATACAGAGGAAAAGAAATAAAGATTAAAGCAGAAATCAATGAAATAGAAAACAGAAAAAACAATAGTGAAAACTAATGAAATCAAAAGTTAGTTCTTGGGAAAGAGCAACAAAATTGACAAACCTTCAATTAGACCTTCCAGTGGGGAAAAGGAGAAAGAAGACAAAACAAATTACCAAAATCAGAAATGAAAAAGATAACATCGTTACTTTCCCTAAAGAAATTAAATAGAAAAAAAAGAAATTAAATGATTATAAGGATATATTACACATATATTTTTGCCAATAAATTAGACAACTTAGGTGAAGTGGACAAATTCCTAGAAAGACACAAATGACCAGAATTAATGAAAAAGAAATTGAAAAATTTGAACAGACCTGTAACAAGTAAATAACTGGTTTTATTGAAGTGAATGAAATCTTCCCACAAAGAAAAGCCCAAACCCAGCTGTCTTTGCTGGTGAACTCTATCAAGTACCTGAGGAACAAATAACATGAATTCTTTCTTCATATACTCTTCGAGAGAACAGAGGAATGCACACCCCAACTCATCCTCTAAGACCACTCACTTTTCACTGGTACTACAGCCAGGAAAAGACATCACAAAGAAACAAAGCCACTTACCAACAACATTCCTTATGTACCTAGATACAAAAATCCTTAACAAAATACTACCAAAGAAAATCCAGCAGCATATGAAAAGGATGATACTGCAATAAATTGGAATTTATCCAGAAATGCAAGGTTGGTTTAACATCTACAAAGCAATCAATGAAGCACTCCTTGTTACTAGGGTAAAGGATATAAACCATCTCAACAGAAACAGAAAAGGCATTTGATAAATTCCAACATCCATTTATGATAAAAAGAAATCTCTCTAAAAACAAGGAATAGAAGGGAATTTCTGAAACCTGCAAAATAGTATTTTTGAAAAACCCATACCTAACAGCATACTTGATGGGAGACTGAAAGCTTTCCCCTAAGACTGGGAACAAGGCAAAGGTTTCCACTTTTGTCACTTGTGTTCAACAGTAAACCCAGCTGCTGCAGTAAGAAAAAGAGAAAGGTGAGAGGAGGGAGGGAGGGAGGGAGGGAGCGAAACAACTCCCACAACGAAGGCATCAAAAAGAAGAACATAGGAATAAACTTAACAAAAGAAGTGAAAGCCTTGTACACTAAAAGGCATAGAGCATTGTTGAAAGAAAGTAAGGATAATATAAACAAAGAGAGAGACATTTCATTCTCAAGGATGGAAAACTCAAAAGTGTAAGGTGGCATTTCTCACCAACTAGATCTGTAAATTCAATGCAATCCCTATCAAAATTACAGAAAACCTTTTATTTTGTAGCCTAAAATTTATGTGAAAGTGCAAAGAACCTAGAATAAATAAAGCAATCTTTAAAAAATAAAAACTTGAAGGAATTATGCTACCTGATTTTAACACTTGATATAAAGCCAAAGTAATGGAGACACTGCAATACTGGAGCAGAGAGAGGCATATATATCAACAGAACAGAATTAAGAGTCCAGAAATAAATTCCTATATTTATGATCTTTTGATTTTTGATGAGGATACCTAGGCAGTTCAACATGGGAAAGATAGTCTTTTCAACAAATAGTGCTAGGTTAATTGGATATCTGTATACAAAAATAAAATAAACTTAGACCCTTACCTTATACCATATATAAAAATTAATTCATCATAAATCATAGGCTTAAGTGTGAGAGGTAAAACTAGAAAAAAAGGAAAAAATCTTTTTGATTTTGTGTTGGGAAAATACTTCTTAGGTATGACAATAAAATCACAAGCAATAAATGAAAAATTAATAACTTCTACCTTATCAAAATTCAAACACTTGTGCTTAAAAGACACTATTAAGAAAATCAAATAACAAGACACAGACTAGGAGAAAATATTTGCAAATTATATATCATATAAAGGGCTTATATTCAGAATATATAAGTAAAAAACTTACAATTCAGTAATAAGACTAAAACTCCAGTTAAAGATGAGTCATCTCACACATTTCAAAAGGATTTAGATAATGCACTAAAGCTCTTTCTGGCATAAAGTTTGGCATATAGTAAATATTCAATAAATGATCAGAAAGGTTATAATTATTTTATAAATAAACTGAGCTCCAGGGAAAGTAAAGAACTTGCCCAAGGATACTCAGGGTGCAAGCAGCAGCATAAACCAGGCTGCAGCCTGCAGCATCCAAGGGGGAATTTGGAAAATTCCAGGGTGAACGCCGCACTGGGTGTGTGAAAGGTTGACAAGATGAGGCTTCTCCCTGTGTCTCTGTCCCATCCAGCTCTGCTATTAGGGGAGCTTGGGGAGGGGAAGGAGGCAGGCTGCGTTTAGTGGACCACTCTCCTGGTCTCACAGTGCCCACCCTTCCCCTCACTTGGTTTCGTTGATCATTTAAACATTACTACAGTTCATTGTCAGTATTATTTGAAAGAGAGAAAAGTTGGAAACTATTTTAAATGTCCATTAACAGGGGCCAACCAAAGTAACTAGGATTTGTCCACACAAATTTAATTACAAAATCAATACATACTTACTGTGAAAAAGTTTTAGGTAGCTGTAGGCACTGACATGGAAAACATTAATAGTTAAATTAAGAATGTATGTTGTAAAACAATATGCATATCATGACCTCATTTTGTTTCCTATATATTTATTTAGGTATATCCTCGAAGTACATATATCAAACCATTATCACCAGTTACTAGTGGAAAGTGGAATTTTGGTTGGAGAGCCAAGGGGAAATATATATTTCTGTATCATTAGAATTTTTTCATGTATTTCATTTATAATTAAAAACCAAAAAAAAATCTTTAAATGCTATTATTTCAAAATTTTATTTACTTCCCATTTTAAAAGAACGAAAGTGACTTAAAGTCACCCAGCTAGCAGATGGCACACTCAGGATTTGAGCTCACATCTGTGCCCTCTCCTTTTGAAGGGACCTGGATGAGAAATTAGGAAGGGCTTCCTGAACATAAGGTTGAGAATCATTGATCCATTTATCAGAAGAGGTCTCAGATTCTCCTGTTTGGGGACGTGGTCCAGGGGGATAATGGAGAGTAGTCGGGAATGGTTTGGGAACGTGGCCAGAGCCTTGTGAAGAGACAGGGGCACTGACCGAGAGACTCCTGGAAACCCCTTTTGTATCCTCCTGTGATTCCACTGAAGAAGGAAATACCATTTTGTTGATAGTATCATTAGGTAGCAGACTCCAAGCAGCAAGGGAAAAAGGGATCCTAGAAATGACCATCTAGTAATTCAATCCCTGTTCAAATAGTGGAACAAATATTAAGAGGAAAAAAATACTATCTAGGATAATGGAATTATGAGCAATAAGCATTATGGGTTTTAAAAGAACAAATCATGCCAGACAAAGTTGATTGCTTTTTTGATTAGTAGACTAAGGGAATAGAGTAGATGTAATATATCTTGATTTTAGCAAAAGGCTTGATAGTGTCTCATGAAATTTTACTCAGGAAATTAATTGAAAATGGCCTGGAGATGAGCACTGTTGTGTGAACTTCAGCACGGAGGCAGGATAGCAGAGGGGAGCGAGAAGTGGCGATGCCTCGCGGCGAGGAGGTGTGGGGCGGGGAGGTTCAGGTCAGGGGCCAGTTCTATTTAATTATTGCATCACTTCTCAGGAAGAAGTGGAGGCAGCTCTTACGTGAGTAAAATTTATAGTGTGTCTTATCTGTGTGTTTTAATGAAAAAAATCCTTGGGAAGCTAGCAAGTCTACCTGGTTTCCAGTCACAGGTGTAGCCCCATCCTTGGGGCCCCTGAGAAGCCCTGTGGATGCAAACAATATCATAATGAGCTTCAATTCTAATTCTGAATGATGAGTAAGTGTGATGGCCTTAGACAAGAGCCCCACCTGTCCTTGTCACCACTCCCTTATCCTGCTTAGGGACCCTCTCAACCCACAATACCAGGGAGCCCTCCAACACCTTGGAGCCCTGTGCTCAACCCTATAATTAAATGCTTCATACCTACCATTGTCAGGCCCCCAGTAGACATACAGGATAGAGGATGTCATAAATACATAAACATGAAGGATAGACCTAGTTCAGAGTAGGTGACAGACATGTAACCTGGTAGTGGTTATTGCTGTAATCAAATGTAAACAGCATTCCGTGGGAAAACAGGGGAGGCTGAAAGTACCAGTAGATGGGAGGTGAGGGGAGTTTGGGAGAGCCAGAGGTGGCTGAGGCCAGCCTTAAAGAGGAGATGACGTTTTGCCAGGGGCTTAAAGGGAGGTTAGACTTTTATATAGGATAGAAAAAGAAAGGGCAATTCAGCCAGAGGACAGAGACTAGTGAGGGAACCTGGACAAGTCACTGAACCTCTGTAAGTGCCCTGTACCACCCTAACAGGACTCACATCAGCCCTAGGTGGTTTGTGAGGATGAGGGGTGGGCTGTCTACGTAGGACACAGCGCTGTGCAGAGCAGAGGAGAGGCTCAGCAGCTGGAAGCCACAGTGGGTCGGGGCAAGGGGCCATGGCGGGTGTTGCAGTGAGACATGGGGATGAAAAAACAGGTTTAGAACCAACTGGTGAGGAAGGACCTTAAAAGTCATAAGGAATCCAGGCTTTTTATTTTTTTACATTATTTATTTTTAGAGAGAGGGGAAAGGAAGGAGAAAGAGAGGGAAAGAAATAATCAGTGTGTGGTTGCCTTTCACACATCCCCTACTGGGGACTTGGCCCACAACCCAGGCATGTGCCCTGACTGGGAATTGAACCAGCAACCCTCTGGTTTGCAGCCTGCACTCAGTCCACTGAGCCACACCAGCCAGGGCAAGAATCCAGGCTTTATAAGGCAGACAATAAATAGGAGAACTGTAATGAGCTTATAAATAGAGGAGTAACTTGACCAGATCTTGTTTTACCAAGATCACTCTGACAGTGATGGAGGAGGAACATGAGCACAGAGTGGCCAAAACACAGCCAGGGAGGAGGCTACTTAAGTAGTCAGCTGATAGACGAAGACTGAAACTAGGGCAGTCACATTGGGAGTAGAAAGAAAGCTTTGAACTTGAGATCTGTCTTGGTAGCCGAAGAAAAGAGACTTAATATTAATTTAGTTGTATAGAGCAGACAACTGGATATTTAGTACCACTGTCCAAGAAATGGAGCTCGGAAACAGCAGACCATGCGGCTGGCTTCTGTCACCCCACGGAGAGTTTCTCTGCACATATGCAAAGCAAGGCTCCGAGCTGTGTGGCAGGGGTGCCGTTCTCATCTTTATTACTTACCTGTGCTTGTAGAAGTCTTGATAGGCTGTCTGTCCTAGATCTCAGAAACACTGGTGAGTGGAGCATCACTTGTAGGACAAACATCTCTGGAGGTTTTACCCGAGGAAGAACTGGAGAAGCTGTACTAAGTAAGAGGAAGTAAATTAGGCATCAGTAAAACACGGGAGTTCCCAAAGATAGTACCCTCCTTCCCTTCTTCCAATCTTATGTTGTTGTTTTAATATAACAAAGAAACGTTTTCAACAGTCATTTTCAGGGTGCTTGCAGCATGGACCCAGACATTTCATTGTTTCTCGACTTGACATATAGGCAAACACTGGAGAGAAGCGTCATAAATATCCTGACCCGAAACATATCAGGTATCAGACTAGCCCTGCTTGCTGTGATTTCCTGCATCGCTACATGGAACCAAGTCTAAACTCTCACCACCCCTGACATCTGAAGCTCGATTTGGTCCTGTGCTTTCCTCTAAAGGTTAAACAAAACAGAATGAAATCAGTTGAAGGAACATATTGCCTGATTCATTGAAACCTGTTGTGAGAAGATATTAAATGACTTAGATCAGCGATTTTCAACCTTTTTCATCTCACGCCACACGTACACTAATTACTAAAACTCTGCAACACACCAAAAAATATATTTTTGGGGGGATCTGACAAAAAAAGATAGGTATAATTTTGATTCATTCGCACCAGACAGCTATTGTGTTGGCGATTGTCATTTTTTAAATTTCACAGTCTAACAGAAAAGGGCAACGCCCCTGACTAAACAGTCAGGTGTGGCATGTTCTAAAAATTCCTACAGCACACCAGTTAAAAATCACTGTCTTAGATGCATGACATAACAGCGAGTCACCCAAAATGCAGTCCAGTCCCTGGAAATGGTCCTCCTGGGGAGAAACCCACTGGAGGGAAATGGCGCCGGGGTGTCACAGTGGTCACCACCGCCTGTGCTCTTCCCTGGGTGAGAGGCGCTGAGGGACCGGGGGCGGGAGTGACGGAGGACGGTGGGAAGGAGAAAGGGAGGGAGAGCAATCATTTCGGGACCAAGAATTTTCTCTCGCTCCCTTCCTTTAAAGCTTTGACTGATTATGTTTACCTTGAGTCACCTGAAGTGATTAATAAGGGTGTAGATTCATGAAGGAATATTGTGTCAGTGTAATCAAGACAATTTTACTTAAACTTTTTTCAGTGTCCCCAAGATATAATCACTAGGTCATTTTGGAATCATGTTTTATGGCTGCTCGGGAAGATGAATATTATGAGTTTCAATGGGGAAATTAGGCTCACAGTTTAGTCTGCGCTGATTTATGAATTGTCCTTTAAGAAAATATAGTGGTAGCTGTACATGGATTTATGGAAAGTCAGGTTCAGAGAATGTGTTCACTGCAGGGAGAATTAGTCTAATAGTCAGACTTCCTGTGAGTCGATGTGCGAATGTGCAAATCTTGCTTCTCGTCTGTCACCACGCGGCTCTTCTGCGCCTAGTGCCTGCAGAGCGCTCGTCTAGGCCTAGTGAGAAACACATCCCGGCGCTGCACGATTCTCGTTCCCAGGGCCTCACACTCGCATCCAGGTGCCGTGCATCACAGACGCGTGCTAAGGGTCAAACGCCGTATTATGAAAGCTGGCACACAAATTCTTCTGGAGAGGAAACTGTCTTCCTTTGGAAAAAATATCTTAAAATGGATTGCTTGAAGGATGGATAACAGATCTGAAGTCATGGATGTCCATACGTTCTGATGAAAATAATGAGAGGACATTTTTTAAAAAAAGAGAGAGGGGAGAGAAGGCTGGTGAAACCATATTTTTTTCATCCTTCAGCACTTTAAAATGTATTTATTTGTTTTTAAATTTTATTTTTCAATTACAGTTTACATTCACTATTATTCTGTAGTAGTTTCAGCTATACAGCATAGTGGTTAGACAGTGGTACACTTTGCACAGTGGTCCCCCCGATATTGCCAGTACCCACCTGGCACCATATACAGTTATTACAATATTATTGACTGTACTCCCCAGGCTGTACTTTACACCCCCATAACTATTTTGTAACTGTCAATTCGTGCTTCTTAATCCCTTTGACTTTTTCACCCATTCCTCCCACCCCCATTCCCTCTGGCAACCATCAGTCTGTCCTTGTGTCTGTGAGTCTATTTCTATTTTGTTCGTTCATGGAAGGACACTCAGGAAGAGACAGAAAATGATGGAAACGAAGAGAAGATCCCACAGGGAAGAAATCAGTGCTCTTTGGTGCAGCTGTACACACTCTTGACTAGAAGGAAAGTCCCAGCCTTCCCTGGCTCTCTGCTTGCTGCCTCTCCCTTTGCTCTCCTTCTCCTCTTTCCCTTGCTTCTGTCTCTCTATTTCTGCTCTTCTCCCCAGTCGTCTCCTTGTTTCCTTCATCGTTCTTGTGCCCCCACTTCTTCCTGTGTGGCTTTCTCGCATTCAACATCACATTGGTCTGAGGGTTGACTGAGCTGGGCGGATTGCACCCAGGCAGCAGCTCTGCCCCCTTGGGCAACTTCCAGACAAGCGGGCGCCCTGGAGGGAACCGCTGAGACCTGCATTGGGCGCTCTTCTTAGACTGTTTGTTCCTGACTCGTCTGAACAAATTGGGTACAGATGACTTGGATTTTACAGTGTTCTGTGGTCTGTGTTCACAGTCAGTCCGCATACTTCATTATTTAGCATCTCCTGGACCAGAGTTAAATCACACGATCAGTCAGCAAGCAAGCGTGTTTGCAGGTCTGTGGGTGCAGAACCCTGGCTGGGCTTTGTGTCCCAGAGGGACCATCCTGGGAAAGCTCTCGATGCCTCCATTTTCTATGGTACACCAGGGACATGCTGGCTAAGGGCAAGGCTTCCTCCCAAAATTGTATATATTAAAGGGCTGTTTATTCTGTGATGTCCTGGGATGGGAGTGTTGATCTTTTCAAAAGATATATTCTAGCTACTAGTACAGAAAATGAGGATATGCAAGAAAGGGCCATATGAGATAAGGAAAAGGGAGAAGGCTGAGTAGGAGAGAAGAGATGAGACAAGGCGAGATGGAAGAGAAAGGGGGTGGAAGGGCAAGAGACTGATCAAATTGTTTCTATTTTTTTTTTACAAAGATCAAGACCCCAAAATGAAAATACATATATACATACATACATACATACATACATACATAAATACATAAGTTACATTTTTAGAAACTAACAGCCAGACTCACTTGATTAAGTGAACACTGCGTTAGAGCGAATTGTCCCTAAGGACAGATATTAAAAATGTAAAGATGAGTTGGTTTTTATACTGGTGTCTATTTACCTGGTAGGCTGATGGAATTTGTTTGTTTGCTTGTTTGCCTTTTCAATATCTTGCATCTAGTCTCAGCCCTGAGAGAAGTTCAAATGTCTCACGTTTCTTAAGGCGCTGCTCACATAAAGCATGTGGCCAGCTTTTGGGAGCAGTCCAGGCCCTGTCCAGTGCTAAGTCACAGAAGACAGCAGCGGCAGAAGAGACCCCCAGAATAAGAACCATCCCCAGGATAGACCCAACTAAAGGGCGGGCATCTCCTTAACTCACTTTCCCAAAGCACAGGAGCCCACTCCTGGGTTCAGTGATGTTTAGGCATAGACCAGCCTAGGGACCGTCACCAGCTGATTTGTCATGGGACGTGAAGTGCTGTCCATAAATGCAATGCTTGTTTCATTAAGGAGCATTGTTCCGGTGAGGCTGCAAATCTCCCTATCAGCCACTAATTCTTTTGCTTGAATGGAGGGGATCCCAGTCATTCCTGTTAACTACCTGCAGCTTGACAGAGAGCGTGTGCGTGGAGGAGGCAGGAGGAGAGGAAACCATAGCTCACGTGCACCCGGACAGGCGTTGAAACTTGGGCTTTAACATCATAGTGAGGAGGTGGAGGGAAGGCAATTTTGAAAGCCCAGTAAGATGTATGTAGTGACTTGAGATAATGAACCCCTCCCCAATTTTATTTATTTATTTTTTGCTGAAAGTTTTATAATTTTGAGTAAAATATAAGAGTTTTAAAAACCACAGCAGCTGGACAGTTGCTTAAACTGGCTCAGAGAGGGGGTTAAACTTATGGTCTCTGCTTTAGTGTAGTTTATCTTGGTCCATTATGGAGGTGAATATGTAATAAATATTATATATGTATATATATTAAGCAGCACACATAATTAAGAAAATCTGTATCACTTAATCCACCCTAAAAAGTAAATATACATGAATATGCATGCTAAAAACAGCATTCATTGAACTTGCATATTATACATCTTTAAAAAAACACTAATTTTTTTGAGGCCAGGTCAACCTCTTTACAAATACATGGGTGTTTCATTCGACCTCTTTCTTAACCTTGGCTCTTCCATCTCTGAAGAGGGTCTGTACTAGGCCACTGATTTCTCTCTGAGAGGGTGTTCAGAGTTATTTGGCAAAAGAAGAGATGCCAAACGAGCATCTTTCCATGCAGGTGGGCAGGTTGGGCAAACCAAGAGAAGCCTGGAGAGGCAAAAGCAACCTTATCATACAGTTCTAGATCTCTTCATTGGCGAATGTGGGCATACAGTCTGGGCTAGAACTTCTGCAAGTTCTGTGGTGTTTGTTGCATCAGAGCACTCTGCTTCTCATTGGAATGATGGTTGTGCAGAGGGGGAAATAACCTCCTTCTAAGTCTTCCTGTCTTCTCTGTGTCTTTTGGAATTCTTTGGCCTGGCTAGAGGGGTCATGGGGGGGAAGGATCAGGCAGAGTGCTGGAATGGAAGCTCCTGTTTTCTTGTCCTTGTTGCCGGCCCCACCTATGCCCACAACTAGGATATACGCTCGCAATGGAGACACGCCTACCATCCCTCCAGCTGTTCAGTTGAATGAGACAGATGAGCCGGCCTGCAAGTGACCTGAAGTGACTGGCAAAAATTAATTAACTCGCTGTGGAACTAATAATAAGCTGCCGGTTTGTTTTTTCTTTTCCTAACACCAGTCACCAAAGAGTTTTTCATTAGGGGGCTGAATGCTTCCTTTGTAACCACAATAACCTCATTAGTTATGGTCCCATCATGGCTGGAGAGTTAGACAACAAATCATTGTCTCCTCTTCAGCCACTGTGACCTAGCTTGTCATCTTTCATTGTCTTACTGGGAGGCGTTTCTCCCCGCCCCCAACATTCTCCATCTCTTCGTTGAGATCTCTTTCAGAAGTGACTTTCAAAGAAATCCACTTACAGTTTTTCATTGACAGCACAGCCTTCTTGTGTTTGGGGACCTGGGCACTTGCTCCATGTTTATATGACCAGCCTCCCTGGCTTCTTTGCCCAGCCGCCTTTGTTCAGTGTTTGGCCATCCTCATATTTGCAGGGTGCTTTACAATGTGCACGTCAGCTTGAAAGACTCTTTTAGTCTTCACAACAAGCTTACTATGCTATCCCATTTTACAGATGAGGTCATTGAGGCTCACAGACGTAACATATCCAGAGCCATGCTTCTTTTGAAAGGTGCAACTGGTATGCAGACAGGACTCCTGACTCCAACGCTCTCCTAACCCACCACAGTTGCCCCTTGGTCCCTTGTCTCTGGTTTTCATACTACATGTCTGGATACCTTCTGGACTGACCTGGTACATATATACATATATATACATGCATGTGTGTGTGTATGAACATATATGAACTTTATTTATATTAGGTTGGGTTATTTAAGTATTCAGTACAACAATTTACATTTGTAAAATTCACTTTTTGTAATGTACTTTCCCATGAGTTTGGATAATACATGCAACTGTAAAATCACCACCAAAGAAAGAAAAATTTTTCATCTTAAAAATCTATGTCATGCCTCCTCTGTGTATTTGAATCTGTATATACACATATGCTTTTGACCCTCAGACAGAATTATAGATTCTTAGAGGAAGAAGTCTGTCGACAGAGATAGACATAGAAATAAAGACAGGGATGGAGATGGAGATAGAGGCAGATGCATTTAGTGGAGTGGAGACTCAACTCCTGTGACCCAGTCTTCACCTATTATGTGATTATATGTCAATTAGTAGAGAATGCAAGAAGTATTGAGAAACTTGAGATTTAATCCAGCATTTTTCTAAATTGGTTAAACTCAATCCCTCAGAAAAGAAAAATGCAACTATATGTGTTTATTGTTTTCTACAAAGAGTATCTATTTTTAATGAACCTGATCTCTGAAACCAGCCCAGCCTTTACACGACAAGATGAGGGTGGTAGAGTCCAGGGGTCATCGGCCTAGAACCCAAAGGATCCTTCTCGCCCCACGTGACCATGGCTGAGCCCACCTGGACACAGCTCAGATAACTACAGGGAGGACTCTCTGAGTTTCTCATGGGATCTGCTGTTAGATTAATGTGGCTCTCCTGAGATATTATTATGTTCAGTATCTTTTCAAGCACCCAATAGAGTGGCTTGAAGAAACACCTTAGGGAGCTGGTATATTATCATTTACTATTCCTTTAGACATCTTAATATCTTTCCAAAATCATAAAGCTCAAAACAATTCATCCAGGTACACAAAATGCACAGTTCCCCAAATATCCAGTTTATTAATGCCACCATATTCAATACCTGCCAACATTTCTAAATGTCCCAAAGGCGCCACTTTTCCACTTTCAGGAGCAATCTGAGGTCACTTTTCTCTAATTCAGACACATCTAACCCTCTTAGATTTTGAAAGGTGGTAAATCAGAGACAAATATGGCATATTTTCTTTGGTTTTTGCACATTTCTGTTAGTATTTTTTAATGTTTCTTTGAATTCTATTTCTGGGAACCAATATCTGGTCTTCAGTAGTTAAGCTCCATTTAGCTCCTTGAAGATGTCTCTAGTTGGTGAAACAAAGACCTGGTTTCATTGGCTTGTAGTAAGCTAGCAATGACAGAAGCAGCCAGTTTATCATCTTTTCTTTATTAACAGATGTCAAAGTAATTGATGAGGACTTTTTTCCCCCCAACCTCTAGTATATCGTTTAAATGGATTGATTCTGGGGCATTTCAGTTCATTTGCTGACAGTGTCTTAAGAAGTAGAATGTGACTATAATCAATTTTCATTATCATTGTGTAGCTAATAGGGCTAAAAATAAGAACTCATAATTTGCTATGGCATGATTGATTATCCAAGAAGAATATGGAAACAGTGTCTTTTAATATGCCTGGACAGTTGCATTAGACCTTTAAAGTTTTTATCCTCAAAACATCATTTCCTGTAATTTTCTATCCACAGATAACAATATCAAGGCTACTAACATCATTTTTTCTGACTCTTAATGTCTATGGGTAATCTCCAGTTGTGGTTTTCATACCCAGGGTTCCCTGTACACATACTCATGGCCCAAGCTTTCTTTTTTATTCTTTTCATTCTTGTTTCTCATGGGATATTTGATAGAAGCCATGCTAGACTTGGAAGAGACAAAGCAGCCTCATAGAGTCCTGACTCGGCTTGTACAGGTTCTCTCTAGACCACAAGTCGGTCATCTGGAGGGTGGGATTCATCACAGAGTCCTGGAGGTGGTGTGGTAAAGACGGAAATTTGAGGATCACATGGTCTCATGAGCAAAGTACTGGGCTGAGAATAAGGAGACATTCAGTCATTCAGGCCAGCTCTTTTATCTCTGGAACTTCAGCTTCTTCATCTATAAAATGAAACTATACCTGTCCCATCTCACAGGGCTGTTGGGATATGCCCAGAATACAACGTACGTAAGTTTGCATTATAACTATAAAATTCTACATACTGCTTTTTACTACTTCTCATATTCTTTCTCTCCCTCTTTTGCATCCTTCATTCCTCACATCATGCATCTTCCTCAGTTCCTTTACCTTCCAGTAAAACTTTGGTTACGTTACTCCTGTCTGATATTTAGTGAACATCTACACAAATCTGGTCCTTTGGGATGTGTTGAAGCATTTAATCCTCACAATAACTCTGTGGAGTGCTTATTGCCATGGCCTCTTATAGACAAGTGACTGATGTTCGAATTAAGTTAACTTAGGTAAGCAAGGGGCAGAGTCCTGATTTGAACTGAAGACTGACTTGGGGGCACTGTCCTCAATTAGGTCTTCTCAGGTCTAAAGACATTGCTGTTTCCTGGCCCGGCCTAATTAAAAGACAAGGTATGATTCACTGAAAGGCAGAGAGAGACAAAGAACAGAAATTGGAGAACCCTCCAAATGTGTGAGTTGGTGGCTTTTTTCCTTCTGTAGGATTGATGTTTTTTGTGCCCTTCAAGTTGGCCAGGAAACTTTCATTATGGAACAAACAGGGCGGCTCTCACTAGAACACCTTCACCATCCTTTCATTTTAAATTACTGTTATACAAAGAGAGTGCTTTATCACTTATTAACTACCCTCAATCATCTTTTACTGTACTACAGGAAGGAAACCCAAAGCCAGGAGTTTCTAACCTGAGGTCTGTTATACCTGGGGAACTACGATAAAGAATCCCAAAATCTGTGGACTAAACAGATAAAATGCCTTACCTCTAGGTGCTACTTTTCAAGATTATATAGAAGCAATAATTAAGAACAAAATACAGATTCATTTGAGAGCATCACTAAATTCACAGGACAGTAGAAGCTCTCTTAATTAATTTCCACTTTACCAACTCACTGTATTAAACCGCTCCCTCTGTTAGGCATCCTGATTGATGACCATAGCAGCCCAAACACTGGAGGTCAATGGGCTTTTTTCTACTGTACCTGCACATTTCTGCTGCCATCGGTAAAGATGTTAGTTTCCCAGGAGTCCATTGTATTCGTTCTCAATGTTAGTTATGGTAATTACAAAATTCAATTACAATGCAAGAAGAGAGCTATTATTTCTATGAAAATTCAGTTGAATGCATTGGAAAGATGCAATAAAGGCAAGCCAGTAAAAAGCAGAAGTTGCTGCTGAATGAGGCAGAACCACTGAGAAGGGCTCTGCAGGCTGTCACTGCACAGCTCTAGGGAGCGCTCCGGAAGTTGCCCCTCTTGTCGTGTAGGGCACAACTGCGAAGCACTACGGAGCCTTCGCTGTAGGATTACGAGGACAAGGTTCAGAAGGGAAGGTATTAATATTTTATTATGTTATTAATATCTTATTAATATCTTAATATCTTTAATAAGTCTCTATTTCAAATGCTCTGCAAATCTTTTTTAGTTTTTCCCCCCTTTACATAACCCCAAATCAGAAATTATAGACAATACATTGTCTTAAGGTTATGGCAAGAATGTAAGGAAGATGACTCATAAACAGAGGGCCCAAGACCTGGGCCTTGTTCCTACATTAAAACACTAGTGTATGAACATATGTTTAAGGTAGGCTATTTTATGATACTCTGATTTAACTGGCTTTTTTGATTAGCACATGAACTTCTAGTCCATGGGGAACCTAGCTTTTGCTTGTTTTACATATCCCCAACCAGCAGATATTCAAAGCACAGCCACTATCATGTTATGAAGGGTGGTCTGTGAAAAGTTGTGAAGTTACAAAGGAAATTTGTTTTGGTGACACTCAGTCAGCTCTTACCTGAGTACAGGGCTAGGTAATGCTGTCGTTGTCAGAGAGAGGACTGAGATGCCTGTGAACGCCCATATCCATTTCCGTGTATGCCACTCACATTCTGAATGGCCCAACCCACTGTTGTTCCAAGAGCTCCAAGTCACTGTGAGGCGACCAGCAGACTCTGCATTCTCCATAATTATACCCAATTTTCCAATTGAATTATCGCGTGATTTAATTCATTGGCTGCATCTGGAGAGCATCAGCATTGTGCAGCTGTTGCAGCTTCAAGAGCTAATTGTTGCTAAGCACATTAGAAGTAGCCCTATTGCAATGCACTGGAGTCAGAAGGGGAGGGGTGCAAACTTTCACTTCCTATTTTCTCTTTGGTTGAATCATCACCCAAAGAGCCTGAAGGGGCAGAAAACATTTAAGCTCTGTTAACGTGGAGACCTCATCGGGTATGGTTAGTGTCACTGGATGAAAGCCCTTAAGTGAATCAGACATATCTAGATACCAAAATACACAGAGACCTGAAGCTTTATTTGGTATGTCTCAGAGAATCATGACAAATAAGATTAAATTGGAAACTAAAGGCCCTGGTAAAGGGGAGGCAGTGCGTCATCAAAAAAGTATTAGGAAGCCAATTGTTGATATCCAAAGACCCCAAATCTTAGTTCCAATAAGAAGCAACCACATACCCGCCACCCAATCCATAGTTAAATTCACCTTAATGTATTTCCATAGAGTATCTTCTATGTGCATACTCATGTGAAGGCTTGCTTCAGTTTAAAATATTTCCTAATGTTCTCTTTCAATCTATTGTTATTTTGTATCTTAAAGTCAGAGATCTGAAACTCTGAAAGACATTGATTGGGCATTTCCCTTTCTTTAGTCCCTTCCTGTTGTTCTAAGGGTGTGGAGTTTGATTCCCAAAGGGACTGGGTCCTCTACCTAAAATTAGGGATTTATACATAGGCCCCACTTCATATGTGAAACATAAAAATTATGAATTCATTAAAAACTATCAGAGATATTATGTCTTAACTGAAGGCTGGTAGGGGAGAAAGCAGGCGTTGGGGGGAGATATACATGAAGGCGAAAGGGTGAGGTGGGTCAACTGAAGGAAAGAATAGAGGGGCCCGAAGTGGAATCTAAAGTCAGAGTCCAAGAGACAGGCAGAGATGAGATCTTGGGTGGATTACGGGAGACTGTGTATCTGAATGGTGAGATTCCCTAGCCTGTTTCTCCCCTGTTCCCCCAGGCTTCAGAAGAGTGGCAGTCAGGCTTACGTCCTCCCACCTAGGGATGAAAGCAGAAGGTTTCTCCTTGAGGGGCCTGGCAAGTCCAAGAGAAATATCTAAAGATAGAGACATGACGAACCCTTTATGCAATGGTTAGGTCTTGGCCTGATCACCCTCCTGTAAAATTGGCCAGGTGACAGCCCTTGTCCATGCACACAGAAATTCTGATTGGTTTTTAACTTATTCCTATACTTAACAAGAAAGGATAAAAAGACCACCAGACATTTAATGATAGACTTCTATCAGAAAAAATACAAAAACAAAAACAGAGATCAAAACCAAAACCAAGTAAAAAATCACAACAAAGAGGTTTCTCAGAGTCAGTGCTGAGAATAGGAATCGACTTTAGACACAACACACACACACTAACCTCAGGAAGTGCCTAGCATGATTAATTCCAAAATATAAAAGTTGTATACAATAGCATGTAATTGTAAAATTTTGAAACATTAGACAATAAGGAAAGATTGTACATCTTTCATAGGAAAAAATATAGATCACATACAAATAACAGGGAAAGAGAATAGTTTCTGCCTTAATATCTGCAATTTTGGATTCTAGAAGTCAATTAACAGATATCTTCAAAATCTCAAAGAAAATTACTTCCAGCCTAGAATTCTATACCCAGCCAAACTATCATTAAATGTGAAGTTAAAGATACTTTTAGAAATGCAAAATCTTTATAAATTTACCTTTTGTGCACCTTGCTTAAAAAGATACTGGAGGATGCACCATGTGGAAACAAAGGAATAAAACAAGGAATAGGAAAACATGGAACCAGGAAACAGAAGAGCCATCCCATGAGGGAAACAAAGAAAATTCCCAACATAAAGGAGAAAAGAAGTCCTGGGGTGAATCGAAAGTGTTGCACCCTATAGCACAACACAGGTGAACCTCAAAGTCATTATGCAAGGTGAGATAACCCAGGCACAGACTGACAAATACTGCCTGATTCCATTTATGTGGGAGCGAGAGTAGTCAGATGCATAGAGAAGGAAAGTAGAATGGTGCTTGCCAAGAGCTAGGAGGATGGAGAAATTGGAAGTTATTTTTTAATGGGTATAAAATTTTAGTTTGGGAAGAAGAAAAAGTTCTGGAGACAGATGGTGGTGACGATTGCACAGTTTGTGATTGTACTTATTGCCACTGAACCCTACACTTAAAAATGGTTAAAATGATAAATTTTTTGTTGCATATATTTTATGGCAATTAAGAGAAAGAATTGGAAGTGTTTTCTCTATGGAGTGGGAATTAGGAAGGAGGGACAACTGCTTGCTGTTATAAGCCTAAAGTACTAAATGACTATCTAAACTGTGTATATGTAGTGCTTTAATTTTAAACACCCTAAAACTAAGTTTTTATTATGATAGGCATTCCAGGCAAAGGGAACTGCATGAAAACAAAAGTCATACACCCACGAAACAGCATGGAGTGAATCCTAAGAAGTTCCATGTTCCTGGAGGGCGTTGAATAGGCCACGGGAAAGAGCTGGGGCTTTGTTCTCTGGGCCAGTGCTTCCCATTGTGTGGGGGGCGCTTACAGCTGTACCAAATGATCTTTGTCACTGGAATAGTTATATATTTAATCCTAAGGTTGCCCGCAATTCATAACAAATGACACTGGTTTCTAGTTTATGGTGGTAATAATGTGATAAGTTTATAAATGTGAGTTGGTTTTAAGAAAACCATTAAGTGACCGTTCATTCCTTCATCCACACCAGAACTGTTTATTCAACACATATGTGCAAGGATCTTTGCTAACACTGGAAACCCATCAGTGAACAGAGTGACATCAATTTCTGTCTTTCTGATGCTCAGATTCTCATAGAAAGAGACAAAACATAAATAAGTAAAATATACAATGTGTTGGAAGTGAATGGGTGCTACAAAGGATAGTAAAGCTGGGGGAAAAGATAAAGCTGGGGAGACAGGAATGATGGGTATGATGTTTGAAAGGATGGAAAGTTAAACCCTTGCATGGAGGTTGACATTTGAGCAAAGAGTTGACGGAGGTAAAGTAATGGGCATGCAGACATTTGGGGAAAGAACATCCAGGCGAGGGAATGGCAAGCACGAAGGCCCTGAGGCAGGAGAATGCCTGAAATGTTAAGGAATAGCCAGCAGTCCGATGTGGCTGGAAGCAGGGCTAGCAAGTAGGAAAGTATCAGGAGCTGAGCTCAGGGAAGTGTGGGGCAGTAGGATGTGCAGGTTCTTACAGACAATTATAAGTACTTTGGCTTTTACTCTTAGAGGAATAGAGTGCCTTTGGAGGGTTTGGAGCAAAGGGGTGCCATAGTCTAACAAGTTTTAAAAGGATCCCTTTAACTGGTGTGTTGAGACTAGACTACAGTGCAGCCAAGGATGAGCCAGATAGATGTGTAGACGGCATTTGCAAGAATGCAGGCAAGAAAGAAAAAGATAACTTGAATCAGATGCTAGCAGGATAGGGGGTAAGAGGTTATCAGATTGGAGGGATATTTTGGAGATAGAGTGAATGATTTGGATGTGGAATGTGAGAGAAACATTCCAATGCTTTGGGCCTGGAAGAATGGAGTTGCAACTATAATTAGACTTTTGAAACACTATGAGTAAATCAAGTTTGTGTGGGTGATTACAAATTCAGTTTTTGACACAAAAATTTTAAGCATCTATTAGCTGTCCAAGTGGAAATCTTAGGAAGACAGAGAGATAAATGGGCCTGAAACTTACGGGAGTGGTCTGGGCTGCAGATACAGTTCTGGGGTCTCCCCAAGGGAGATGGGCTTCCCCAAGGGAATGAGTGTAGCTAAGGAAGAGCAGAGGTCCAAAGGTTAAGTCCTGGGGAACCCCACCATTAAAAAGTTGGGGAGATGAGGAGAAACTGCAAGAAAGATTGAAGAGAGTGGGGTCGTGAGTGGGGAGGAAAACCAAGAGGCTTTCCTGAACCCTGGAAATCAAGTGAAGAAAGTATGGGAATGGGATGACCAGTTGTGGATGAGCACTGCTGAAGGTCTGGGAAAAGGATCTGAGGGCTGACAACAAGGAGGTGACTAGTGACATTGACAGGAGAGGCTTGAGGGAGGGTGGGGGTACAAGCCCGACGGCATAATTGCTGGACTCGGTCCAGGCTTGCTGGACGACTGTGGGTGGATCTCACCACTTCTGTGGAGTCGGTTTCCTCATCTGTCAAGTGAGGGGTTTGAACTAGAAGATCTCTAAAGCTCCTTTTTGCTCTAAAATTATAAGATTTTATGATAATTCTAATGGAACAGGTTCTATTTTTTTGTGAAACTGATATCATGGAAGTATTTGGAACCTGAAACTTGTGTGTGGGGCTTCTCTTTCCTCAGAGGGAGGAAAATGTGGGTGGAAATGCAGGACATTCAACAAGCTGACCATTAGCTCTTATGTGAAAAAAAGCCAAGTTAGTTCATAGTTTGTTTCAATTTAGTGCACGCTCACATACCCACACACAATTTTGGACTTTTCCCACAAGGAAAGATACCTCATTTACATTTGTATTTTTGTTTGTGTTTCGTGTGTAATATGGATCCTATTTAATTAAGATTTCCAGACTCATTAAACAGAGCTTGTTTCGGTAATTTCCTTGAAGTGAGCCTTTACACTCTGATAACTCCACCTTTCCCATGGATGCACCTACCTACCACCACCTGGTGGTAGCAAAAATATTACAAAATAGAGCAAAAGGGAGAAAGCAAAGAGCCTTTCTTAAATCCACTGCTCTTGAGGATTGGCTCTATGTCTTTCTGGGCAATATTGACTCGGTGGGGCTTCTGAGGCCTCTGAGGCTGTGGGATCTGCATGACCCAAGGCTTGGCATGGCGTCCTTACACCCAACGCCAATGAAATCCAGATGCACTGAACATTTTCTGAATATTCTTGGAGGAAGGACCCGAGTAAGGGAGGGCCATTAAAATTCATCCAGACTTTCCAAAACCACTATGATTCCCTGTTTAAGAAATTATCTATGCAAACAGTTTTCATAATTTTCTTTTTGAAGAATTACCTTTAGAAAACTTTTTAGTAGAGGTTGAATTTTTGTATCCTTGAGGTCTTCCATTTGTGCCAGAGAAAAACTGGGAGCATATCTGGTTGCTAAGGGGTGGAAAACTTCTTTTAGGTTATCAGCCAACATAATAGCTAACAACTGGATCCCTACATGAATGGAGAAGGTTCTGCTATTCCTGGGGGCGGGGTGGGCAAAAGCAAAACCAAAACTCCCTTTAGTTGGGAAAAAAAAATGTTACTGGCATTTATTCTGCCAGTGCAAAAACACGCCAACGTGATCACCTCTCTGCCTTTCTGAAACCACAGGGGAAGCTGGAAGCAGCTCATAGTAAGGAATAACAAACGAGAACGGGAAACTGCTGGGTTTGTGTCACTGCAGCCGCCCGTGTCCTCTCCTCCCCGGATCTTCCTGAGCCAGTGCGGTCTGAGGTGCACGACAGGGACAGCCCGAGTTCTGGCCCACACTGAGGAGAAGGGGGATGTTCCCGAAGCAGCCGGTGTTGTCCCGAGCAACCCCAGGATTCAGCACCAGATCAAATGAGGGAGATAAAGCTGTCAGAGTTTCTCTTAATAAAGGCAGCGATGAAACACCATATGAATGTAATGAATGTAAGACCACTTTAAAGGATAATTTTACCTGGATGGCTATTTCTTGAAATAGTTCTGTATAAATATAGATAAGTTTTAAAGTGTACTAGGTAGTATTTGAGTGACAGTTTCTCTAATCGTGACAGAAAATGAGAAGAAACAGGCAGGCTCAGACTGATGATGGAGACCTAAACATACTACAATCCGATTTTATAATTCGATATGGGAAGAACTGAAGCAGCAGGCTGGCCAAGTAAATTTAGTAGAAGTGTCAAATTATCAGTAATTTGGCATTGGAAAGGAGAAAATGTGACATATTTGAGTGATGTCATAGAGAATGAAACTGCTGGTCTTCATACACTTCTTCATGTCACAGTAGAAAGACTCATAGACTGTGGATCTCCTCCTCTGTACTCCTCTCTACTTTATTTATTTTTAAAAAGATTTCATTTATTTTTAAAGAGAGGGGAAGGGAGGGATAAGGAGAAGAAGAGAAACATGAAAATGAGAGAGAAACATTGATTGGTTGCCTCTCGTATGTGGACTGACCAGGGGCTGGACCCGCAACCCAGGCATGTGACCCGACCAGGAATCGAACTGGTGACCTTCTGCTTTGTGGGACAAGGCCCGACCAACTGAACCACACTGGTCAGGGCTCCTCTTCACTTTAGATGCAAATTCAAGACTAGAGAAGTAGGGGTATCTCCCCCAAGTCTCAGGGAAATTAGTGCAGAACTAAGACTAGAGTCTGGGTTTCCCAGGCTAGTGTTCCTCCTAAGGATTCGGTGGCATCTTCAAGCCATCTGTGAAGTGTAAGGCTTAAGGGGCATATCTGAATGAGAAGCTTTGATGGAAACGGGTAGGGAACGCTGTTGTGAAGGATGGACAGACGGCGGAGAGTATGTAGACGAAGAACTTTCAGCTCTGCCACGTTGATTTCAGAACAGCTGACTGAACACCCTCGGTGCCGTCCTCTTCCTTCTCTCCCTCCTGTCTCATTCAGTCCCACGCTCTTAACTCTCATCTTCAGAACAGTGGTCCCAAATCGCTGTCTTCAGTCTCTTCCAGCCTCAATTGTATATTTCTAATTGCCTGCTGGACACTTCCTCCTGAACTCCCCTGGCATCTGAATTTACTGCCTTTATTTCAAAATGACCATCTTGATTCCCTAATTAGTACCATTGAGATCCAAACTTTTAGCACTGCTCTTCCTTCTTTTCCTTCCTTGCAAAGCCCCAGTGAATTAGTCTTGTTGGATGCCAGTGGTGGTCTTTCATGACATCGCATCTGTTGCTCCTGCCCCCTCTTCACTGCCTGCTCCTAGCACACGCCTACATAGCCCTCTGCAAAGTCTCTCATAAATCCTTCCTCTGGGCTTTCCATGTCCAATACCCTGTCAACGGGATTTTTCTCCAAAATCTCAGACTTGGCTGTGTCACTGCTCTGTTGAGAAAGCCTTTAGAGGCTTCTGTTTCTAATAGAATAAAGTTTAAATTTCTTAGCCTAAAATCTGAAACACTCAACAATTGTTCTGGCATAGTTTTTCATTACTTTGTTTTCAAGCAGGGGCCACTCAAGTCAAGTCTGCTAGATTTAGTTGTCTACTACCCCTAATGTGGCAGCCACTAGGCTTTTGGATGTGCTGTTCTCTTTGCTGGTGGTGTCTTTCTTTTCCAGGGCCAGGCCTGGAAATGTAACACCTACCCGTATTGCTTTCACTTGGCAATGCGTATTTCAAACCCACTGTGAGGCCCAAGAAATCTTTCGTCCGGAGCAGAAGCTCTGTGATCACACAAGTTGGATTCAAATCCTGGCCAAGCTGCTGCCAACTATGTAACCTGAAGAACAGTCTAAGGTTTGAATGTTGTTTCACAAAGTTTCTAAAAAAGTGAAGAAAGAGGCTGTCGGCCAGGAAGGGTAGTGTGGGTGCAGCCCTCAGTCAGGTCAGGGCTCCTCGTCCACTCCTCAGAACCTTTCACGCCTGGCTGGTGATGCTGGCAGCCAGGGTGGCCACGGACAAAGTGCACGTGGCTCCAGACCCCACAGAAAAGATGGGGAGGTCCCTGAAGGAGGTGGGTTACATCTGGGCAGGATTTAGGTGGCTCTAGCACCTGGCTTTGAGCAGGCTCTAGCTTCCAGGGCCCTGGGGAAGGCATCAAGTGGCTTGCATAGCTGGTACCCAGGCTGAGTGAGCTCTGGGGTATGGGACCTCCAGTGTCCTGAACAGTCCCTGCGTGGTGGCCCAAATGGTACCAAATGCTTGCAACCCACTGCAGGAAGTCTCAGGTGCTAAGAAGTCCAGAAGGGGTTGGCCAGCTGTGGAGGCCTCACACTTCCCTCTTTGAGGTCATTGGACTTGCACGGGCATTTTTCTCTGTGATGTGGTCATGCAGATATTACAAGTGCCTGCCTGAACAGTTAATTCTGTGCATGCTAGACCTAGAAAGGAGTCGAAAGTTAAGGAGAAGTTCTCCCAGTTTTGTACTCGTTTTCAGGTTTGTTTAGCACACAACTGGCTCCATATGGGCAATTTGCTTTGTAAGTTTCGTCTCTCATCTTACCACTGTCCCTTGCCCAGTGGCCATCACCCAGTGGTTTTTCCTGTCTGCCATGATGACATCCTGCCTGACCAGGAGCACTCCGCTGCCTCCATGTCTGCCCTCCACCCTAGTCACAGGCTGTTTCACCGGGATGGTATGCCTTTACTTAGCTTTTACATTGAGCCGAGGGGGCAGTATCTAACCCGCAGGCCATGTGTTCCCCTCTGGGGATCCTCCCCTTGGTGAGTTGGAAGGACCCTCCAAAGAAGCCTGTGCTGTCTGCTTGCAATTTCCTGATATTTGGGCACTCGAGAACCTCCTTTGGGGTACAGATTTATTCTCCCGAGTTCACCACCTGAGTAGGTAGTCAAGCTGTGAAGCCTGTACTTTTCAGTATCATCTCACTGTTTTGCCCAAAGGAGGTGGAGGTAAAGGTCCAAGAAGAGCCCTAAAAGGGATGACGAAGAAAGAAGAGCATCCCGTAGAGACCAATGGACAGGGTGATTGGGACAGCCCTATAGCAATGGGGATCTACCCTGTCATCTAGGATCCTAAAGACCAGTGGGGTCCTCTCTTCCCTCAAGTGCATTCCTGGGCCTCTGGACCTCCATCCCAAGCACCCACAGGACAGCTTGCATGAGAGTGCCCCGATGTCTCCCATGTGTTCCTCTCCAAAGGCCAGGTGGTCCCAGACTCACACAGCCCTGTGGGAGATGCCCTGCCTCCCCTGAAACCTGAGTCAAAAGCAGCAGTGCTCTCTGACCCAACCCCACACTGCTCCCTGCTGCCGGAGATCCGCAAAGAACGTGCTGAGGGAAGACCATCCGCCCAGCTGGCCGGGCCCCTGAGGCTGGGTAAGGACATGCATGGTGAAAAGCCTTTTTATATCCCTTTAGGGAGCTCTTATCTAGAAAGAACAGTCTCCTCCACCGGACCACCTGCACTGAAGGACTCCTGCCCTCCCCACACCATCCCTTTGGCCTCCAACCCCACCCCCGGCCCACATTAGGGGCCCCTCGTGGTCAGCAGAAGAGAACCCTGCCCAGTGCTCCCATTAGCTAGCATCAGTCTCTCCCTGTGGATTCTGTAGTCACCTATGCGCCGGTGGACAGCACCTCTGCAAACTTCAACTCTGCCATTGACACCAATGCTATGGACACCACGCCTCCATCCCGGGCTGTCATTTCCAGTCTCCCCATCTCCGGAAAGAGTCACTCCCCATTTCATATGACACAGGTGGTGTGGTGATGGGAGGCAATGACACCACTGCCATGATCGGAGGCCCTAGTGTTCACACTTGCCCTCCGTGCACCTGCGGCCAACTGGGCACAGAAAGCCTTCTACACTTGCAACACCACCACCATGGAGAAGAGATGCACGTCAGGAGACACATCTGTCTCCACCTGTCATTAGACCACCTGGAGCTCACCTGGTTACATCGCGTCCATTATCAATGCCAGTGCCCGCAGCATTCCTGTATTTAGACACTCTTCTAGTTCCACCTTATCCCCCACACCTGGAGCCCACCGGTGTGGCATCCAGGTGCTGCTGTGGGAGCACACAGCATCACGGCCATGACTGGAGGACATGTTAGTCTCACTTTCCATCAGTACCGCTGGGCCTACCTGGCCGAAGCATAGGTGGTGTACTCAGAGGGAACAATGTCTCACTGGAGGTGGGAGGCCACTGTGTCACCAGGCCATCAGAACACTTGGAGCCTAACTCTCTAGACCACAGGTACAGTAGTGGGGGACAGCACCATAACTGCAAAGGTTGGGTATACTTACGGACCCCCATTCGTACAGAGTGCCTGGGCCCCCCTTACCAAAGCAGTAGTGCTATGGGGACAGCACCAGGCATTTTAGAGAGAAATGTCTACTCTCAGTCAAGACACCTGCTTCCCTCCCCCCAACTTAGGGCATCCTGCTGACTTTGGAGGAGCCAGGACTGTGTTTGGAGGACCCTGCTCAGAGCAACTGTGTCTACTCTGGGCATGACAGATGGTAGCCTTGAATCTGGGCCACCTGCCCGGGGATTCAGAAAAGTCACCAACGAATTCCATCACAAATCTCAACAAATTAGGAGCAGATCTTACACAAACCATGTGTAATGTGAATGGACTTCGCTCCACTAGAAAGTGGCTGAGCCTCTTTGAGTGAAACCTAACCCGCTGTTGGTTAACCTGTGATGGTCGAATATCAAGCCAGGAGACCACACCCCAGGGTCCTCTTGTGCTGTATGTGTGTGGGTGTGCGTGCTGGGGGCCCTTATCCTTCCCAGATTGTGTGTGTGGGGGGTATATACATGTAAAAATAAACTCTTGTTATTGTTACAAAAAAAAGAAGAGTATCTGCCCCAACAAAAAGGGATCTTTCCTATGGCTTTCGCCCAAGCCATTTTATCTCTTTATTTTCTGAAATCTTCACTTTGCACTTTCTGTTAGGTATTATCATTCCTGAAGTTTAAATCCCTAATAAACTGTGTGCTCCCAGAAGGTAGAGACAGGTTCAATTTAACCTCACCTAGTATGCTACATGGGATATCATACTAAGTAGGTGCTCAGTGGATATTAGGTGAATTAATGACTAAATGAATGTTAACAAATAAATTCCTGAAAACAGTAGGCAAATTGCATGTGAGTACAAAGGAAAGAGTGGAAGTTATTCATATACTACTGATGGAAAGAATTACAACAGGTTTTTGTGCTGGCTGTTGCTTATTTCATTTGCCTCTTTTTAAACAGTAGATGAAAAAGTGAGATCCAGGTCTGAGGGGAAGGAAAATGCAGAACATAACCCAGGATGAGAAGGACCCAGGGAAAAAGATGCTGAAAGGGAGAAGGATATACAAGAACCCTGAGGAGAAATTTATGCCGACCCGGATTTGAAGTCAACCTCTGATTATCTACTATGTATATATTTTAAGGAAATATGCACAGATTATAGTGCTTCCTTTTTTTCCTTTTCTCCCAATATATGCATGAGCCAGCACAATCCAGGACTTGATTTACCTTTGCTGATTCGGCTTCTTCTCTCCGAGCTTATTTATGGCTGTGAGGGAGACAGTGTGTCCTTGCTGATAAAGGACAACCAGTGTCCAGGCTCAGCCGGTGAGCTGCCGTGTGACTCCTAGGAAGTCGGATGTTCCCCAGTGTCCAGGTTTTCCTGAAGTACAGGAAATGAGGACCACGTGTGAAAGGTAGAGTCCTAGACTAGAGCATCTGCAATTTTAACGTGAACTCCATCTCCTGGGACTTTCGTTTAAAAAGTAGGTTCTGTTTGAGCAGGTCAGGAGTAGGACCTGAGATTGTGCATTTTTCAACCAGCTCTCACACTGAGTAGCAGGGTCCTAGACTTTTGAAAACAGAAAGAATCTTAGAACTGAGCCAAGACTGATTAGTAGAATCACAGGGGAACATTTGAGAATCCAGATACCCAAGCACCACACTCAGAATCTTGGATGGGGCCCGAACAGCTAAGTTTTTAATAAGCTCCCTAGTTCATTGTGATGTACAACTGGGTTTGCGAACCACAAATACTGTCTGATCCCCTCCCCTCCTGCACACTAGAAATGGCTAAGCTGAGGCCCAGAGACTACTTCAATTCCATGAAGAAAGATTCTGTCAATATGGAAGGGGTTTTCCTGAAAAAATAACCCCTATGCATTTTGCTACCCGAATGGAAAGTTCTCCTTTAAAACCACAGAAGTAATTGGACCCTGTATATATTTTATTTCTTTAAATCTACTAACACAAAAATAAATTTTCTGACCCTTTTAGAATGCTAAGTACTCTAGAATATTTTAGTTTCATCGTAATCGTAGGGGGTGGTAGTGGCGGTGGTAAGGAATAGCTATTAAGCAATTATGCTATTCAAACACATCATCGTTATTATTACCGTGATGAGTGGACTCATTATAATTGGACAATAGAAGCACAAATGACTTTGCATTGTTATTAGCGTCTGTCTCAGGGCCCCTGCCTTTCCCAGGGGCTCTTGTGTTCAGCAGACATGATTCACGATGTACCATACTTGCAGTGCTAAACTTGCAGGCTGTAGAATTGATTTTCAGAGTCCAACGTAGTCATCTCTTCTCTTCTGGTACCGACCTGTGGTTCATTCTAGACTCTTCTCTCTCCCGAGACTCTCCCCTCTCCCATCCCCTACCAAGTAACCTAATCTGAGGAAGAGTTTGGTCTTTCTGCCTCCAATCTTGTCCTCCCTTTCTGTTCTATTTTATTTTTCCACACAGCAGCTATTGATCCTCAGAACTGTGAACTGGTGTTACAATTCTCCTGCTTAAAATCTGCCGATGTCTGCCTGTTTCTTTCAGGATAAAATAAACAGCCTTGGCAAGGCTCGCCAGGCCCTTAATAAACTGTGCCATTTCCTTTTAGCAACCTCATTACCAGCCACTCTTCCTCTCCCTCTCTCCAGACTTTTGGGGTTCCGAAATGTCCTAACATCTCGCCTGGGGACTTTGTACATGCTCTTCTTCCTGTTTCTAAGATTCCTTCCCCAGTTATGTTCTTTTCATCCTTCAGATTTCAGCTTAAATTTCTGTTTCTCAGGGAGGCTTCTGTGATAACAAGACTAAATTAGCACCCCCCAGCGAGCCCCTCCACGATACCTGGTGCTTCTCCATTGGTAACACCGAGTACACCAGTAATTACTCAATATCTTTGTTTTCTCACTCATGGTAAGCCCCCAAAGGACATGGCTGTCCTTTTGAAGCCAATTCCCCATTGTCCAGCACCTGTCTGGCTTCATAGTTGTTTGTTGGAGCAATGAGTGTAAGACCAGGTGCCTGAATTGACCACACAGGATCATGGAGATGTAAGGGGAAACAGAGGCACTGGGCTTACCCCTGCCTATTCCTCAGAATAGGCCCTGCCTTCCTTTTCCCAGGATTCACAACCCCTGGTACGTTTTTAGAAACTTTAAGTGATTAAGATACTTTTATTCCTAAATTAAACATCAAGACCCAAACTATTGGATATGCGGTCTGTCCAGAAGGTGTCCAGACATGCAATATGAAAAATAGAGACATTTATTGAAGATACAAGATACAAGAAACATTGTACATAGGCCAATGACACCTCAGTCCCCTTCACAGTAAGCCCTTGGGACCTCACACAGTTCTCCCAGTCACCATCAGCTGCCCCATTGTATTTTCCTGAATCTCATCGATGGTCTGAAACTCTTCCCTTTCAAAGGTGATTTTAGTTTTGGGAAAAGCTAGAAGTCATAGGGCATCAAATCTGGGCTGTAGTGGGGCTGAGTCACCTGGGTGATCTGATGTTTCTCGAAAAAACTCTGCACAAGATGTAATGAATGAGTGGGCGTGTTGTGATGAAGCTGCCAATCACCATTTGTCCATAGCTTTGGCCTTCTGAGTCATCTGAATAGTTTCTAAAGAGGAATGTTCAAGCTTAACACAAAATTTGATGCAGAATCATTGTCTATTCACTCAGTCATTTTGAATGTGATGGCCACACAGTACACATGCTCACTCAATGGCATCTACTGTCCCCACTGACTAGTACAGTGAAGTCGTCATTGTTCATGCATGCCCATTCCAGTCCACTCTCCTTGGCTGCCAGGTTATATTGATGTCATGCAAACTGTTCTCGTTATATTAATAATGGCTGGACTTTTTCCAGACAGACCTCTACACTTCTTGAGACTGTTGCCACAGTGTTACTCTAGAGCAATTTTCGACCTTTTTCACCTCACATAAACTAATTACTAAAATTCTGTGGCATACGAAAAACTACATTACATCACATCTTTTGCTGATCTGACCACCCCCCCAAAAAAAGGTGTGCACTTTTGATTCATTCACACCAGGTGACTATTGTTGTTTTGACTGTTGTAATTTTTTAATTTTATAATCTAGGGCAGGGGTGTCCAACCTTTTTGGCATCTCTGGGCCACAATGGAAGAAGCAGAGTTGTCTTGGGCCACACATTAAATACATTGTGACACGTAATCACAAAAAAATCTCATAATGTTCTAAGTAAATCGACAATCTTGTGTTGGGCCACATTCATAGCCATCCTGGGCTGCATGCAGCCCACGGGCCCCAGGCTGGACACCCCTGAGGGGAAAGAAGTCAGGGCCCCTGACTAAATGGTCAGGCATTACATGTTTTAAAATTCTTGGGGCACACCAGTTGGAAACCGCTGCTCTAGAAGAATACGTGGGTGCAGCTGCGCAGGGTCCAGAACTGTGCTTTGTGGGCCTGTTGTTGAGGACACTGCCTGCTGAGGCACTCAGTGTCCCTTACAGAAAGGCTCACCCAAGAAGTGGCTCCTTTGGATTTTTGCCAAGAAGAGCTTTGCTTCCTTCAGAAATTGTTGAGTGTTTCCCTTACATCCACTGAGTTTGTGTGCCGCCTTTTCTGCTGTTAACTTTTCCTGCCAAGAAGTTCAGAGCCATAGTCTCAGCTTAACTTTCCTAACTGCGGAAACCTGTGGCACGCATGCTCGCAGTGTAGCTTTGCCCTGGTCTCGGTTTTCTATTCTAGATTTATTTTCTCTTAACATCTTGTACTGTGTTAGACAGCAGTGGTTAGAGTGGACAGCTTGCCTTATTCTCAGTCTTTGGGGGAAAGCATTCCGTCTTTTACCGATAAGTGTGATGTTAGAGGGTTTTTTGAAGCCTTTTTTTTTTTTAATCAAGTTGAAGGAATCACCTTTTATTCTTAGTTCTCTAAGTTTTTATCATGAAAAGGTGTTGCATTTGTCTATTGCTTTTTCTGCATCAATTGATATGATCATGTGATTTTTCTTTGCTAGCCTGTCAGTATGATGGGTTATATTGATTGATTTTTGAGTATTGAATCAGCCTTCCAACTGTGGAATAAATCCCAGTTGGTCATGGTACATAATTATTTTTATATATTGCTGAATTTTATTTACCAATATTTTGCCAAGGATTTTTGCATCTATATGCAGGAGGGATATTGGTCTGTAGTTCTCTTTCTTTTTTCTTTTCTTTTTTTTTTTTTTGGTACTGCCTCAGTGTAGTTTAAGTATCAGGGTAATTCTAGCTTTATACAATGAACTGAGAAATATACCTCTTCTATTTTCTGGATGAGATTGTATGAAATTGGTACCTATTTTTCTCTAAGTGTTTGGTAGAATTCTCCAATGAAACCATTGGGGCCTGGAGTTTTCTTTTTTGGGAATTGTTAAATGATTAATTCAATGTCCTTAATAATTATATGGCTGTTTAAATCATCTGTTTCATATGAGGTCAGTTGTGATAGTTCATGTTTTCAATAATTGGTCAATTTTATTGACATTGTTAAATTGATATGTGTAAAATTGTTTACAGTACTTTCTTACTGTCCTTTTGATGGATGTGGGATCTGTAACTTTCCTTGTTTTAGTCCTCAGATTGGTTATTTGCATCTTATCATTTTTTTCTTTGTTATTCTTGCTTAGAAGTTTGTTAGTTTCACTGATATTTTCAAAGAACCAGCTCTGTATTTTATTGATTATGCTATTGTTTTTTCTGTTTTCAATTTTATTGATTTCTGCTGTTATATTTATTATGCCCTTTCTTCTGTCTGCTTTGGGTTTATTTTTCCTTCTTTTATGTTTCTTAAGTTAGAAGCATAGATTATTGATTTGAGAATTTTATTCTTTTCTAATGTAAGCATTTGTTGTTATAAAACTCCCTGTCTACACTGCTTTAGCTCTGTCCCGCAAATTCTGATACGGTGTTTCCTCACTTTCATTCAGTTCAGTGTATTTTTAAGTTTCCTTTGAGACTTCCTCTCTGACCCATAGGTAGTTTTTGACCTGGATAAACCATTTTACACCTCCTAAGCACATATGTAAGTAGAGCCTCTTGATGTTCTAAAGATCATTTCAACATGATCATTGTAATGACTATGACTAAGCAGATTCTCCCAAAAGGAGAAGTGAGAAATGAAGCCCTTGACCCACGAGTCGAGTCATCGTGGACTTGGTTCACCCCCAGCCCAGTGTTCAGTATGTGTCCCTGCTGTCTCAGTCTGCTCGGGACGCCATAACAAAGTGCCCTAGACTGGGGGCCCTCACACAACAGAAATTCACTTTATCATAGTTCTGGAGGCTAGAAGTCCAAGGTCAAGGTGCCAGAGTGGTAGGTTTCTGACTAGAGCCCTCTTTCTGGCCAGCAGAGAAAGAGGGAAAGGAATATCTTACCATTTAAAAGGCCGCCACTCCTATTGAATTAGGGCTGCACCTTTAGTTACCTTTTTAAGCCTTATTTCTTTCATCTTAATTTAACTTTATTGAACCTTAATTATTTAACAGTGATTAACTCCTTGGTTACCTGAATTTAACCTTATTTACATCCCAAATTACCTAAATTTAACCTTAATTACCTCCTTAAAGCTGTATCTCCAAATATAGTCACAGTGGAGGTTAGGGCTTCAACCTGCACATTTGGACAGCGACACACGATTCACCTGGTAGCACCTGCACCCCCAGCAGCCCCACGCCCTGAGAGGAGAACCTCCCTCTCTCTCAGCGCTTACAGGCTCCCTCGGCATCACTCACTTTTATCGACTTTATACTCTTTGTGAAGCTGTGCATCAGACGGCACGAAGGGATGAGAGGGAACAGTTTTAGCCCGCTAGGAGTTTCCCACCGACTCCAGGGAGAGACACGCGGAAACCCCACCTAGGAGACAGCACTAAGAGACAGATCTGGACTTACCTGCTGGCTCCACCACTCGCTGTGTGGGACGTGTGCAGCTCACTTATTTGCACCCTTCTCTGCTCATTAGAAACAAGCTCTACCCTGTTTGCCTTAAAGGGTTAAGATGATTAAATGAGATATGCATGAAATGTGCAGGTGTAACACAGTGAAGTGTTATGAAAGTTGCCATATGGCAGCAAAAGGCGATTTGATTCATGTTGCCAGAGCGGAGGGCACATGGATGGATGGAGAGGGCACCGGGGCAGTGTGCGTGGGATGGGACTGGATGGTGTAGGGCACTGAGGGCTGTGTTGCAAGATCTGATCTTTATTCTTAAAACAGGTTAAATGTGAAGTTAAGTGCATATCTGTTTTAACAGCTTTTAGAAAACCTCGACTTCCACTTTCATTGGATGTACCATCCCTTTGCACATGAAGGTACTATATTCTCAGTTTTAGAGATTAAAAGAAGAAGAAGAAGAAAAAGAAGCTCGGAGAGGTTAAGTAATATGCCGAGGTCAGGCAGCTAGGAACTGGCAGAGCCGGGATTTCCAACTCCTGTTTTAGTCCTCTGTCTGCTGCCCCACCCAGATTCTCCAGGAAGCATGAGCACTCCCTGGATGGGACCTAGATTACAACCCGTGTTCCTGCTCATGGATTTCCACGTATTAGCAGAGCCACAAGTACAGGCTTCCCTGTGTCAGCAAGATTTCCCTGATTGAGCCAAACTCCCTTAAATTTAGGAGCAGCTTATAGCTCCTACCTGGAGAGATTGTTAATGCTGGGTTGCCTTTGATTTGTCAAAGTTTTAGACTTGGGGTCTGCATCGCACTCTTCATGACATAGCGTGCAAAGGCAACGTCACCACTTGTTTAATGACATCTAATAACAGGAACTTTTCTCAGGTGAACCTTAGTGAACCACACTTATGATGTAGAGAATGCAGAACTTCTTTTTGAATCTTAAAGTTCTGTGTATAACTGTAAGAGCTTGTTCTTCTTTTACATTTTTATTTAGCTTGTGTGTATTTACTGCAGTTTTGTTTTGGTCATTTTATGTATCTATACACCTGTGAATTGAGTTTTTATTTGAATTGGTGAAGATGCACATTTCTAGACCCCCATCTTTCATAAAGAACATAAAGAACCATGTACCACACAAATCACACCTAAATACATCTATCTGTGGAGGGATTAGTAATGGACCCTTGATTAATGATGGCCATTGTGGTGCTGGGCTTGTGAGGTTAGCCCCCCAGAAAAGATGGGTATCGATGGGTAACGGGCTTGGGAGTCCTGCAGTGTGAACGCTGAAGTTCCTCAAAGACACAGGACGACCAAATTTCAGAACATCACCTGTGATGACTGCAGTACATATTCCCTGTGAACAATAGGTCTTTATGCAGATAGGAAAGCATTAATCTAGGAGGATCGTTAATACTTGGTGGTTTATAAAACATTTTTGTGATACCCTTCAAAACAACATTTAAAAAATTATGTTAAAATTGTAAATACCTAGTATATTCAGGTACTTAAAAATTGCCAACCTTGATTCCATGTCTTTTTTCCTTCTCTGCTTTCAATAAAAGCTTAACATTTTCTTCTCATTTACAGTAGATTTCAGTATCTAAGTCCCTGAGCTATCATATAACTTCCTGGTGCTTGGAATTAGAGGCACTATAGTTAGGCTTAATATTCTTGCAAAAAAAAATGAAATAAAATTTCTCATCTATGATGGCTCTATTAATGCCAGCAAATCCCTAAGGTCACCTTTTAGTTATTGTTTTATTTCCCTCTTCCTTTGAGAAGAGGAGGAAATTTATTTTCTCCCTAGTGGCTTTGGAAGAAACCTGAGAGAAGAAATACCCACAGTCCTCTCTGGCTCCTCCCCTGTTCATCCACAAGTATTGTTCTCCAACCCAGTGTTCTTCCACCTCACCCTCTTCCAGGCCAGTGGCCAGCCCTTTAAGGTACACACGGCCATTAACGTTCAATCAGGTTTCTGACTAGATTCTGAGCTGTAGGTGTGGTGCCTGAGGAAGACGAGTGACGTGAACTACCTAAAAATACAGTGTTTTACTATTGAGTAGGAAAGCATTTTACAGGCAGTGGTGAGTAGAATGAGAACTGTGTTTGGGGTATACTACTTCCTCTAGGGTACACCCATCATTTTACAGGTCTAGGAACGTGAGGCAGCCCTGCATGGATTTGGAGTCAGGCTGACTCGAATTCAAGTCCTGCTCCACCACCTGCCACAGTGTGACTCTCTGCTCTGAGCCCACATCTTTAGAACAAGGGCAGTAGCATATTCACTTCAGAGGGTTGTCAGCATGAACCAAAATCATGTACGTAAAGGACTTAGCGTCATGCCAGGCAACGCGGTAATTTTAGACGTTGTTGTTGTTGTCGTCGAGGTTGAAAGACAGGGGTTACAAGTGGACAGCAGTGCCTTGGATCTGGTTTCTCGGAATCTGTACTTGGTGTTACAGAAAGAATCATGAGAGCAATTTAAGATTATTCAATTTAAGGTTCTCCTATAAACCTTAGCTTTGAAAATCCTAAAAGAAAAATGAGACTACTTTGCGGGCAAATTCAATATTCCATTTCAAGAAAGATTTAAAAAAATCCTTCTGTTGTAGGTCATTGTATATTTGTTCACATTATCATGGATGTCTGCTTGAAAAAACACCTGTGGTTAGGAAACCTTTTTCTACTTGCCTCTTCTTTCCTTAGACTCTTGAACGTTCTAGCACTTCCATGTACTCATAGTTACTTTTTACGATGCAGTAAAGTTCTAAATGTTTGATGTGCCAAATTAGTTTAATCCTAGTTAATAGGCAGTAGTCCCATAGATCGACTTGGGACGTGGGGCTTCTCCAGTGCCCAGAAACACGCGTGAGGAGGCAGTCCTCGCAGGGCGCCCAGGTCTGGATCCGCCCCCACCGCTTTAACGCGCACACATCCAAACAGAGAGCTGTGCGCCCTCTCTACACGGCAACGTGCGGCTCGCCGTAGAGAGCGTGTAACTTCGGCTTCCCAGCGCTCCCAGGGCGGTCTTAGGCTCCATTTCTACTTTGGGTCCTTGCATCTTCTCTCCAGCAGACAGAATGACTACGCCCCGTGCGGGGGCTCATTCCGTGTGCGGGGGCTGCCCTAGCTGCTGGGAAGAGACAAATCCCAGAGTTTCGAACGTACTAAAGCTGTTATCATGTAAGTCTTTTACTGTGGTCTTTTTAAAAAGAAAATAAAAACAGACTTTTTCTCCTTTAAAGCTTCATTAATTTAAAAGTTGTTTCCATTGAATTGCTAGGGATTACACGTGAGCTATTTTAGAAAACAGGTTTTGCAATCTGGTCTCTGCCAGGCATTTGGTTTTGGTTATTAAGGTGGCCAGACATATTTTTCTGACTCAAGCACTTCAAACAGAATTTCACTGAGTTTTAAAACAGAACTGTAAGCCAGTTTCTCTATAACACAACATATTATCTGCTATGCAATAACAAATGAGTACAGTATAATACTTGTGAAGTGGTACAGCTGAAATCTGTCCAAGAAAACCCTGCCATATGGTCCCTCCAGCTTATCAGTCTGGCTGAAACCCTGAAGCAGTCTCCTGGTGCTATGGCTGCATGTACACTTAAACCCCATGGAGTCACGAAAAATGGAAGTAGAGTGAAAATTACTTATATAACCTGTTTTAATGGAGAATATATGTGATTCATCCTGAATGTGCTAAGAGTATATGGAAAAGCATACGTTTTTCTTATGGTTTTGTGGGACGATTTAATGCTCCAAGATTGCACGTTGACAAAGGTAGAATGCTTGCAGTGAATCATAAGAGGCCTAAATGGTGCTTTCATTGTATTTTGGGGTCTCAAGGAAACATATCTCTGAAATCATAATGGAAGTCAAAGGGAGGAGAATGTAGCTTAATGCTTACTTTTTAACTTTACACATAGCTGTTTGGGGACTGCCTGAGATACATGAAGTAAGATCAAGCTTTACTGAATTTACCAATTTTTCATCTAAAGAATTCTTAAACTAAGCCCTGTTGATTTCTCAATTGAATGCTAAAAGGGAATTAATGATGTTTCGCAACTCAAATCAAGGTTTGATGCGGAAGATTATTTCACTCCTCTTCCCTTTTTTGGCACTTTCTTTCAACTCCGGTCCTTTCGCAGGGCCATCTCGAATGGAACACGCTGAACTTGCCGGTCTTTACACACAAGATCACTTCTTGCTCAAATGGTAATGAATAAATTACTTTCTGCTGCCTGACAGAAAGATGAATTGTTTAGCACTTATTATGCAGCTATCTACTTTCAGCCCTGATTACAGTTTAATTCATATTTGATTCATAGAACTTGAAATATTCATCATTGCACTCTCCCCCCATCCCCCTTCAAAAGGTCCTGGGACATCTTCCCGTTGTAACAGACAAGAGGCGACTCGTGCTTTCTCATTCCTCTTACACTGGGTCTGAGCAGTAAACCACCCAGAGACACGTGTGCAAAAAGTGACACAAGTTGGGTGGATCACGTGCCTTGTGATTCCCCTGCCCGCTACGGTTCACACACATAAATGCAATAATCACCTTGATTTGCTGAATTAGGAAGTGGAAGTGGGCTGCCTGGCGTCTAACGCAGAAGTGTGCAGCATCAACAGTGAGTGGTTCTTGCAAACAGCCCTGCCTTTAGAATGCATGAAAGGGTGTATTATTCTCTGTGGGTACTGTGTATAGGGCGGCCGGGGCTAGAGAACAGAGGAGAATTTTCTGTTATAATTGCGCTAGAGAGAAACCTTTTGCCATGGCGGTCTGGAAAAGGCTGCTGTCTGCCTCCCAGAGAGCATCTAGCCCAGCTGAGCCTCGGTGTGTCAGCTGGGCCTCGGAGCCACAGCAGCGCCCAGTATTAAGCATCATTAGGATATGATGCAAATGATTACCTGACCCGAGGAAACTGCAACCAGGGCCCTAGAAGCAGGTCTGATAACTGCCGTGGGCAGATCGCAGGTGGTGCGGAGGAGCCCTGGGTGCAGGGATGTTCGGCAGCTGGGGAAGGAATGAGAGGAGCTTTCTCTTTACTGCAGGTCTCCTGTTCCCTCGGACCTCCGCCGTCATCTCGGGCAGAGGTGGAGGCCTCTGTCGCTAGAAGGCAACTGTGTTCGAAGCAGAAAGGTAGAGTGGGAAAAGCATACTACCTAGGCTTCTTGGAATGCTATAACAAAATACCACAGACAGAGGACTGAGCAACAGAGGTTTATTGCTCGTGGTTCTGGAGGCTGGGAAGTCCAAGATCAGGGCACCAGCATGGTCAGGTTTTTGGTGAAGCTCCTCTTCCTGGCTTGCAAATGGTTTCCTTCTTGCTGTGTCTTCACATGGAGAACAGTGAAAGAATTCTGGTCTCCTTCCCCTCCCCTTCGTCCTCCTTCTTCTTTTAATTAAATTTATCAGGGTGACATTGGCTAATTAGATCATATAGAAAACATTCATTCACAAAGATATATGCACCTCTTCTTATTATAAGGACACTAATCTCACGTGGGCCCCACGCTCAGGACCTTGTCCAAACCTAATTGCCTCCCAAAGGTCTCACCTCCCAATACCACCACAGTGGGGACTTCGGGCATCAACATGTGCCTGTGGGGTGGGTGCCACAAACGTTCAGTCCTGACACATGCCCCCAGCACGTCTCCAGAGCCCCTCGCTACCACTCACAGCTTTGCCTTTGTGTGGGCTGCTCCCTCCGCTGGAAATACCTTTGTCTCTCTTGTCCTCTTGGCAAACCCATGTATTGAGATGCAGTGTGAGGGGTCCTCAAAACTCTCCCCAGCCTTATCCTAGATCCCAGGTGGAACACAGAGCCCTCAGTATGTACCCCATCCCAGCATTCTTCTCCGCCCCCTCCCCGCACCCCAATCTCCATCCCCACCCCTGCCACAGCAAACAGAGCACAGGGGCCTCCTCCCCACCAGGCAGGGACGGAGCAGAATTCCTCCTCGTCTCCAGGGCCAGCCCCATGCTGGCCACAGGCCGCAGTCGGCAGAGACTTGCTGGATGAATGAGTGAGTGCAGCAAGCATGGGGCTTACAGTCAGGAAAGTGGCTTCATGCCTTCACTTTGCCATTTACTAGTTTACTCCTCTCGTGCTCAGATAATCAGTTTTCTAATCTCTTACATTGAGGTAATTATAATTGCAACTTTTCTGGGTTATTGGGAGAATTACATTAAACACCTAAAAGAGAAGAGCTTTGTAAATGGTCAAATATTATTTGCTTCAAACCCTGTAGAAGGTTTTTTAGAAATACATACAAATGAACACATATATACACGTGTGGGTACTCCTCTTTCGTTCTACCTATGGATTTTGAAACCAGAGCTACTTTTGAAGTAGAACTCCCACCTCTTTTTAGCTGTCATCTTTAGTGATCAGTTTTTTCATTTGTAAAATAAAAAAATAAACATGGGATGTTGGGGAGGATAGCAGAAAGTGTGCAGTAGCGCAGCTCGGGGCCTGCAGCCTGTCAGTGCTCATCCTGGTGGCCCACGCATCGCCCAGGCAAGCCATGCTGGCCCAGAGCCACCGGTGGCTGTACCACTCACCCTGGCGGCTGTGAATCCCACATGGTGTGGGCCCATCAGTTACCTGTCTTCTGGGCGTTGACCTCGCTACCCCAACAAGTACATAGACTTCTAGAGATGAGGAGCCTCATCTAGTGCCAGGCTCTACCCACGGGGAGCATTCTCCCTGTGAATGTCGGCTGGACGGAGTGGAGCCTGGGAAGGAACACGGAACGGTGAGTCTCCAGCGTTGAGTGATGGCGATGGTGTCATCGGTGTTCCTCCTCACTCCGCTCTACGGGCATGGCTCCTCCAGAGCCAGTCCGCTCTTCTGCAGGTCGGAACAGCGATGTGGAACAGGGGCCCTGCCCCCAACATTTCCTGTCTCTTCACAGTCCTCACTCCCCTTCCAGTTCTTCTCACTCATCTGCAGACAGCGAGTTTCCCTTTGTAACACAGAAACATTTTTGTGCTAGAACTCAGGAAGTCTGGAGGGTTGCTTCTGCTTTCATAAAACACCTCAAGTCAGATGCACTTAGAAGAAACGTGAAGGTACCCTTCCTTGTGCCCCTGAGACGGGCACAACACTGGTCTCTCCTCTCTAGCCCCAGCTGAGCAGGGCCCCGGGGCTTGGCCTGGGGTTCCTACTACCAGCCAGACAGAGCGGGGCTGGAGTCAGCGCACTGGGAGACCGGGCCCTCACCCACCCTCTCACACTGCGGTGAGCGTACTTTGCAATCAATCCAAAAGCGAGAGGCATGGTTTGACAAAGGATTTTTTTCCTGACTATTGAATTGATTTCTTTCTATGAGGAGTCTTGCTAGGGTATAAACATCCAATCCCATATGTTACAAATTACACTGAATACACTTTATCGAAAAGGGAAAAAATACATGAGCAGAAATACAATTTTAGCTTTATGTGTATCTATCTGTATGTGCATCAGGTACCTTAGCACTTAAAAATTTGTATTCAAAAAGTTCCAGAATATTTAACCCAACAACTGAACAACTGTTGTAAACTTGCAAGTAGACATTTGAAGAAGATTGATATGTTCTGATTAAATTTATAGCTTTTTAATTTAAAATATTTTCTGTTGTAAAGGTGGTATAAACACATTTATAGAAAATTTGAAATAGAAAAGAAGAAAAGTCATCTGTGATTTCACAACCTTAAAAAAGGCACTAACAGTTTGTTTATTTTCTTCCAAGCTCTGGATGAATTTTGTAGCACAGTGGCGAAGAATACCTGTGCAGATTGGGTTCAAGTCCAGGCTCTGTCACTTACCAGCTATGTGATTTAGGACGGGTTACGTAACCTCCCTGTACTTCTGCCCCTGTCTCGTACAAAGTGGAGAGTTAGGAGCCCTGTAAAAAGAGGTATTGATGACAACAGTCAGGCAGACTTTACTCAAGGGAGCCTACAACAGTGGGGTTGGTAGTAATGATGACAGATGGGGTCAACTCTGCCTACAAGGGAAAGTGGGAACCTACAGCCCAGGAGCGGGGCGTGGGTCAGGGAATGGGAGGAGGGAGCATCATGGGCAAGGGGGGATTCTGCCTAAACCGACCTAACCAAGGTTCTTGCTGAAGGCAGATAAGGACGATTAAACACATCTGGGTACTGGTGGAGAAGGAGGAACTGGATCAAATATTGAGGGTGGTAAGATTTTTAGGGGTTCTGGCTAAACTGACTTGGCAGAATTCTTATCAGAATTGGACTCTACAAAGAAGGATACAGGAGCCCCAGTTCGGGCCGACTTGAAAAGGGAACTCAGAAGAGCCTGCCCAAGTTTGGTTCAGGAGGGACTCTTTGGGAGCACCTGCCACAAAAAGTTAATGCACGGGAAGTATTAAAGTGGGTCACCAGTCTGTGTCAGCTATTATTTTTATTTTACATAGTCATGTCATTCTATATGTGCATTTTATATCTTTTTCATTTAATGTTTTATCATAGCTCTTTTCCATATTTGACATCAGTTTTCATGACCTTGACTTTTCATGGTTGCAGAACATTGCATCAGATTGCAGTTTAACTGTTCCCTGTAATTGGACCTTTGAGTTCCTCCCAGGTATTTTCTATTTTAAATGATGCCGCCCTGACTGTCGTAATGGTGGCCACCTTCCCATGGTCCGTGTTATTTCCTGAGTCTGGGTTCCCAGAAGAGCGGGGCCAGAGCCAGAGGCTGTAAACTTGCCATTGCTCGTGGTACGTCGTGCCAAAGGGCTTTTCAACCAGGGCCTTGGATCAGTTGGTGTTCCCACCACGAAGGAGAAGAGAGTGCTTCCACTCACCCTCACCAGGACTGAGTTCTATCGTTTTTTAATCAGCAAATTTAACAGGTAGGGGGAAAAAACTTCATTCACAATAAGTGATTTTCAGCGTTTCCTAGGTGCCCGGCACCAGGTCTCACACCAGGGATGCCCAGATGCAGACTGTTGATTCTGCCTGTGCTTCAGGGGAGGAAACTGGGTACAGAACTAACACTTACAGCCAGAGTGACCAGTGCTACAGGGTGTGGAGGGGGACCCTCCCCTAACCGGGGAAGTCAAGGAAGGCTTCCTAGAAGGGGCGGGCTGGAGTTTAGTCTTGAATGAAGGATAGTGGTTAGCCAGGTGGACAGCCCGAGAAGGAAACAGCATGTGCGGGGGAGGTGTGAGCGGGCTGGCACAGTGGGGGACTACGAGAGATCGGGTGCAGGCGGGTTTGAGGGAGTGTTGGAAGGTGAGGCCAGGTCCTGCGGAGAAGCCAGGTTCTGTGAAGTCACTGTCTTTAAAGCCTGTTTGTTTTGATAATAAAAGCAGCTTCGGTAGAACCCAGGGGAGTGTCTGACTGCATATGATAAGGTTTACCAACTGAATCATGGTATGAAATGGTTAAGTAATTCAGCCACATTGATGCTTCCTTACATAAAGTTAACCTGTAAACTACTAGTATTGCTGCGTCACTAGATCAGGTTAGCCTGTACTGTGGCCCATGTGGCAGAGAAGCGAGGCAGGCAGAAATGGTATTCAGTGTCTTCCCCCCACTCCCCCACCCCACGATGTTCTCCTCCTGCCTAGTTCCCAGCACGGGTTTGGGGACATGCCCTGCCCGGTTCCTCTCTAGTCTCTCAGTATATGGAGAAGGATAGTTGGGGCGAATTCTTTCACACTGAAATGCTAGTGGTTAGTTAAGAGGTCCAGTCTTACTGTCTTGTGTCCGCGACTCTTTTTTTCTTAATCCCTTCCCCCTCTCACCCAGCCTCCAGCCTCCCACCCTGATAGCTGTCAGTCCTTCTCTGTATCCATGAGTCTGTCTCCACCTTGTTCATTAGATTCCACATATAAGTAAACTCATAGGCTACTTGTCTTTGTCCGACTGGATTATTTCACTTAGCAGAATGGTGATTGCCAAAGGGAAGGGTGTTTCAGGGAAGTACACGTGGGTGAAGGGTGGATAAATGGTGACGGAAGGAGACTTGACCTGGGGTGGTGAACACACAACACAATACACAGATGATGTACCATCGAATTGTACACCAGAAACCTGTATAATTTTATTAACCAATGTCACCCCAGTCCTCACCTCTCCAGAAACATTTGGATTTTAAAAGAGGTGACTTGGAGATAGAAATTTTTACAACCCCAAAATCTCCAGTAGTGGAATTTTAGGCCAGAAGGTAGGCCAGTGAAGGAGCTGTTTAAGGTTGGGGTGGGCAAGCAGCGCAAGTCCAGACTTTCCGGCCCGCTGCTCAGGGTCGACTCCGCCGCATGTCGCCAGCCTTCAGTGTGCCTGCTAGACGGAGTGTGGGACCAGTGTGCTGGGCTGGAGTGCGCCTCACGCCCCGCTGTCCCCGAAAGCGGGTCAGAATGAGGACAGTGGCCGGTGGCTGGGAGAGGGCGGGCTTCTGTGAAATGGCCACATTCCCGCAGTCTCAAACGCACCTACATTTTTAGCCCTGGTGGAACAAAATTGATATCTTTTTTCCACTTTCGGGTGACCCCCCCAAAAAAAATAATCTAGAACAATAGTTTTTTCTCACCTCAGGAAAACACTGTGATTCCTTCCCCAAAGATTTCCTGGACCTTAAATACCAGCTCAAACATTTATGCATGAAAAATTAGAGGCCATGAATGATGCATGGGTTCTGGAAGGTCTGCTCATAAATCTCCCCTCCCTCCTTTGGGAAGTCTCAGATTGGCAGCCAAAGCCTCATTTCCAACCCCTATTTTCGAGCCACCTGAGGAGAAATTTTCTGTTTGTTTCTGACTTGCCTGGCCTCTGCGTGTTCAGCTCTCCCTCGTGGCAGATAAGTCTGCTATTATCTTGTCTGCGATATTGTTCTTTTACTTGACCAGATTATAGCACAATTGTTAGTTTTCTCTTTAATAATACTACATCACAGGAGATTTGTAAGGATTAATGAATAATGTTTGAAAAGCACTTTGAATTCGTATGCACTCTTTCTACAGAGGCTCTGGGGTGATTATTTCCTAGTGTTTATACTGTATCTTCCATGAAAGAAGTTTTAAATGCTTAGCAAACATTTGGATCCATTTCAATTAGATAATGAAGCTATTGACTGTTGGAGCCGAGGGGCTGGCTCTTCAGACCATCTAGTCCCTCCTCCAGACCGAAGGAACACGGCCCAAGGACTTAGAGCTGAGTCTTATAGCTGAGTCCGCACACCCCGCAGCACACCGCTGCCCGGTGCCCTGAATCCAGGTGCCCCGACACCTCATTCAGGCCTTCAGGTCTGTCACGGATTGACCGGTGCCCCTCCAAGATTTACGTGTCGTAGCTGAACCCTCCAGTACCTCGGAACTCGATCTGCTGTGGAATTAGGGCTGCTACAGATGCAACTAATGGAGCCGAGGCCACTCTGGAGGATGCGGGCCCCTAATTCAATGTGATTGTTTCCTTATAAAAGAGGGAAACTTGGACAGCGGCAAACAGAGAAGGAGAACACCATGCAGACATTGAGATGGCCACGTATAAACCAGGGAGAGAGGCCTGGAAGGGATGCTTCCCTCACAGCCCTCAGAAGGAACCAGCCCCGTCAACACCTGGATTTGGGGACTTCCAGCCTCCAGAGTAGCGAGACAGCACGTTTCTGTCCTTTAAGCCACCCAGTTGGCACTTCTTTGTGGCAGCCCTAGCAAAGAAACACAATGTCTTTCCTACTTTTAATACTAATTATTGCCATTTAGCACATTAAGAGATTGAGACAGGAGGAAAGAGAACCCTTCGACCAGGGCTGGAAAGCCTAGCAATGCACCCAAGAACCCCAGGCCCTTGTGCTCCCTCTCCCTGGGGCTGCTCTCGGGGCTACTGCTGCTGCTGCTGCTGGGCAGTTGCAGCTTGAGGTCCTTAGGAGGACTTCACGGTGGGTATAGGCACCTGATACAGCCCACAGTGATATGCCAGTGCCCCAGGGGCTACTTCCGCCAGGCCTCTGATGCTCTTCCCATCATTGGAAGGCAGCAGCAGCCTGGGGACCCTAGCTGCATGTTGCTGTGAAGGAATTTAACCATGAGTGAATGGAGATAGGCTCTAAAAGTTGCCATGTTAATGAGACAGTAGGAGTTCAGAATCCCTTCTCCTGGAATAAAGGCACACCCTACCTCAGGCTAGGCTCCCAGGCCTGTCCACAAAGGCCATGCAAGTTGTATTGTTCTGGAAGCTGCAGAGTAGCAGCACCGCCTTCTGTTATGCAAGTCACAGCTATTGAAGACGGCTCTTTCAGTGGGGTCATGAGGCTGGCAGGCAAACTGTGAGGGTTTTAAGGGAGAGAAGAGGCAAAGAGTGCATGACTCTCAGAATCCACATACCCAAAAGGGAGGGAGAGAATGAAGAGAACTAGAAAGCGAGGGTTCAGCACACCCAAGGAACAGTTTGGGGAGGGTTTTTTTCTTCCATACGGGAAAAATCTGAGCACATTTGAGAACTGGGGAAGGAGCCAGCCCCATGCAATCACAGATGATCCCAGAGGAGGCCCAGAGATGTTAAGGCATTTGTCCAAGGCCAGACGACAAGTGTGTGGCAGAGTGGAGACGCCTGGCTGCCAACCCAGGGCTCTCTGCAGCACAAAGATTATGCCAGCTTCAGTCCCTGGTTTCCAAGGCTCACATCACTCGTGCTATCACCTGCTTGGTATTATTATAAGTGAGTTAGCTTTTTGGGAAAAAAAATGTAAATATATTTGACCTCATCTAAAGCAATTACATCTGCAAAATTATGGGTTTGATGTGCTAGTTGTAAATTTTTTTCTTAATACATATTCAAATAAATGCCTAACAGTTTTTAAAGTGTTTAATTTTTCAGTCAGCTTGCACATCACTGGTAGTAATCACCCACCTGTTTCTTAGTTTGGGCAACTCTGCACTGGAAGGTAGCAGGTGATGGGGAGAGGAGAACTAGGGGCCGGGGTAGCATCTGCAAACCTCAGAAGAGAAGGAGTGGGCGGGGCAGGAACACAACGGGGGGGTTGGCTCTGGAGCGGGGCAGGGACCCCCTCCCCCCAAAATGAGGGCACGTGGGTTCAGCAAGAGAGCACCATTAAAGTGGAGGTGAAAGAAGATGACAGAGTTCGTGCCTATTGACCTTGATTTTTTTCAACAAAGGAGTATAACAAACTGATGACAACTTGAACGGAACACTGAGCTTTAGGTTTTAAATTAAAATTGTATTTTAGTCCCTTGAGACTCAACTTGGTTTGTCAGAGGGCAGAGGCAAGTTGTTTCAGAAAAAAAGGTTGGACATTGAACTTCAACTGTGGTTCTTAAAACTCTACTGTAATTGCTTCTGGATTGGATTTTGAGGTTGACCTTTGATCATAAACATTGGTTTCCTACGATTAGGCCTTTCCCTGATTAAAAGCTTGTTTGATAGCTCCGAACTGGGTTGAATGCGGGTCAGAGACTAGGGGCAGCTTCTAAAGTGCTGGCCCAGCCCCTGACCCTGAGGAAGGGGAAGGATGGCTGTGCTGGAGCGGACTCTATTCCCCCTCTTCCATGTGGCCCCAAACGCCCGACCTCTAGTTACCATTTAAGGGCAGGTCCCCCTGGCCCAACTATGGTGCCAAGAGGGAAGAGTTATCACATGACTATGGAAATGCTGTCTTTTCAACCAGGAACTGGCTAGACAAATTCTACAACCTCTTGATCGCTGGGAGGAGAGAGAATGGCAATAATCATTGGCATGTACTCTTAAAGAGGAATGATTCTGACACTTGTTAAAATGATAAGAAAGACTATATTTAAGACTATTGCAAGAGGGGAGAAAGATCAGGCTCAATTCTCAATACAAGGAGGACACATGGGTGAGAGGATCAGTGGATGGAAAATTACCAAGAAGAAACTTCAAGGGTAAAGGATTTCTTGCTAAACTGACGTAGCAGGATTCTTGTTAAAACTGGGCTAGGCAGGCCAAAGACAGGGTGGGGGCCAAGGGAGGCCTCGTCGAGAAGTGGGCTCAGCGGAGCCAAACTAAAGTTAACTTAGGTCAAGGAGAGTCTTTGTCAGTCCCGAGTGGTCACTAGGTGCCAGGCACTGGGCCACAGTGTCATATCCAAAAATGATCGCTAAGATCAGTATGATGCAGCAGCCTCACTTCTGGGTGTGCAGCCGGAGGGTCTGAAGTCAGGATCACAACAAAGTGTCTGCACACTGTGTTCTTCACGGCACCATGCACAACGGCCACGATACGGAGACAGCCTAGATGTCCTAGATGCATGGATTGATAAAGAAAATGTGAGATATATATCACATTTATATACATCACATATATGTGATATATATCACATGTATTAATATATACATATATATTAAACCTTGAAAAGAGGGAAATCCTGCCATTTGTCACTGCCCGTCTAGAGGGGAGAACCTTGAAGAGAAGAGACCAGCTAGGTGAGTCTGCTGGGGAGAGGGACTGGGGAGTGAGGGGGGAAGGGAAGTAACCATAACGAAATCTTTACTGGTGGCCTGACATCATCTCAGGCACTTGAAATCAGTTAAAAAGTTTTTAAAATTTTTTTCAGCTTTTTTGAGATATAATTGACATATACCATTGTGTAAGTTTAAGGAGTACAACTTGATGGCCTGATACGTACATGCTGCAAAATGATTAGTGCCATAGTATTAGCTCCCACCTCCATGAGGTCACACAGGTACCACTTCTTTTTCTGTGGTAAGAACATTCAAGAGCTACTCTTTCAGCAGCTTTCAAGTGTCTGATGCAGTATTACTGGCTATAGCCGCGTGTTGTGCATGAGATCCCCAAACTTTCTTAATCTTATCACTGGAAGTTTGTACCCTTTGAGCCACATCTCCCCACTTCCCCCATGCCCTCCCACCCAGCAACCAACACTCTACTCCCTGTTTCTCCAAAATCGTCTCTTTTAGACTCCACATATAAGTGATACCATACAGTGGTTTTCTTTTTCAGTCTGGCTTATTTCACTTAGCATAGGGCCCTCAAGGTCCATCTGTGTTGCCCCAAATGGCAGGATTTTCTTCCTTCTCCTGGCCGAATAATGCTCTATGACGTATGTACACCACATCTTCATTATCCATTCATTTGCTGATGAACACTTATGTTGTTTGCATATTCTGGTTATTGTGCAAAATGCTGTGATAAACGTGGAAGTACAGGTATCTTTTTGACATTCTGTTCTCATTTTGAAATCAGATCAGATTTAATCATGATGTGAGGATCATCCTCCCTGTTGTGCAAACCCAGCTTCTCAGAGGTCAGGTGATACGGAGCTGGCAGGTGGCAGAGCTGGGGTCCCATGATACCAGCCGCCCCTGGAGCCTACTGCAGGAGCCGCTGTCGAGGGAGGGTTTGGGGTGGCAGTTGGCCCTGGTCGGCAGGTGTCTAAGGGTGCAGGGGCCCAAGAAAAGCAGGGCACTGGTTTAGAGAAGGAACCACAGGAAGGGCAGAAGGAAACTAACGCTGCCCCAGCTCCTCTCCACTTTTCCTGCTTCCTGGCATCCCTGGTGAGTAGCCTGGGCTGGCTCAACACTGCTTGGACAGTGGAGATAGGGAGCAAACACTGGCTTCTGCCTCACTGCCCATCACTTCCTCTTCCTGTGCTGTATAGAGCTCACCTTCACTCTGGCAGACCAGAGGTGGATCCATCTTTACTTAGCCAGAGGGAAAAGCGAGTCCTGATGAATCTCACAAAGCTAAGTAACCAGGTTACCCCAGGCAGGATAGGAGTAAATCCATTTTAATATTTGCATTTGGCTATATTCCAAGCCATTGTGCTTGGACAGTGCAAATTCATTTTCCAGTATAAAATGCTGTTTACTTGTTGTGAAAAAACTGAACTTTGGCCTACTGTCTGGTGTTCAAAATCTCTGTTCAAGAAGAACAGGGTTTTGTTTTCTTAGTGGAGGACATGGAGGTGTGTAAGGTGCTTGTGTACCTGTGTGATACGTGCCCCAGCTGGAGCTCGAGGCCAGCTGACGTCCACAGCGGGGAAGAACAGTGTCACAGCCCGTGGCCTATGCGCCATTCACTCTCATGCTTTCCAGCTAATTTTTTACAGGATGGGCTCATTCCCTGAAAGGAAGTGCCAGCATCTGAAAATATTAGCTAATTTGACTTCCTGAGGAGAAATGCAAAAGGGATTAAGTGTTTTATTATGTTAAATCTCAAATAAACCTGGACAATTAAAAACGGACAGGGAGCCAAAACTAATTAAAAGAAGAGAACGAGAAATGCCAGGCATCTGGGATAAATTTATTATTGCAGTTGAGCACTAAATTTAGCTCTAGGCTTCCTTTTGGCACAGGCATTCAAGAAATAATTTGGGTTAATAGAGTTATTTGGTTTCATTTACAGAAAGTAGCCGATGACCACAATCACGGCGGAACACTTAAGGCTAAACAACGGTCGCGGGAGATTGAAGTGTAAATAGGACCAGAATTCACGGGTTTGCTCTCTGAGTTCCCTTTTCCGACGCAGCCCATGTTTGATATTGCACCTTCACATCCTGCACACTCCAAACACCCTTTGTGCGAGCACACCCAGAGTGAGAGGAGGTCGTGCTCCCCAAGTTTTATATTTGTTTTGATTCTTTTCTCCCCAGACTGGTCTACAGTTGTTCGGAGGGAGATGTGTAGTACAGAACTCTAACATTCCAAAGGCATTTGTGGAAGTGTCAAAGAAAACCAGCTCTGAATAGCAGTTACAGCAGTAAAAGCAGATTTTACTCAGGGACACAATTGCAGTAGCAGCAAAGAGAACTCAGTATACAATTGGGCTCAATTCCAAACGCGACAAGGAAAAATGGGGACTTATAGCCAAAAGCAGTGGGTGGATGGAAATTACTGAGAGTCAGGTAATTCTTGTTGCACTGACTTCACAGAGTTCTTGCTGAAGGCAGGCGAAGGTAATCACACACTACCTGGGGGACCGTGGGGGCTGAATCACTTGGCCGATAATGTGGGTGGCGAATTCTGGCTAAACTGACTTGACAGCATTCTTACTAAAATTGGGCTCTGCAGGCCTGATGAGGATGAACACTGAAGGTCAAGGCCTAGAGGGCTTAGAGGAGCCTGACTAGAGTTAGGTCAAGCAGAGTCTTTGTCTGAAGATGGGAAGGAAGACAGGAAAACCGCCTGTTCCCAGACTCACCTCCTCGTTCGCACTAACATTTCAGCGCTCAGTGAGAATACTGGGGCTCTCCCGTTCCCAGCCCCACCCCCTGCGTGAGCCGAACCCCCTGGAGAAGCTGCCATCATGGACGCCCCCACAGCAGCGCCAGCCTTCCAGGGTGTGGAGCCACGGGAAAGAAGGAGCAGGTCCTCAGGGCAGTGGCTGGAAAGAGAGCGACCACAAGGGAGCTCTCCCCTGGACAAGCGTGAGTCCTCCCCAGCTGGTGTGGTGCTGGATGAGCTCGTGGTATCTCGGGGAACCAGAGAGAAATTCTCCATGTTGGAAGCAGAATTCCTACATTTGTCTTCAGTGTGGAATGCTGAGATATGGACTTAACTGCCATGAATGAATGAGACCCAAAAAAGCAGAGTGAAATGAAGCTTGTCGGGGACTTTACTGATCATCCAGGTGAAGACTGAGAAAAACAAAAACACAAAAGTTGGGTCTAAAATGAAGGGGGCACAACACTACCGAGAGGGCGACTGTAGTGTCTTGTAGCACAAAGCCGTATGGAGCAGGTCATCGACATGGAAGGCAGGGGCGGGGAAGGAGGAGGACGCATGGGTTTTCTGTGCTGCTGTCCGTCCCCGTGCCCCCCTTCTGCCACTCCCTGGCCGTGTGATCTTGGGCAAGTCGTCCCGCCTGGATCTGCTGCAGGCAGGAGGGACTGGCAGTGGGACTGTAAAGGAAGATCCTATTTGTCTGTCTGCTGTTTGTGTGTTTCTTTATTTATTCAGTCTCCATCTTCCTCCTGGTAAGAGTTAAGACGGTTGGCATAACCATTTAATCAAGCTGCTCACAGCAAACAAAGCAGGAAAAAGCAGGGCGGTAAAGCTCTACCTATTTCACAGGGTTATAGTGAGAAGTGAGTGAAGCCCTGTTTATGAGAGTGTTTACCTTGGGGATGGGCACACAGTAGATACTTGGTAAATGTGTACTCAATCTGAATACGTGCTCCCCGGGTCCAAGGAGGTGAAACGGTGTGGCTCCCGCCCACAACGCCCGGAAGAGAGCTAGAGGAAGCCTCTTCTGCAGCAGCTTCCTTTCCCCTTGCCCGCACCTCCACCCCTTCGAGGACTGTAACTTGGACTTGGCGTTCTTTGCTGCCTTTCCCCTCTGCAGCCCTCCCATCCCTGGAGGTGAATCGCGTTTCGTCTCGTGGACAGCGTGTTCCCACCTGCCCCTCTCCCACCCTCCGCCATTGTTACTGACTCAGGTCACATGAAGGAAACTTCTGTTCTTCCTCAGGAGCTGAAGCCTGAGAAATGGGCCCCAACAGGGGTCTGGGAGAAGCAGTTAATGCTTCCAGACACCTCAAATAAATTTTTCAGTGGGGTCCTGGAGAAAACACAGTGTCAGCAACTCCAGACTGGTCTTGGTGTAAGTGAAATGTATTCAAATAACGAAATTCACAAGCAGACCTGGAGCGTGATTTTATCTAGTCATTTTTAAAATTATTGTTGAGAGGCAGAATCTAGTTACCGAGAAATGATTTGATGCTGGAGCCCAGGCCCTAGCTGTAAAATGAGATACAGGGTAACATTTGCCCAATGACCTTTTCCTTCCACAGGACAATTAATAGATCTTATTTTCGTAGAGCTATGATCTTGTCAGTTTAAATCCAGCGTGCTGACCCAACTGGAGAGAAACCTTTGTCTCCAGCGGACCAAGGGCTCTGGTCTGCCTCTGCCTGGAGTCGAGCTGGCGGGCTGGTGTGAGTGGAATTTTAGCTTTATCAGGCCAGCAGCAGAGTGGAAGTAATAAACATAGGATTTGAATGAAGGGAAAGCAGAAAGTAGAACTCATCTAAGAAAAATGAAGCCCTTTACATGAAAGTGCATCTTTCTCAATCATGGGAATTCTAATGTTGTTGGAGTCGTCCCTGTAATAGCTTTCTCCAAAGTTTGCAGTATATTAGGGGATCCCAGACAGAGCAAAGGATGAGCAGCTCTGAGCCATTTGTCCCCTGAGCCAACAGCGCGTCATCTGCCGTCCACATGCCTTGGTGCGCCCATCCATAACCTGGTGATGGCAATAATTTAGACCCCTGTTGCAGCCTGTGGGTAAATGGAAATATTTACTAACCTATATGTGATTCAGTAGTCAACAGAGGTATGCTGGCATCTAGGTCCAAAAGTAATGGAATGAATGCTTTTTTTCATGCTCCCAGGCCAAGGGACCCGGCCAATAAGTGAAAGGTGAGACTTATATCAAAGTAGGTCCCAAAGACAAAATCAACACCAACATGGGGAGGCTTTAGGGATTTGGTTTGGACTCAACCCAAGGAAAGTTGTATGAGAGTAAATATATTCTGTTTCTAATGGGCTCAAGTGAAGATGACCCACATGTCACCAATGTTTTAAGGGTCTCTGCATTGGTACAAAATAGTCGCGGCAATTATGACAGTCAAGATCCCATGCCAAACTGGGTTCTAAGATGCCATTCGCTTTGAACAGTGCAGGTGACTGAGGGACGACCTCTGAAACAACGGTTCCTAATGTTTTCTTCTGCGGGCCAGCAGGACGGCGTAAGTGTCTCACAGAGCCCCCTCTGCTCCCTACTTGCAACCGTGTAACAACTTTCCCAATGGGGAGGGGCAGGCTTGCAGTGCTTCGGACTAGACACCAGTGAGGGTGCACAAAATTAAATACTCACTTTGATAAGGAGTAGGCATTATAAACCAGAAATGCAAATATGAGAGACCAGCCACTTGATACTGGGATACCTCCCAAATCGTGCAAGACACCCACCCCTTGTCAATAGTTATAGTTCAGGGAGCTGAAGAAGTTGCCTTGAACGTGAGGTATAAAGTCATTTCCTGCTGCACAATCCTCTAAGATTTATGCCACAGGGAGGAGTAACACCTATTTAAAGACAAACATCTTCTTGGTCTCAAAGGGTCATTAGGATGGCGGTAAGAAGGGATCATTGAAGGGACCCGGCCTAGAGGTCAAGGGGTGCGTTGCCCTTGCCTGTTCAGAGTAGGTCTTCATTCCTAAGAGCAGAAATGGGGCCTGTGTCCCACTGTCCGTCTCCGTGCCTGGCACTTAGTAGAGACTCAATGAATGACCAGGTCTCTAATATCAGTCACTAACAAGCCATGGAATTTGAGGCAAAAACCCCTCAACTTAGCTCCCCCAGCTATGAACTTCTGTTGAACTCTATGGTCCCAACGTGGACAACTCACACCTCTATTCATCATCCTGAAATATGTACACAGTGCCAGGTCTGTGTCTTTTAGGTTTCCAGGCCCTGGGATTAGAACAAAAAAGTTCCTGCCTTCATGAAACATGTTCTAGTGAGAGGAGACAAACAACTAATAAATATGTAAATGAACAGAGAGGCTATCAGATGGCTAAGGCAGTTTAAACAAAGGCATGGTCAGGGAACAATGGAAGGCAGGGGCAAAGGGGCGAAGGTTGTTATTTATACATAAATTTATACAGAGGGGTCGGGGGGACCATACCGATAATGTGATATTTTGGCAGAAACATGAAAGAAGTGAACCAAGCCAATTTCTAGGGAAAAGCATTCCACACAGGATGGAGGCAGAAGTGTGGGAGTCATTCAGAGTTAAGTCATGGACAGGATGAGATCACCTAGAGAAAGTATAAATAGAGGATAGCATTCCACTGAGGCGCCTTGAAACACTTCAGCACTTAGAGGTCAGGGAGGTGAGGGTGACCCACTGAGTAGCCGAGAAGGAGGGGAGACAAAGGAGAGGGGGATCCCAGAAACCAAGAGGAGGAAGTGATTGCGGGAGGGAGGATCATTCTCCGTGTAGAATGTTGCACATGTTTTGAGTATGATGACTGAGCCTGGACCATTGGCTGTAGCCACACGGAGGTCATGGTGACCTTGACAAGAACCATTTCAGGGAAGGGGGAGGGAAGAAAGCCTCACTGGAGTGCATTCTAGACAGAATAGGAAGAGGGGATTGGGAGAAATGAGTATAGACAATGCTTCAGAGGAATTCTGTTGTAAATGTCAGCAAAAAAATGAGAGGTAGCTGATGGGGACTGGGTTCAACAAAGGGTTTGTTTTGTTTCAGATACAAAATATGGTATGTTCTTTGCTCATAGAAAATATGGTGACACTGGCGGGGGAAGCCTCTGGCCCACTGAGGGTTCTCCCCAGTTTTTGATGTGGTCTTCTCAGGGAGAGAGACCCTTGTACTGCTCTGGCCTCCGGGGCACACCACCGCCCTTCCCTCAGCATGACCGTCACTAGACTGGAATCTAAGCAAGGCTCGTCCACAGGCTTTGGGAAAAAATAGAAAGAAAATCAATTCAAAGAACAGTAATAAGCAACAAGATTGGTGTTGCACCGAGTGTGCTCCTTGTGCTCCATGGAATGTTGATAGGGTCAGGTGCTTCTGAGGAATGCTGTGTTAAACAACCTTAAACAGAAATGGGCTGCAAGACTTCTTGGAGCCTTTGCAAAGGCTACTGAGCATCTGGTGTGAAGAAATTTCCAAGGCGCCATCTGGTGTGAAGAATTTCCCCAAATATGTTTGGGGGAGTATCACACAGGATGAGAGTTGCATGACGTACAATACAGGAGACAGTGAATTAGATTGGGGGTCTGCAGGCTGTTTCTATAAAGGGCTATCTATCAAATAGTTCAGGCTTTTGGGGCCATAGTCTGTGTCATACCTACTCACCTCTGCTGTTGTAGAACAGAAGTAACCATACACAATAAAAAACTTTATTTACACACAGTCAACAGCTAGATCGGACCTGAAGGCCATGGTAGTTTGCCAGCTGTTGCATCAGATAATCTGCCTCGGGAGATGAATTCATTTTCTTTCATTCTACCTACCGCAGGGATGCTCGGTTCCTAGCTACCTCTGTGTAGCAAAGGTTACTCTTTCTTTACCTTCCACTTAAGCGCATTCTCAAACACAAGTTCTTTGAAGTTTAGCATGGAGACCCAAGTCTTGGAATGGCCCATCTAGATTCCATGTTCTTTCTGCAGTCCTGCCCCCTTTCCCTGTGACTGACCAGGAGTATCTACCCTTTATGCCATGTCCACAAGACTACTGTTGGGTTTAAATGGAAAGCAATTCTTAATGATCCAGATAGTGGCTTCTCTAGTAGGCAGGCCTTTTACCTACTTGCATCTCCTTACGTTCTCATTCCTGGGGGGAGACATGGAAGGGGAATGGAGTGAGCATCTACCACCTTGGCTGCTTATTGTCCCTGTTGAGAGCTTTAGTAGAAAATGAGACTTGGAATCATATCATATAAAGAATGTTTAGAAAATATTAGCTTGTTGCATCTGGAAAATAAGACTGATAAGGTTATGGGGAGGTAGCCATGGGAGTTGGAGGTGGGGACAAGGTGGAATGGTTATGGGGCTGTTTCATGAAAGGAAAAGTAGACTTTCCCTTTGGAATCCCAGGGACGGAACTAAGACCATTAGGTTGGACTTGCAGGGAGCAAATTTCAGCTGATTATCAGGAGTCATCTTGATTTTTGTCAGAAGTGAGGAGGCAACATTACATGGTCTTTTGAACGGAGGCTATAGAGAGGACACTCAAATTCGGGTGTGCAGATTGGCTGGTGTCTTAGCTTGGGACGCTATAATAAAATACCGTACACTACACACTTAGTTCTGATAGTCTGGAGGCTTAGATGTCTCAGATCAGGATGCTGGCAGATTAGGCTCTGGATAAGCACTTTTTTTCTGATGCACAGTTAGTCGCCTTTTCTCCAGCTATGACCGCAAATGTCAGAGAGAGAATGAGAGCTCTGGCCTCTCTTCCTCTTCCTACAAGGACACTAGTCCCTTCATAGGGGCCCCACCCTCATGACCTCATCTGAACATAATCAACCCCCATCTGAAGGCCCCACCTCCTCATACCATCGCATTGAGGGGTAGGGCTTCAACTTGTGAGTTTTAGGAGGAGACAAATATTCAGTCCATAATGGTTGGATAACCTTTTAAGGCTACTTCCAGTCCTGAGAGTTTATGACATCAAAGGTATCAACTCAAAAATGGTTTCCCCTGGGCTATAGATTAGTGTCTTCCCCGTAACTTCCTCCAACAACTGCCCTGGCTCCTGCTGTCAGTACACATCACCTATATTTATTAGGTGGAGTGAAATATGCCAGAATAGCACAACTGTAATGAATGACTAGAGGATTCACCTACTTTCATGAGACTTGAATTGGCACCTGTGTCACCACATTAAAACAGTTCTGGTTTGAGCAGGTTGAGCTGAAGCAAGGAGCTCTAACCCAGGGGCTTTTGTCTGCATAGGGCTGTGGCTTTGTCCCCTCCGTGGCCAGGTAAGCAGGAACAAAAGCAAGATCTGAAAGCGGAGCAATGCAGTGTCAGAACCTGGAACTCCTAGGGTAACTTCATTTTGTAATAGAGTGGACACCAACCTCAACTTCACTACAAACAGAACACATCAGGCCTCTTTCACCAGAAATGCTTTTATCCCTTTAAGTGTTTTTTCTCAGGGAGGTGTTCAAAGTGGCTTTTAACAAAGCACCTTTTATCCCAGGTCCTTGGGATGTTTACCTCTCATGGGTATCTAGAAAACCAGCTGAGAGGGCCAGGTTAGATTCTGGGCCACAGTGTTCGGAGTTCTCTTGCCACTTGGAGAAATTCAATAAGTAGAAGCCCTGCAGGAGTTTGAAAGGTCTGAGTTTAATCCCTGACACATGTCTGAACTTCAGTGTTGCCCTTCTCTCCTTTTTCTCTCTGTTGTAAGTGCTCAGCTCTGCCATTGTAATGTAAAAACAACCTCGGTAGATTTGCAAATGAATGAGCATGCTGTGCTCCAATTTACTTATTTTATGAAGTTTGAATTTCATATAACTTTCAATGTCATGAGATATTATTCTTCTTTTGATTTTTTCCAACCATTTAAAAATGTAAAAACTGTTCTTAGCTCTGGGGTCACGCAAAGACAGATGGAGGACTAGATTTGTCCCACGGGCTGTACTTCGCCAGCCTCTGTGCTTAACCTTGGATGTACAGAAGCGATGATGATGGACAGAGTCCCAGCCTCGTGGCACTCACTGTTGATGGGAGAAGTGGATATTAAACGAATAATTCAAATCACTCTGATGTAATTACTAATTGCATAGGGAGGAAAATAAAGGGTATAATTAGGAATTAGAACAGGGAAATATTTAAATTGGGGAATCAGCAAGTGAAATGAGAACCGGGACCTATCGATGAGTGATACTTACCCAGGAAAGAGTGGATAACGGAGGCAGCATTCCAGGCAGAGGGGAGTCAGAGCGCACACCGGTAACTGACTGGTGGTGACTACCCTTCTTCGAGGTCCTGTCCGGTGAGTAAGCACTCCGGGAAGTTCAGAGAGAATGCGCCATCGTGGAGGAATGGCTTTGTCTCCAAATGTGGCACAGGACAAAATGCTCCCTGTGCCTTCCTTATTGTCATCATGTGTTTTCACCGAGGGTCAGACCTCTTTATCCTGACCTTAATCACTGTCATTTCTCCTCTGGAAGGCATGTGAGGGGCAGGGACATTGCGAAGCAGAACAGGAACTCGGTACAACTGGGAGTCACGCGTCCTGAGTTCTAGATTCATATCTGCCACCCTGTCATTCTAGTGACATCACTAAACCTTTCCCAAACTAAAAAACAAAGGGCTTTTATACATCAAGAGTCTCCTGGCAGGTGACCTAGGAATTACCTTTGGTTTCTTCAGGGCAGCCCTGTTTGTATGTTTATATACAATACTAAGGAGCTCTCTCAGAACGAGTTCCATAGACAGTCACTGGACTTGATGGCCCTGGTTCCTCCCCAGGCCCGCTCTCCTTGATTCTGCGGTAAGAGTCTCTTCTCCAAGGTTGTCCACATTGGATCTCAAGCTTGGAGGGAACCCAGGCCTGGGGACTCCTTGGAGAAAATGTACTGTGGCAGCCCATCCGCGGTGACATTCTGGGAAAACTGGGAAAATATTAAAACCCATCCAACTGGCCAAATACCAAGGAAAAGAAATCCGATTCATATCCAGGTTGTTCAGTCTTGTATTACATCAGTGGCATCACAGGCAATTAGTGACGTAAACTAGGTGAAAGGCCTTTCCCTTCCCAGGAAATCAGCATCCTGCAGGAAGAAGATTATACTCCAGAGAATGCCGAGCCAGGCTGGGTTCCTGTCGCCCTTGCCCCTTCACCCGCCATCGGAGGCAGCCTTAGGGCCTCCACCCAGCTCCACGCAGCTTCCTTTTGTGCCACCTTGAACGTGCTTCCATCAGAGCTTCTATCTCCCCCTCGGTCCCGGTGGGCCAATAAGCTTCACCTCTGAGTCTGGTGAGTGGTGTCTAGACAGCAATGCCAGGGTGTCCAAGGTTTGAGACCCTGTCTTTGGAAATCTGCCCAAACTGTCTTCTGAGCCCAGTATCACTCCTCTGGAATTTTTTTTCTTTAGAGGATCTCTTCCCATAGCTCCCTTCACTCCACAGAACACGGGGAGAAGCTAGGTGAGCATCGTAATTGTGTCTTGTCCTCTCCACGGAGCCATCACACGGAGAAAAACTCACTGGTACTCTGAACACTGACACTGAGATGAACGAAGTCTTTAGAATCCAGGCCTTGGGGTGCAGCTCCTTCCCCTGGAGATCCACCTACCTCAGCCCCTATTCTGGTTTCACATCACAGCTAACAAAGTCTTTTTAAAATTTTAATCATCACCCAAAGATATGTTTATCAATTAGAGAGAGAAAGAGAGACACATCGATTGTAAGAAAGAAACATCTATCGGTTGCTTCCCATAGATGGAAAGATCCATCTATCGGTTGCCCCAAACCCCGAGGATTGAACCTGCAACCTAGGTATGAGCCCTGACCGGGAATCAAACCCGCAACTTTTTGGTGTACTGGACAGTGCTCCAACTAACCCAGCCACCTGGCCAGGAAAACAAGTTTTTTATTCATATCCTTGCAGTGGACGCTCAAGCTAACCCTGGTAGGTAGGCCCAAGAGGCATGATTATCCTCAATGATACATGGAGAAACTGAGGCACCAGGATCAAGTTATTAAGTGGGGATGGAGCTATAACTGATGTCCAAGGTCTTATTTAATTGTGAAATTGATATTTCATGATTAAATAAAAGTGCTTCGGCACAGTCTGGGGCCGCTGCAGCGCCAGGCTCCCTCCCACTCTCTGGTCCTCCGCACTTGGTATTTTCTGTATTACTCACCGAGGCCACAGGCCGGGCTCGGAATTGGCCGGTTTGAAACTGTAGAAGGGGCATCAGACAGCAAATTCCTCTGTGTCCAGGCACAACCGTGTGCCGGTGCAGTGCTGGTTATTTGAGCTACTTTACAGTGAATTTGAGCTTCATAAATAAGTGGTTTCTGAGGAATTATAAAATAGGTTACAAACTCAATTCTGAAAACTTTAACCAAATACAGTCAGTGACCCGAGCAGCCCTCTCTCCTTCCACCTAGACGGGCATCCCTCTGGGCTGCCTGTTAAGAAATTTGCGGTTATGCTTCAGTAGAAACACTTAGCCCTTTCTTAGCTCTTCGAGCTAAGCTGTCTGTTTTCAAACATGACCTGGGCCCTTCCCACCTCGCACCCGCCACCATTCCTCCCTTCTCTACTTTCTATTTTGTATTTGCACTATCCCAGTTCTTAAAGTGTCCGCAGCCCCTCCCTTTGAATCATCTCATCCTCCCATCTAGCTCCCACTAGTTCAGCCCTGCCGAATCCTCAGAGCTCTCTGGGACACCACACTGTGCGACCAACACTGCTCCCAACCAGGGCCTTCACCTGTGTGGCTCCGTGGTCTCCGCCTGGACAGCTCGCCTTGCTGCCTCCCAGCAGGGTTCAGAGCCGGCTACTCTCATCCCAGTCTTTCTGTTTGCTTCTCCTCTAATACCAGGGGCTATGTCTTCAGCCTCAGCATTTCATTTCCCACAGAAACAATGGTTTAATTTCTTCTTCCCCCTTTACAGCCTTCATTTCCAAAACTTCTGTGTATTTTCTTTTTTGGAACTACCTCTTCTTATTGCACATCTTCTGTTTTTCCTCACAAATGCCATTGCCTCCTTTACCTCTTTGGTCTCACCCTTCCCGGGTGGGTGGTACGGCGCTCAGCCCTGTCCTCACCGGTGCGATGCAGCTGTGGGTCGTGGTCTCAGGTGGCTGCAGTGTTCCTAACACTGGTGCAGGTGACAGTTTGACATCACCCCCACTCAACCTTGGGAAGGTGGCAGGGGAGAGGGATGACACAAACTTCGTTCTGCAATATGATGAGAATCGTGCCCAGCCCCCAGCCTCATGATGGCGGTCTTGGCCTTGATGTAGGCGGACAGTGTTGACCCTATTGTTCCTGCTGGGTTTCCTTTTTTTCTCCTCCTTTTTGGGGTTTACAGAATCCCTATTTTAGTCTAATGAGAAATCTCTCTCTTGTTTTAGGGTATCGATTTATGTTTGTTAACTCATATATATATCTTTTCATCTTTTCCTGTGTTTGGTGTGGAAAGTGAGGTGTCTGCTTATGCCGTCTTAAACAGAAAATCTTCCATGTTGAACAGAAAATTCAAATTCAAATTTTGCCCTTTTGGTTCAGGCAGATCCCTGATACCCTGCATTTTTCTATAGACCATTCAGACAAAGCCCTGGTCACTTTCTTATACCCCAAGAGCAGACTCATTCAACAGCTTAATCTAAAAGGCCCCTTGGTAGGTCATGAATACAGCCTCCAGCTTCCTTAATGACAACTCTTCATCCCCTGCTACAGGATTTTTCAGCTTAAAAACGTATCAAGTGAGGGAGCCCCATGCTACTCCTGGCTGTCGGTCCCTCACTGACTTGGAAACATTAAAAAGTACTTAAGAGCTCACATTTTTATTTTATCTCATCTGGGATTGTCCCTTATACTAAGGATGTTCTTGTTATACCATAGGCTTTTCAATTACATAGCCCTCCTTTAGGACAGTGTAATTTTTTTTTTTTTGCAGAGTCAGATATTTAAGTGAATTTTATTGTCTGGTTCTCTTTGCAGCCATTTTAAAGCCAGCCACTGTTTCTTAAGCTGCCTCCGAGGGTAACTTTTCTATTGATGACACAGCTGTTTCTTTTTATGGTGTTCCACACCATACCGCTTAAGTGCCTGGACATCGTTATTTTAAAATACGGGGTTTTTTGTCTATGATTTTCTATGTCATTTTATATGTTGTTTAAGGTGTCTATATATTTTGTAAGAAGGAACAGAAGACATGGCTTAAGGTGCCTCATAATTTAAAACATAGTAATTATTTGTATAATGTAAATTATATGTTTATATTCTGTCATAAGAGCAATTCATGCCTGTTATGGAATATTCATAAAATACACAAAATGTGTAAATGAGAAAATAACAATCTTTCATAATTCCATTAACGAGACACTATTAATCACTGCTAATATTATAGAGCATTTCCTTCCAGTCTTTTATGTAGCTACGTAAATAACCCGGCGCCAGATGCCCTCTGTTGTCTAAGTCCGTTGGCACTCCCCTCCTTCTCCATAAGGTGGTGAAGCCGCGAGCTCTCGTGGAGTCCCTGATAAAAGGTATCAGGTTGGGAACAGTTTGCTTTAGGATCACGCAGTGCCTTTGTGTCACCCCTAGTATCCTGTACGGGGTCCCGATACTCTTGTCTGTGTGTAACAAATGAAGACCGAAATGTGTTGCCTTTTCACTTTTTTAAATGTAGTTTTCAATGACAGCTGACATACAATATCATGTGGGTGCAGCACAGTGATGAGACATGCACCTTATGAAGCGGTCACCCTGATGAGCCTAGCACCCCTCTGCACCGTACGTGGTTATGACTACTGTTGCCTTTTTAAAAGTACCCTCTGAACCGCGGTCGTCTCCTCTGTAAAGCGAGGAGGCGGAGTAGGTGGTGACGCTTTGGACCCGCCTCCCTCCATGGACACTGGCACTGACACCACCGCTCTTCTCCTGCAAGTAGTGCTCGGCCTCTCGCCTGTCCACCCCCCTCAGCCCGCGCCCCTGCTGTCCCCTCCCTTCCTCCGGAGGTGCTCTGCGTCTCGCTCTCTGCTGAAGGGAAAGGAGAGCTCTCCAGGAGCTTTCATGTTTTAATTAAACAGGACTCCAGTCGAGCAGCAGTACATATTAAAACTTTTATTAAAAACACTGCTAAAGCTCCACGTTAATCAGAAAGCCAGCCACATCTTCCCTTAATGGACAGAATTACTCATAGATCGTTAGAATCAGTTGAGACCTTTCAGCTGTCCGATTTTTTCCCCCTAATGTAAAATCTGTATGAGTCACGTGCATGTTAGGGTTTAATAAATTTATTATTATTTGATTGGTTATGTAATTTTAAGGAAAGGGCACCTGGCTTTATGGAGAATTTCTGACCACTCCATGGCAAATGGAATAACTCAGCACCAAATTAGCGGCGTTGATTCATATTCTTACGTGATTTATCATCTCCCACATGCTCCAAAGCATAACAGGCATGATGGCTCCAGGAGCGACACTAAATCTCCTCTCCCTCACCACCTGGCTGGCGGTAGCTACTGAAGTGGAGTCTGATTTGTGAGGCTGGTCAAGCTTGCTTGTCTACTACTTCTGTCACCATGAGTCAGGGGACCGGATTTCCAAAGACTATCCCTTTCCTTCCAATTTCCTTCATCTGACTTTTCCTAACGGTCTCGTCTATCCCAGGCACTTTTCTGTGGCCTTCAGGAATTTCCTTGACCTGTCGTACTCCCAGTCTGGGAGTGAGTGGTATTTTCCTGTCCATTTTGAAGCGGGGAGATGCTGAGAGATACAGGTGCTGACTGGCCCATAGTTACACAAATTAAAGATCCAGTGGCCGAGACTGAAATGTTCCCTCTTGGGAGGAGTTCCGTACTGGGCAAGGGGCCTTTCGACCCCACCGCAGGGTGATGATGAAAGACATCGTGGACCACTTTGTGAGGCCTGACCTCATTCAAGACACAGTGGTCAGTGTGCACCCCAGAAGTGTTGCCCGCGTGTTCTCAATGCTCCTCATTAGGCGTGAGGGCCTGCCCCAGTGGGCCTGGGGAATGCTCAAGTGGCCAGAGCCTTTGCCACCATGTCAACGCTCTTCCGGAGTCTATGTTCTCGAACACTCCTTTGTCTACAGCCAGTCCCTTACCCTTAGGGTCCCTGCTGGGTTCCATGGTCAAGTCCTAAACCTTCAACATGGCCAGATGCCCTCAGAATCTGGCCCTGATTGCCTCTCCAGGCTCTCCCACCCCTCCACATCTTCCAGCCATTCTGAATTTCTGCCATTTCCTTAGATGAATATATTTTCCTCTTGCCCTCAGTCTTTAGGCATATTGCTTCCTCTACCTGAAACACTTTTAGATAAGGAAGAACGGTTCTGGGAAAAGGATAGTAAGTTTTTTGGACATGTTGAGTGAAGGTGACAGCACAACATTCAAGATACCTATAAGCTACTAAAATGTAGGACATGGGGGATGCAAGAGGTTGAAGCTTAAGATGCAGACCTAAGAGTCATTTTCAGAGACAGGAACATTGAAGCCATCAGTTGGAATGTAGGGAGAAGGGCCCAGGACCCAGAACAGAACCTCTAGTGAGCTTAGGGGGAAGAAAATTCTATGGAGAAAGTAGGGTAGAAACAGGTCTAACTGAGGGAAATCAGGGGTAAGAGGAAAATGATCGTGTGTGATTTGAAGGAAGAGAGAGTAGCTAACATCTGTTGGGTATCTAGTCAATGCCAGCACTGTGTTAGGTTGTTTACGTACATGCAGCTGAAATTCAGACCGGAAGCTCATGCTCTCTTCAGTGGATCACCCAAGAGATGATTCCAGCACCAAGTATTACAGAGATCAATAGGATGAAGATGCAGAATAGTCGTTGAATCGAGATCGGGAAACCATTGATACTTATCAACAGATGAGACACTGTTGAAACAAGGTCTAATTTTTATTACTATTTATCATCTTTGGGATAGAGTAGAAGCAAGCATTGGACTAGAAATGCATAGGTTCTATCTTTAGTGCTCCCATTAATTAGAGAAGTCATTCATGCATATGACCTCAGTTTCTACGACTATGGAATGAAGTATATTCTTAAAGGATTTGGTCCTTCAGCTCTTAGTGGAATCCATAATCCTAATTTAGTATATTTTCCTACAAATATATGTGCCTGACATACTGCGATGTGAGGCAGAGACATTATCTATTTTTTTCACAATTGTGTCCACAAAACCTAGAATGATGTCCTGAATATATTAGACACTAAATATATATCTGTTAAATGAATGAATTCAAATCACTTTTTATTCATCTAAAACTAAAGTATAGGCATTGTCATATTGGGAACCTGGATAGTTCAAGAGAGTATATTAAAATCAAACTCTAAAAATAACAGGTAAAAATTACTGAAATGTTCAAAGTGAATATTCAGATATATTTTTGTTCTAGTTAGAATGTGAAGCTAGAATTGAAATTGAGGAGTTGAGCAAAGTGTGAGAATCGCTGGTCTAAATTGCTCTGCCTTTGAGGTATTAAAAGTCAGAATGATGTGTTAATCTAAGTCCTCGCCGATACTATTAGGAAAACAAACCCAAACAGCAACAAAGACAGTTTGGTGCAGTGTTTGAGCCAATCATTTTGTATTATACTCTAACCCGGAAAGACACAGACCGCTGACATCTGTTTACTTCTGTTCAGTTTCTCTTTTTAGAAACAGCTTTTTTTCTGGTTATAAATATCTCCTGTTTGTGATAGGACATTTTGAAAATACACGGCTAAAGAAAGAATAAAATAGAAACTCGCCATAACCCTGGCTGGCAGTGATGTCCTGTTTCACTATTTTGGAGTGTTCTCTCCAGTCTGTTCTGTAGGATACTAATTTTTCCATGTAGCCCCTCAAGCTGAGGCTGACTTGGCCTTTAATAGGGGAGTGACCGCCAGGAGGCCCAGCCATCACTGGTGAGCATCCCACACGCACCTCCACCTTCTGGACTGTAGGGACTGGGCTCAGTGGTCTGGGCTCCTGGGTCTGAGGGAACATTCTCTCTCTCTCTTTTTTTTTTGTTAAAATGTTTTGTTGTTGTTCAAGTACAGTTGTCTCCATTTTCCCCCCACCATTCCCCCTTACCCCAGCCATCCCCACTTCCCACCCTTGATCCTACCCCGCTTTGGTTTTGCCCATGTGCCCTTTATAGATGTTCCTGAAAACCCTTCCCTTTTTCCCCTCCCTTATCCACCCCCCACATCCCCTCTGGTTACTGTCAGTTTGTTCTTTATTTCGGTGTCTGTGGTTATATTTTGCTTGCTGTTTGTTTTGTTGATTAGGTTCCACTTGTAGGCGAGACCATGTGGTATTTGTCCCTCACCGCCTGGCTTATTTCACTTAGCACAGTGCTCTCCAGTTCCATCCACGCTGTCACAAAGGAGAGGAGCTCCTTCTTTCTTCCTGCTGCATAGTATTCCATCGTATAAATTCTCTCTCACTCAAGGCTCCTGGACACAGTCCCAGCCCCATGTTCTCACCATTGGGCAGCTCGCAGCTCCTGGCGCTCGAGGTGTCTGGTTTCAGACCACAGTTCACTCCCAGTAGGGGGCAGGGCTCGCTCCTCTGCTCCAGAATTCTCTCAGCTGCGGGGAACCTTTTCTCTTGCTTCATTCTCTAATCCAGTGTGCGTTTCATGCATGTGTTCAGTTTTAAAACGTTTAAACTTATATTATGCTTGAAAATATTTTCTTTTCTCTCTCTTTGTTTTCCTCTCCTCCCCTCATCTTCTCTTATTGAGAGAGACTCTTAAGTCTGTTACCACATTGCAAAGTGGTCTCCAGCTCTTCACAGGATAAGTGAGTGAGTCTGGATGAGGGTTCCTGGCTTCCGCTTGGATCACTCTGAAACCAGCTTCTCCTTCAGTGCAAGTATGATTGCTTTCAAATAATCTGAACAGCAAGAAAAAAAGAGAAGAAAATCATCTTAATATTTCTGAATATTGAGACATTATGCTTCATGTCATCTATTCAAATATTTATCTACTTGTCATCACAATGAAATGACATCTGGGTGAAGGATTGGTTGTTCACGCTCCATCCAGATGTTTCGATAGCGTGAAGAGATAGACCGAGATGCATGACCTCCTCTCCATGTTAAATTACCTCTTGTGGACACCCTATTCCTTCAGCACTTCCTCCTTTTGCATTTTTATCAGGGACTTCATTTTTTCAGTCTTCTTGGGCTCCCTCCCTATTTTTGTTTAGAAAAATAGAAGTCTCCATTCCATTGCGTGTGTATGTTTTTTTTAAGAGAAGCAAAAAAGAAAGAGGAAATGCCACCGTTTCGGATAACCTACATCCATACCTCCAGTGCTGTGCTGGTGAATGTTTAACAACTAGGTCTCTGAGAGAGGGGGGCCCTGATTGGTTGTGTCTGCCTGTTTCTGTGATCTTACTGAATGTGGAGGTGGAAAGAGATGCAAAATTCACACTATTCTATGGTGTTTCTCCATATAACACGTATGTACACACATAACCTCAGGCACTGGTAAATAATTAGGAACTGGTGAACCTTGATGTTTTAGTCACCTTTGTTTTTCATTTAACTTAATTTATGTAATTCAGGATTTCTCGGCCTTGGCACTGTTGACACTTTGCACTAAATAACTCCGTGTTCTAGGAGGCTACTTTGTTACCGTGTAGGATATTTGGCCGAATCCCTGTCCCTACCCCTGAGAGACCACGCTCTGGTCGTGGCAACCCAAACACTTCTCTGGACATTGCCAATGTCTTCTGGGGCACAAAATCTCCCCACCCCCTCCCTGCCGCCATGAGAAGCCCTACATTATAAATGTATATACTTTAATTTTAATAATAGCTGTATTTAACAATCTTTTTTCAAAATTCCTGAAAATTTAAGTCAGCTCGCACTCACCCGCCATTATCCATCTCCCTTATTCTGAGACCGTATGGTTTGCCATTCTGACTGTTCGGGTTTGTGCGTTTAACCACCGAGTTCTTCTCAGCCCTATATGCAGAGCAACATCTTCCTCTCATCGCATTTTTGGTTTTCTCTGAAGTAAAGGGTATCCTGGCTGACTGCCTATTTTTTTTCTAAAGTAGACTTTGTCTAGTTCACAGCTCTGGCATTGAGATTTTCTATCCCCAAAGTTAGGGACCCCCTGGGGGTCCTTATGTGCTTTCCAAGGAAGCCAGCTTTGGAGTGGGAGGTGAAGGGCAGAGAATGAAACAGTAAGAGACCTTGGAGGAGTGTTAGGTGTGATCTGGGTGAAGAAGGGCCAACTCTGTCATTCTCAGGAGAGACTATGCCCTGGAATAAGAAATTCTAGGCTGTCCCCATCTCTGTACCCTGGCGGGGGGGTGGAACTGGAATGTGGGAAGTGTGAACCGAGAGCTCTGCTAGGCCGTGGGGGTAGGGGTGGGGGGCGGTCCTGACTCATCCCCAGTCAGTGAGGTTAGTCCCTGCAGGTAGTTGAGATCTCCTCCCACCATTTCCCTCTCCGGGCCTTTCCTCATGTCCTGTGCCCTCATTTTTTGCTCGCACCAAACGCCTGATAGCCCTTCACAGACCAAAGCCACCCAAAGCTCCCACTGCCCGTGCCAGCCAGGCACAGAGTCACACAACCTGTGGACTAATTGGTCTCAGGTCGTGAGGGCCAGTTTAGCACCCTGCCGCCTTCTGTGTGACGCCAGAATTCACTCCACTGTCGGTGCAGTTTGCCTAGGCCCCTAGGACATGCCAGTTTCCGGAACTGCCACAACACATGGCCACAACTGGGTGGCTTAGCACAACAAAAGTTTCTTCTCCCTTAAGTTTGTAGGACAAAAGTCTGGAACTAACCTGCCGAAAAGACCGCGTTCCCTCTGAAGGCTCCTGGAGAGAAGCCTCCGTGGTCTCTTCCAGCTTCTGGTGGCCCCTGGTGTTTCCGAGCTATGTCAGCGCAGCTGCAGCCTGTGCCTCCGTCTCCACGTCCTTCTTCCCCGTGCTCCAAATTTCACTCTCTTGTTTCTTATAAAGACGCCGGTCATTGGTTCCAGGGTCCATCTAAGCCTAATTGCTTCTGCAAAGACCCTATTTCCAAGTAAGGTCACCTCCAGAGACACCGGAGTTTAGGACTAAAACATACCTTTTTGAGGGACACTATTCAACCCGTGGCAAGGGAATTCGGAGTAAGGGTTGTTTCTCCTGCTCCGTGAGTTATGCGGCTTGTCTGGCCACCCAACACTGAAACTAGCCAGGGAGTGAGGAGGAGGTGACTTTGTGGCTTCCAGCCATCTCTCTCTCCAGGTGCAGGGAGGGGGTTCAACACCCACACTTCCTCCTTCTCCTACCAGCTTCATGTTGGGGAGGTAGCCCTGACACCTCAGTCAAGAGGGACTTTTTCGAACACCAAGTGGCCTGTTTAAGCCAAGGAGGGTTAAGAAGCAGAGAGGGCTTGCAGGCTTGGCTCAGGCTAGGCCTGAGAGAGCAAGGAGCCGGATCCCAGGGTGCACAGTGCTTCATGACCAAGTGCTGAGGGCAGCAAAGAGACGGGGTCAGGAGGCTGCAGCTGGGGCAGGATGGCTTGTTGTACTATAGGAGCAAAGGAGGGACCTGGAGGGAACAAAAGGGGCTTTGGGATCCCTCTGAGCATCCGAGGAGCCATCAGCTCTTGCTGAGTCGGGGTTTGGGCCTCTTCCCTACCCTCATTCTACTCCCTCGGGCCCGTCCCTGAGGGTTCGTCATCTGGGTGTTCTTGGGGGCTGGGTCTCCAAATTTTCCCAGCCTTAAACGTTGGTAGCTTTGACTTTGTACCTGAGACAGAGACTGGCTAAAATGGATCTTCAGCCAAAAAGGATAAAGACCAACCCATGAGAAAGACAGCAGAAGAAATAAAACCCATAATAAATTCAGGTCCTGCAAAATGCCAGCAGGCCAAAAGGTTTTTGCTTTTTCTTCTTAGCTCTAATAACAGTGAAACGAGAGGGCACAGGCCACCTTGAGAATATACATAACTAAGGTTCTGGGAATTGAGTTTTTAAAATTTTTTTCTTCTTTCTCCTACCAGGCTTCTTCCTTCCTCGTCTTCCATTTCTCTCTATTTCCCTCCATCTCTCTCTCTTTCTCTGTCTTTCCTTCCCTCCTTCCTCATCTGCCTTTTCTCTCTAACCGTTAGTAAGAGAAATCCAAAACACAGCTTCGAAGGGGTCGCTTTGGAATTCTGTGTTTATTTCCATCCCTTTGACTTCTGACAGAGTCCAGCCTTCGCCTGTGCCCCTCTGGGTTTTACATTCTCCTGTCTCTCTAGCCATCACCATTAACGTCCCACAGCTTTGCAGGGTAATTGAGCAGGCGGCCATTCCCACTGGCTCGCCTCCGGCCCTTCCACACACCTCTCTGCCTTGCAGTCTGTGCTTCCCTTTGGTTACCATACTGGCTGTGGCTGGCTGGATGCTTCGGTAAGCCAAATATCCTTTGAGATCCAAAATTTGAGAGGAGCCTTCAGCCTTTGAACTTAATTCTAGTGACCAAAAGGAATGAGAGAAGAGTTTAGCTTGTCCGAAGGACCTAATAAACGAAGCTGATTTGGATGGCATTGCTGTTTTGGCTTAATATGGGCGTTACTGAGCATGAACATGAGTTTGGATATAAACAATTCAACCTTTAGAAAGGACCCGCTGAAAACAAACTCTGGAACCATGCATGGTTTGGGGTATACTGATGTAGAACAACTAATGCAATACAAATTAGTGACCAATTTTCAAGGGATTAAAATATAATAAGACTACCAACAACATTATGTTTATAATAATTAAATTGTTTCATGATTAAGAACGCCCGTGTTCTTTTTAGAGTGCCTCCAGTGATAATTATGCACATCAGTCATCACTGCCCTGTGGATGTAGGCGTGTGTTGGCTAATGAAGTAGTCTGCTTTCTTTGATGACAAACCAGTCAGCTAGCTGTGACTGAGGCTGGATGGTGTTCTGGGGTGATTCTTTCCTAAAGGGCTCAATAATGTCTTATTCCTCGGCACCTAGAGAGTTTAACCCGATAACCACCCCTCCCCAAAGTCCTTGCAGACTGCTAATTTGATAATAAGCATGCTCCAGGACACTTTGCTGTTTACTTTATGTTCTGCCAGAGAGCTTTTACCCGGCACAGAAATACCTGCTCCCTGGCCACCACGGCTGTCTTTATAGAAACACTGTATACCAGTTCTCCAAATATCGACTGGATCCGTTTGACCAAGGTCGTATTCTGGAGCTAGCTTACTCATCCGTAAAATGGGGAGAGTGAAGCTTTCACTGCTTGTGTCACGTCCGCAGCTCTGTCCAATAATGGTGCAGTTGCTCAATGCCTTGGGGCGGTGGTGTCCTAGTCACAACCTGAGGACAGCAGGTCCTGAGTTTCTGAGGTGTCCCTAACACCTGTGATACCAAAAGTTGTGTGGTGTAGCAAAACCAACAGATTTCAGGAGTCCAGAGATCTCCGTTAGAGTTCCAGCTCTACTGCTTGAGCAAGACAGTCGGTCTCTCTCCTCGTTTGCTGGGTGTGCAGACTTGGGACCACCACATTTTCCCTGGACGCTTCCTCATGCAGAGCTGTTGGGGATACTGGTCTTCACCTGGAAATGGAAGAGGATGGATGAGGTTAGAGGTCCTTCACCTTCTCCCATCAGGCAGTGCTCAGGCATCGGTGACAATTTGTCCGACATGCAAACTTCACTTGTCATTCATGTCCCAGCAGGCCCCTTCTCTCTACCCTAAGAAAGCAGATCAGAATGCAAGTGAGGCAGAACAGCATTTTAAGGAAAGCATCAAATCTGATCTCATTTATACAGGCATAAATCACATGTAAGCTTTGGTAGTTTATCAGCAGCAGCAAATTCCTTAGGATACACCTCATCTATCGCTGTTCTGTGGTTGAAAACTGCAGAGATGATAAGATTTCTTCCACTCTAAAGATCTCAAACCTCGTGCCTGTCTTCAGGATATATAAATGTAAATGTTAACAATGAGGATACCAACTGTGTTCAGAGAAAATGGATCTAACAGAGCCCCCTTTTGGAGGAGAGCCAGGCCTGTTCACCAGCACAGGGTCAGCTCCGACCTGCAGGCCGCATCTAGCCCATGCGAAGAATGCTATTACGTTTCAAATGGTTGAAAAAAAATCAAACTAACAAAACTGTTTTGTAGCTCATGAAAAGTATGTGTAATTCAGATTTCTGTGTCCATAAACAAAGTTTGGTTGGAGCACAGTCAGGTTCAGTTGTTTATGTATTGTCTGCGGCCGCTTTCCTGCAGCAACTGAGTTGAATAGTTGCAGCAGACCGTCTGGCCCACGAGGCCTAAAAAATTTATGATCCGATTCTTTGTAGAAAATGTTTGCCTGCTCCTGGAATAGCATGTGACTTACCTTACCTCAATCCTCAAGTCTAGAGAGAAAAATGAGAGTTTACATTTCTACTTCATCACTTTCTCTACAATCAGGGGAACTATAGAATTTATTGTCCAAACTGAGACCTTTTTTTAGAGTGTCTTAGTCATGTTTAGGCTGTTATAACAAAATGCTACAGACCAATCGGTATTTTATACACAACAGAAATTTATTTCTCAGAGTTCAGAGCCTGGAAGTCTGAGGCCAGGGTGTCAGCACGGTCGGGTGAGGGCTGTCTCCCTGGTCCCAGTTTCTTGTTGTGCCCTCACAAGGTGAACGGGGCAGGAAGCTCTGTGCGGGCTCTTTTATAAGGGCACTAACTCCTTTCATGAGGGCGGGGTCCTCCCCGGGACCCACCTCCTACCACCATCCCTGGAGCATTAGAATTTCCACATGTGAAGTCTGGAGAAACACAAATATTCAGATGACAGCGGAGAGTGAAAAGAGGACAATATGCATAAACTAAGGGCTGGGAAACCCGGGACATGGGGTCACCCTACCTTCTATCCTTGGGGTGAGCAAACTAAAGTACCTTTGTCCAGGGTGGGGACAGAAGGCTCTGTTGGCCCCAAGGCTAAGGGATTCATTTCCTGGCTTTTTGAACTATAAGAGGCATCGCTTTGCCCAACAGTGCAGAGTAGGGCTGGCTTCTGGGAGAGCTGACCTTGCTTCGTTCCCTGGACCCATACCCTCATTGTTTAGGCAGTATTTTGATATTTCTGTGTGTTATTGCTTTCAGAATGGTACACTACTTTAAAAAGTTACTTTTAGCCCATAAGAGAATACTGAACACAACATGAACAGTCTCCCACCTTCATTCAAGTTTTTTAAGTTTACTCAAAATATGTCAATCACCCAGCCTCTAGTTATTTGTATGGAAGATCAGGAATGAAAGAAGTCAAAGAAACAAGTGTGGAGCTGCTGACAGTTGTGTATTTTCAAGAAAATCAAAAGCAAATGCTAAGTATTCGCCCCAGGTCAGCCAATTGACAGATCAGCACGTGGTTGAACGGAAAAGGGAAATAAACAAACAAACCAAAACCTGATTTACTCTGGGAGGGGCAGAAGGAGGAGTGATCCCTCAGAGAAGTCGGGGCCCTGTCACCTTGGGCTTTACATTTCATTGTGCAGTCAGTGCTTTGAGTTGTGCTTAAAAATAAGCTTACAGCCTAAGCCAAGTATGAAAGACAAACGTAGCACATTAAGCATCGCCCGGGAGCGCAGGTCTGCTGTACCAGGAGACCCGGGACTTCGTGTCTGCGCCCAGGTCTGAAGCTTGGGAACATTCTGCCCCTTCTCTAGTACACAGCAAATACGTTACTGTCCCTCCAGTTCCCTAGGGGGTTGCCTAACTCACCACTGCCTGTGGGAGGAAGGCTAACTCTCAGGCCAGGGGAGGCAGGGGCAGGAAGGTACAGATGCAACGCTGTATAGTTCCGGCCCCATCCTCATGGGCAGCAAAGCCTGTGCCCACCTCACCCTCATGGGTCCCCTTTCCCAATGCTTCTCCATCCTATACTGTGTCCCACTGAGTCTGGGACTCTTAGCTTAAAGTCTAGGAAAATAATCGCCCCTAACTCTGGGAACCAAGTCAAGAATTTTGCTTTCTGGGCTTTTGGGCTTTGTTTGTTTGCTGTAAACTAAGGAAAGACAAGGGGCACATGTATAGAAAGACAAGGTTGGATCCTGTCCATAGATGCTAAAGATCCTGTATATATTTTTGAGAGGTGGCAACGGAGGGATTCACTGATTCACTTCAGATCATCCTGTGGAAGTTGTTACCAGCATTACTTTCTCCAAAGACAGCAACCCAAATTAGGAATGCTTAACCGTGTCCCTAATTTCTCAGGACAGATAGCAGAACCACGACCCCAGGGGATCTTGGAGAGGACTGACCCAATCCCATAGGCTCAGGCCTGGAGCCTTCAACAGGAGACCAGAATATACCAAAATAAATTTTAGCTGAATTTAGTTAAATTTAAAAGAGCAAAGCATTTTTTGAAACTTAAATATACATATACATAAATAGTTATTTTAGCCTCAAATGTAGATAAGAATTAAAATGAATTGAATAAATGTGTTGAGAAGACTATATAAGAGTTAAAATTCTATAATCTAAAATGATTAAAACATGGAATACAAACATATTTTCGAAAACACACAGGAAAACAGTTGAAGTTAATATATGTAAAAAGTCTCACATAAATAATAAAGAAAAGCATTAATCTCCCCAAAAAGAAAACTAGGCAACTGTTAGGAAGCAAAATCCAAAGAAAAACACATGAAAAATATTAATAAAGAGTTGAAAAATGATTCAGATTCTAGTAATCAAAAATGTAAATTAAAAAATAAATTGTTTTCAACTACAGAAATGGCTCAGTGTCTAAGTGCTAACAACACAACAATGCCAGTGAAGTCATGATGAAATTGGCACGTTTCCTGCTGCTTCCGCCAACGTAGGCTAATACAGTGTTTTTGGAAAGCGGTTGTATAATATTTGCTAAAAGCATTACAGTGTTTACATCCTTTGACTAATCAGTCCCCACCCCACCCCCCGTTACAGCGGTCAATCTGTCCCATGCTTCCGTGCTGTGAGGGACCCACGGGCACGGACAACATGTGGGGATTGACTACGGAAGTGGAGGGTGCTCTGGGTGGAGGGGAGTGAAAGAGGAAAAAATGGGACAACTGTAATAGCGTGAACAATAAAACATCAAAAAAATAAATTTAAAAATTAAAATGTGTATATCCTTTGAACTATAACATCTAAGAATCTATTCTAAAATAATTAGAAATTTGAAAAAATATACCATATTTTTTCAGACCATAAAATGCACCTAGGTTTTACAGGAGGAAAATAGGGGAAAAAATGTTAAAGCAAAAAATGTGGTAAAATATTTAATAACTTAAATAACTTAATATTTCACCAAAGTAAATGTAAACGGAACTCAACAGCAGCATTAACACCCATTATTCCTCCCAAATTTGCGGGGGGGTGAGTCTTATAGTCAAAAATACGGTATATTCTAGAAAGGTCTTTAGTACATATTATTTATGACAGCAAACAAAAGAAATGCTAAAATCCCTCAAATAGGAAAGTGTCAAATATAGAGAATATTTAATGTCATAGAATATTAAACATTATTAAGTGGAAAAAAGCAAGATACAAACTTGTATGTAGTATATGATTCCAATATTTTCAAAATGATTGACAGAAAATACAGCAAAATACTAGCAGTGGATAATTTTCTCTAGGTATTGGGATTATAGCTGATTTTCCCTTTTTTGCATCATCACTTAAAATGAACATTTAAAAAATTTTAATTTTACATTTATTCCTTGTCTTATTCCATAAAAAACTTAGGGTTTAAAAAGATGAATAACTTTTCCAGATAAAAAACATTAAAAATAATTAAGATGTTAAGACGAAGTAAAAAATACGAACAGGAAAGTTACTGTGGGTCCTGGAATGTCCTTAGTCCCAACGCCATGCCATGCACGACGAGGTAGGAATGGGGGAAGCCACAGGTTAGCCTGCAGGCCTCCTCACAGCCCTCACCAAGCACGGAGCGCTTTCAGTGACAAGATTCACGGTGCGTCTACAGTAAAACCAAACCAGTTGCCTATTAAAAATATGTGTGTTCTGAAGCCGACCAGATAGAAACATTTCACATGGGTCCTTAAAGAAAGATCAGCACTCAATATCATCCAAATAATAAATCCCAGCAATGCATTTTATTCGGCATTGCTTCCAGTGAGTGGCCTTTAAACATGGGCTGCTGCCACCATACCGAGGCATAAATCAGAAAAGCAATTCTCGTTTGGCTAAATCCAGGGGTAGAGGCTAGGACACCTAGACCAGCCATTCCAGAATGAGTTCTGCAGATTCTTGGTGGCCAAATTTCTCCGGGAGAAGAGGAAGTGTTTACCTGGTCACAGGGGGCCAAGGACACCTGTGTATCCCGTGTGCCTCTCTGACAGTCCTGGTGCATGTTAGGAAATCAAACTTCATTCACTTCAGGTTTGCCCAATGTATTTGACTAATTTCTTTGCAAAATTTCTGTTAAGATCCAGATGAACAAATCATTAGTCTTTCTCAGAATTTACTTGGGAAAAATTCCCAAGGAACATTTATTGCTTTTCTAAACAGGGGCACGTGATTTAACGTGTAATAAAGGAAGCAGCTCCGTGTCATGGAGTGGCTGTACCCGTGGTTTCTGGTGGATTCACTGTGCTCTTGGCCTTGCATTAAATGCTGTCAGATTTGACTCCAGGAAGGCTCCTAGGGACTCATCCTCACGGAGACGCCATCAGATCTGGTGATTCTTTGGAGGATTGTGGAGGGGAGCGGAGTCAGTCTTTTGAACTGCTTCCCCTCTTACCCCGCCCCATCTTGGCTTCATCTTTAGCGCTCCGCTTCCTGCTGCTCCAGGGACAAACTTCAGTAGAGGCAGAACTACTTTTTATTGTTGCAGACGTGCCTGGAGTTTCTGGGAGGCAGAGCTGGGGAAGGTGGGGACACCTTGACAGACACAGAGTAAATAAACCAGACCTCTAATTAAATTTCCATGATAAATAGGTTGTCTCATTTATTTGGTAAACAATTTGGGCAGATGACGAGGTTTCCACTGGAGGCCTGACAAAGCCTCCCTGGCACGTGCAGTAATCACCCTGTTAGCATTCTGTACTTTCTGCAGAGGCATTTATCTGGCTCATCAGGTGGCTGTGTCTGCAAGAGGTGGGACAGGTGACAAACAGCAAGGAAGGGCATTTCTGGTCCGCATGGGGGTCTGTCCTTCCATTTGTGGCCACAGAAGAAATCAGATAATAGCACCCAAGAAAGGGTTTTTTTAGGGAAGGGTGCAGGTTGCTCATGGTAATTGGAACAAGAAAAGCATGAGAATGGACGGACCATTTTTATCTCAGTGTTAAAAAATCAGAAAACAGAAAACTGAAAAAGAGAGGGAGAGGTTGGGATTGGACTCCAGGTGTGGCCGGCTCGGTGTTCTCGGAGCAGGGCTCCGCAGTGCCTCGCATCCCGGCAGAGCCAGGACCTCTGGCTGCACCGTGGAAGCTTTCTTAGATGAACAGAGAGGCAGACTGGGGAGCAAATCATCCCACATCTGTGTGACTTAATTTCTTCATCTTTAAATAGAGACTAATAATGGTGAAAGGATCACTAAATTGTGAGACTTGGAATGCTCTGCAGATTGGGAAGAATGATGCCAATGTTCAGTTTTAACGTTGTAAATAGCAGCAGGAAGCAAAGTGCAGAGGAAAGGACTATTTCTCTGGATTAAGAAGAGTGCTGGGCTTGAATTCTGATTTCTCCTTTTTTTTTCCTGTGTGAACATGACATAGAAAATTCTGCTTCTCTGATTCAGTCTGTCTGTCTTTCTCTGTATCCATATCTTGTACTCTGTCTCTCTCTATCTATGAAACAAATGTGACCACTTCTTGGAAGGAAATCTTGGTGCCAGACTTTGGAGAACCGTGCTCCCCAGAACTACTGTGCAGGTGAACATTCTTTAGAGCGCCACCACAGAAATAATAAAATGAGGTGGCATCACAGTGTGCCTTTACTTTGCAAGCCTCTGTAGCTTTGCAAAAGGCTGGCAGATATAGGACGGGTAAGAATGCCCAGGATGGAGTACCTGAACAATCTAACACTTCCTTGTCCCCCACCAAAACTCAAGGCCCCGGTTTTAGGTCCTAGTTACCAGACTGGTCCTATGAACGGCTGCCTCAAATTCACAGATACTGTTATTAAAACACGGGACAAAATCCATTCTGCACTTAGGGAAACACACACACACAGGGGGAAAGTGAGATTTACATTCTTCCAGGATTTGGGCTGGAGTTTCTAGCGTCTCCTCAAATGTCTCCCCCACTCTGTGAGTCCTTCGGACCGCCTCAGCAAGAAGTCCATTTCCGTCTGCTGCACCCGCACGGAGTTTTGTGTCTGACACTCTTGGGCACTCTTCCCGTCCTCTCCTCCCCATACGGTTTGTCTCTGCATATCTCCTCCTCTCTAAAAAGTACGAACGGCCCGCAGTCGGGAACTACTGTCCAGGGGAGATAATTCTACGCCTTCACCACATTGACTCCGCGCCTTGCCAACAGACAGGGACTAAGAAATCCTTTCAGAGTGAACGTTTGAGCTGAGCCCGAGGGGACGAGGAGAGGTCGAACTGCGTAATGGCCATCACCCTGCCGCACACACACTCTGTGAGGGCGCCAGACCCGCACCCTTGCCTCCCTCATCCCGGCCTTTCACACCTACCCTCGGCTGAAGTGATGAGGAGATGAGGCAGGGTGGGCATTTAAGCCCTCGTTGGCCAAAAACTTGGCAGAGCCAAATACCAGTCTTCTCAGAAATTATCCAATTTGGAAAGAAAGAGAGAGGAGAAACAGACTCCTCCCTGATTTGGGGGTCCGGGGGCTGGGCTCCCTGTGTCACCCTCACCGCCCTGGTCATCCAGTCGGTCACCACTTCCTGGAGCTCTGGGTTTTGGTCCAAGCGACTCCCCCTCTAGTCTTGACCTGCAGCTTCTAGACCTCATGGCGCCCCCAGGCCATGTTTCACTTTCCCAGCTTCTCCTCCCCACGTGTTCTGACAGCAGGGAGTGCTGAGCAGAGCCTGGTGGGAAGTGGGCACAGCAAAGTGGTCCTAGCTGGTGTTTCCTCAGCTCTGGGGCCACAGGTGGACTCTGCCAAGTAAGACCCTTCCTCTGAGCTGCCGCTGTGCACCGTCTCTGCTCCTCTCAGTCTTGGCAGATGTGCGCTGTGAGGCCTTAGAACCACAGGCAAGACTTTGACCTTGGGGGAAGAGGAGGCATATGTTCACCAATACTCATTTCTCCCTTAGTCTTGGCCTTGACACTCCTTTCTCTCTGCCTGAGACTTGAGGGAACTGAGACAGGAAAGGCTGCACTCAGCAGAACCCACGACCACCGCCAGGCCTGGGGTGTGAGTCTGCCACTCGGCCCTTTGACTCACTGCCACTGGACAGCAGGATGGCATAAATAGCCCCAAACCACGGCAGGGCCTGCCTTTGTTCAAGCTGAACTGAACTGTCGTGTGCATGGCAACGTTCCCCTCCACATCTGTTCAGCGTAATTTAAAAATCACAGCCCCCGCACCTACACGATCGGCACCACATGTCGCTCATCTTCCCTATTATCCCAAATTAAAGTGTGGCCTGGCGTCTGGACTTTCTGCATTGATTCTAACAATGGAGCTCTAATCGCACTCCCAGACTTTGGGAGGAAGCTTACTGGACGGGAGGGGAACCGTGTACACCTGATTCCCCGTGCGCGCAGCAAAGGAGACCTTCGCTGTGTCTGAGCCTGAAACCCCAGGCTTCGGTTAGAATGCCGTTCAGATGCCAGCGCTGGCCTTGCGGTTTGGCGCCCGTGCGTGACAGAGAGCATGAGTGAGAGAGGATACCGAAGCGAGTACATCTGGGCTTCATTAGTTGCAATGTAATTTACAAAAGGCAGCTTTTCAGATGTTGGGATAATCAGCAGGCTGTTATCGAGGTAGCTCGTGGTAATCACGGATTGACACGAGCAATCCACGCTCAGGGAGATAAATGGGTTTGACTGGCAGGGCAACGGTTGGACTCTAATAAAAAACAAATTGAATTTTTTTCCTGTGGCTTAATATGAGAATCATCTGGACATATGCATAAAACCCACACAGTAGCAAAAAACCGCTGGCAGAAAGAAAATGCCACAGTGCTGGGTCTCAGAGCCAATTTCTGTGTTATAAATTCTGTGGATGTTTGGGCAGTGGTTGAAACGGGGCTGGGGGGAATGACGAGGGGAAAGCAATGCAGGGACCTCTCGGCCCAGTCCTGCATAAATCACATAATAATGGACAAGTAATTTAATACCATTCTGAAGCCTCAGAGTGAATCATTGCTTTTTCCTACAATGAGTCTGGGCTCTGGTGAGTGAAAAACTTGAAGCTGTTGACTCCTAGAATTATGCCCGCTTTGGGGGTGATAGATCCATGTGTCTAGCTTCATCAAGACTGTGGTTTTTGCCAAGGGGTCTGCTGACCTTTCCTTTACATATCCAGGGTCCAGGGCACACGGAACTGCCTTCAGCCTGCCACAGGTACTGTCTCCACAGCCCTAAGAGCTCCATGGGGGTTCCTGCCATCCCTCAGAGCAGCTGTTTCTTAGCCTGACTGGGTGGCTGTATGAATAGTTATTCAAGTCTAGCACGTAGTAGGTGCTCTTGGAGAAGCCTCAGAATGGCTTACATAAGCTGAGTTAGTTTGCAGGGCATTAGAGGAAAAGAGCAAAGAGCACAGAGGCCATCGCTGAGGACATGGGGGGCAGCTACTAGAGCTTTCTTTTATGTAACAATCAACATGCATGACCTTCAAAGCTGGACCGAACATTTTCTTATCATGTCATGCCTCTGTGGATCAGAATGTCACCTTTCTGAAGGTCAGATTAAATAAGCCACGGGATCTTTAAGTCTGACGCTTGTGAAGCTAGAAAGGAGCGGCAGAGACCTATTTTTTATGGCAAGTTGATTTAAAAGCCAGACACTGGTGCAAGGATGAGGCCATCGTTAAAGATCAGAGAGAGAGCCTGGAATTCTAAAGCGAGAGGGATTTTAGAACTAATTTCTTCGTACACGAGGAGACGCCAAGACAACATTATTTGCCCCAGGTCATAAGGCAAATTGGCTGCAGTGTCAGGGCTAGAACCTTGGGCTCTGAGCTCTTCCAGTCCTGTGGAGTCCCAGACCCCTTCAGCAGGACTACCTGCAGATGCTGAAGAAGGGACCTGGCAAACCGAGAACACCCCCAAATGTCGCACACAGGTAACCGCTGCTCCTTCAAGAGGACGCATTCCCAGGTCAACTCCCTTTCGCTTCCCACACTTGGCTGTCCGTGACTATACTTCCTGGCATCACCAGCCAAGAAAGCACAGAGGTAGCAGCACTCAGATTTCCTGGGGAACAGGTGCAGGGGGAAAAGCTCAACTAACTAGCTGGGTGACCTTGGCCAAGTCTCAGTTCTCAGGACATTAGGCTCCTTTGATTAAAATGTGGATACGGACTAAACCAGCTCTGGGCTTTAGTGGCAGTTTCTGTTTTGCTACAGTGAAACCCCTTTATTCTAGGTGAACCCTTCATTGGCCACCCACCCTGGCATTAAGAGAGAGATGGAGTGGAGTGGTTCTCATGGAAGGCAGGGAGGAACATGAGCCTTCTCTATTTCCTCTGCACTCCCAAGCACTCCCTGAGGCCCCTTCTTGAGCTCAGGACTCTGCAGAACATAGTTAGGAAAACAATGGAATAAACTGTCTCAAAGCCCTTTCAGCTTTAGCATTTTATGATTCTGTTAATAGCCTGGATTCAGGTGTCTGAACAGAGACCATATTAATACAGGGCACAACACTCTGCGACCTCTCCCTGAGCTATTGCAGATCAAGATTCTCTCTAGCTCCCCTTTGCCCAAGGCCAAGAGCCCAGTGCAGCCAGGGGCTGCCACCCTGCGCCTGCCCACCTCCATGGGACCTGCTGCCTCTCTTGGCTTTGCCCCAAATCAAGAAGCAGCATGGCTTCAAGGATTGAAAGCCTATCCCACAAGAGGAGAGGCCCTGGGTATCTTGAGAACGACGTTAGACTGTCCATTTAGGTTGCTGGGGGAAAACGTCATCACCTGCCAATTCACGTGAGAACTTGGCCAGAGATTCGCCGAGCATGTGATTTGCTCTTGGACCAGTGTTCCAGGCCATCTGGGAAACAAGGAAGTTGTGAGGAGCCCTCCTGTGATTGCAGGGGAGTTTGCACGTGCTAGAACGACGCCCACCACAAGGTGGGCAGTGCTCCCAGAGCTGCATCATCCGCTCAGACCAGGCCCTCGACTCCGTTCTCCGCCTTTACTGTTCTTTCACCATCTCAGCCCCAGATCTTCTTCGGGTGGGCTTTCCAACCCACTGCTTGCACCCACATATCATCAACTATGTTACTTAAGGAAAGTATGCATATCCCTAGCACTGAGCTTCTCACTAAATCCCTTCTTGCCTTTTTTCACACCTGAGGAAAGGAAGGGAGTGTGACTTATTCGGTGACTGCTGGGCGCCAGCACAGGGTGTAAGGGGACTGCTACAAATGTCACCTGCTTTAAACTCATCTGAAATGGATTATTTCCTTCTAGATGAGGAAACCGAGGCCCAGAGGGTAAAGTGACTCAGAGAGAACAGAGGGTAGGCCCTGAGTTGCTCTCAGACACACCAGATTTACTTTACGAACTCCCACCACCTCTTCATGTAGGAACACAGGTCGTCTCGGTCTCCGAGGAGTGTGAGAGGCTGACAGGCAGCTAGGAAGTGTGACAGTTGGCAGGGCACCCACTAAGGGTGCTGGCCCCTACCCTCACCATGATGGCACTGACGGTTAAGGGGGAGCTGCCAGGCTAGCCTGTGGTCAGCGGGTATCAGCAGGGCGTCAGGAAGGAAGCCCAGGGAGGAAAATGAAGAACGTGACCCCGACTGGGGCCTGCAACTGGCCCTAAAGGGGGCAGGAAAGGACATGGAGTTTCCCTCCTGGTCTCAGTGAGGTGAGTTTGGAGTAAAGCACACTTGTAAACCAGATCATTTCTGCATATTCAGTGATTATTTGGGGTAATTTTTTTAGTGCATCACTTTCTCTGCTTCATTCATTTCACAGCCTCTAAAACATACCTGTTTCACTTCTGTCTTGAGCCTCAGCGAATCCATGAGCCTCAGCACCTGACCCTCCACCCTGTGCATCATGTACCATCCAGTGGACAAGGGGGTCACTGTAGGCTCTTGCCCGGAGCTCCTCCTCCTTCCATCTGCAGCAATGAGGCAGGTGGGAGCCTTCAGGCATGCGTTGAGGGGGAGACCAAAGAGGTGTACGAGGTGTTCCAAATGAAACGTTTTCCTGGCAGCAGTCTGGTTTTAGGCTATGCCTTGCAGGGAAACATCGGCCAGGCCCCTGATACGAAGCCCCCTGGACTGCACTCTGTTTGCATTTTGGAGAGCCCGGCACCTAGGCAGACTTGGCTACCCTAAACACCATTCCCGGCCACAGCCCTGCGGAAGAGCAATCTTCTGCCCAGAAACTTTCCAGAGGCCTGGGAACTCACTTATCTGCCGGCAAAATTGCTAACTTGGGGATTCAGCACGGCTTCTCTGCAAAAACAGGCGCTGAATTACCCCGCACTTAACAAATGGTTGCCCTGCTCTCCTAAAGCTGCCAACACAAATTGAATTGTATTTTTTCATTGGTGTGTACAGTGGGTGTGCTCTGGAGCCAGCACTAATTTCCCCCAAGCAAGATAAATGCACAGACCTGAGCCTTCCTGCTTATATTCTGTCTCATTCTAGCAAATTAAAATGTCACGGTGCTACAGTGATCCTTTAGGAGACCCAGTCAACGGGGATGGTGCAGTGGGGGTAGGGAGGCTAGCATTGGACCCCACACCTCAGCCACCACTTCGATAACTACGGAGAATGAAAACTGATAAAACCTGGTTAAAAGACTCCCAGTTTGCCATAAAATAAGAGTCTGTAGAAGGCAGTGTGGAAGGAATCTTGCAAGAAACAAAAAGCTATTATTTTGGCAGTTTTCTTAAGAGTTATTTTTACCTTCCTGGTATCCTCTCTTGGATTCCCCCATTCACTCTTATAACCATCCACAATCAATTGGGTTTAATTGAGTTCTATGAAAATTTTCACCCTGAGCAGCCGCTTTGTGAATCAAAGTTCATCAGCAAACAAAGTTCACGCGATCCGAAACAGAGCTGGATTTGGAGAGGCTCTCCGAGGGGAATTGCAGCAGGAAAGGAAATTGTGTTTGCAGCTGGAGCGCCGCTGGTTGTGCCGCCTGGGTTCTCTGAAGTCGCAGAGGAAAGGGCGTGAATAATGTAATACCTGGTTTGCACGCGCTCTTTTTCTCACAGTCTCCTGGGCCTTCAAAGGCACGACAGCAAGCTCACTTTCGCCCAGAAGGCGTGCCGTTTTCTGAGAGCAGGGCACACAGGCCCATGAGAAGCTCCTGCGGACTGGGCCGTAGCTGAGAGAGGAGTCCAGGGCCGGCAGCCCTTCCACCCACAAACGGGCGAAGTGGCAGAAGCACTGACCTCAGAGCAATTCCAGACCGCTTCTCCCTGTGCCTGCCCACCTGCCCAGAGGTCAGGCTTTTCTCCCCAAATCTTCGTTGACAGCAGTCCGCAAAGGGGCACTTCCTGTGAGAAGCAGTCGGGAGGTGGAGTTTGGAGGCCGAAACATGAGACTTTCTGGGATATTTCAACGGTTTATAGGGCCAGTGGGGGCAAACACATGAAATCGTAGCTGTCCCAGAAAAGTCAGGATACATGGTGGCCATCCCCTGGGGCCGTACAATCAAAAGCAGAGAGCAACAACAAGGGCAGGCGGATGGAAACCTGTTGCAATGATATTTAACGCCCCCATGCATGTTTCAATTTAGAAAAAGCCTTCATATTCCTGACCTCATTCAACATCCCAGGGATGGACTAGGGGGAGGTGTCATGGCCTTGCTTTATGAGGAAGGAGGCTGAGACTCACAGGTTGAGTAGCATGAGCGAGTCTCTGAGCACAGCTGGGACCCAACCGTAGCTCTCCCGATGCTACAGCCGTGTTCTAACCACTGCACCACACTCCCTCTGCACACAAGAAGAGAAGTAGTGGAGCTTGTTAGCTCTGCTCCAGCATCAGTGAGCACTGCAAGGAAAGTTTTCAGATGAAAGGTTCTGTCCAGCACTCTCCTCCCTCACCACCCTTGCACTTGGTGTTCCCAGTGCCTGAAATTCTCTCCGCCCAAGTCCAGTCTCCCTCCTGTGCATTCCCCAGGTCTCTGCTCAAATGCCAGCTCACCAGTGAGGTCTTTTCTTACCGGCCACCCATGCCCACCCCATGTATCCTCCTTACTCTCTCCGAGTTTCCCCCAGCATTCTTCCTTTTTTGTTGTCACTGGCCAGTCCCCTTCCTGAGTCCAGCCATGAGAGCTGAGACCTCGTCATGCTCCTTCTACCCCAGTGTCTAGATTAGGAGTTGGCTCTTTCTATAAAAGGCTGGATAGTGAATATGTTAGGCTCTTGGGTCTGTAGGTTCTGTGTTACAGCTATTGAACTCTGCCACTGTAGCGTGAAAGCAGCCGTAGACAAGTATGTATACAAATGGGCATGACTGACTTTCAATGGTATTTAACTGATGGACCCTGAAATTTGAATTTCATATACTTTTCATGTCATGAAATATTCTTCCTCTCCCTCTACCATTTCAAGATGTAAACATTCTTACCTCTGGGTCATACAAAACAGGGGTTGGGCTGGATTTGGCCATAGTTTGCTGACATGCGGTCTAGATCAGTGGATGATGTAGAGGAGGCATGCAGGAAATGATTGTTGAGTGAGCAACCACACAAATACATTACCATATCATGCAGTTGCTTCAAGGACCAGCTCCTCAGCCATCGGGTGTTTTCGAAGCAGTTAGGTGCCAGGAGGGGTGGTCTGGAAGTCAGACTCACAGCCCACGGTCTGTTTTTACGTTAAGCAGAAGGAGGCAAGGAGGAAGCTTTAGGGACTCTATCAGATCAAGAGGAAGCCAGGGAGCTATCCCAGCTTCCCTGAAGGTAACCCAGAGGTTGGGTCCCCTTCACAGCAGCCTCTTTGGACCTGTGGAGAGACAGAACGAGGAACCCAGAAGCTAGGGTCTGGGGGGTGCCGTGTTGTCTTGGGGGCTGTTTCTCTAGAGACACTGTAGAATACCTGCCCCCAAACAGGCATAGACAACAGTACTGCGTGTCTTGGGCTGAGTGAAGGAATGCGAGAGGCAATGTGGGGGGGGCGGGCAGGGGATGAGGACCCTCCTCCCCAGGACAGCCTGGGGAAACAGGGTGGATCAGAGGCCCTTTCTCAGTAGGAAATACTTGAGAGAAGCCTTCCTTCATATATTCAACTACCATGTGTTGAGAGGCACTGAGTAAAAGCTAAAGATAAAGACAGGCGTGAGCTTTGCCTTTGAAGACCTCACAGTTGCACGGGGTTCATACGCATTAATCATTCTTTTATGAAATTGGTGTAGGTGCTATGGAGAAGAAACAGAGGGTGCTCTGAGAATATGATAGGCACCCAGGTTAGGCGCCAAGGAGGGTGTGGGTTTGTCTGACAGACAAGGTGGGGAGGGGCATGCCAGGCATGCGGGACATGTGGAATATCCAGTGGCACGAAGGAGCCATGAGTGTGGCTGCCCTGTGAGATTGGTGCTGCAGAGTGGGGGTAAGGACCCCCCACCCCCCTCCCCTGGAGGGAGTGCCCAGCTCACAGGACCTTTTGTGCTATGCTGAGGAGTTTGGGTTCAATCCTGACTTCTCAAATTTTTCATTGGCAGCCAGGCACCTCTCTAGATGGGCTAAAATCTTGAGTTCTCCATCAAGGGCCCAAGACCTCTCCCCATATCTGCCTCCCAGGGCAATTTCCAAGGAGAGAAATCCCTATCTCTTCTTAGGGCTGAACAAACCCAAAATGGCTTTAAGTGACACCAGCCAAGAGATGCTAAACGAAGTACCACAATTAGGAAGTGATACCCTGAACCCAGGCCTTTAAAATGAGGTGTGACTCTACCCAGTTTGAAAGAGGAAGAGTTTAGAGATGTCTCCAGTGTCAGGGAGGATGAGATGCTTTTCCTCACGTCGCACCTTAGCCACATGTCACTCGGTCTGGAGGGTCTACTAGCATGTTCTCCATCTGCGTCTTCTTTGTGTTTGCTGGTGTTCTTTATAAATTACCCCTGTGTGTGACTGAGCCCCTGTGGCTCTCTGGGTGGCTCTGCATAGGTCTCCTTTGGTCCGTCCCTCCACAGAGTCTTCCGTTTAGTGGTTCATCCTGAGGGCGGGGGTGGGGGGCACAGGAAGAATGTGATACCATTCCCCTCCCATCACTCGGGGCCTGTAGATTCCTTCCGTGTTCCTCTGTTTTCATTTTTCTCCTCCAGCTATCTCTTTCCCCTCTTTCCCCCCTTCCCCTCTCCCTGAGTCTCTGCTCCATAATTATGCATAATACAAACAGAAGATTTTATAATTTCGTGGTAATTTGGAAAGATTTTATATTTCCTGCTTCTCGTTTAAAAAGGCTGATGAGAGAATGGAATTGTATTCCTCTTTCAGAAACAGGTAAATAAGTTTTTCTTCGTTGATGAGCCCTCGTTGGATAAGATGTTCGCCATCTGCTCTCTGCACGAGGATGCCCTATGCCAGGGAACTCTGTTCTCACCAGAATCACTCTTGAGCAGCCAGCTGTCCTGCTGAGAGAGTGGGAAGTCTAAAAGAGATAAGCAGTGTTTGTCAGAAGCTCTGAGGACCATTACCCTGGAGTTGGGGGTGCCAGTTCTGGGAAAGAGCTTTCTGCAAGGGTGCAGCCTCAGGACCACCCGAGACTGATTCCATCTCCGCGGGAAGCGCTGTGGTCGGGGCTGGGCCGCCCGTGAGCCCTTTCGCCCCAGAGCGCTTCCACCAACGCAGACCCCTTCTGTTCAGATGTTTCCCTCTTCACACACGCACCCCTAGAAGTTTCACATTCTTGAGCACCAGCTCTGCTATGGGAGCAAACTCGCCAAGCTCCCTGGAGAAGAGGTCCTTAAAAAAGAAGCCAATTTCATATGCGGAGATGACTGCGTACGCATATGTTCGCTCCTCCTTAAGCATCATCTTCCAGGTCTAATGTCTCTGTAATATCTTGGAAATCCATCTCAGTCGTTTATCTTCTCTATCTTTTTAGAAATCTGTTAGATTCCTAGGTTTTAATAGTTGTTTCCTTGATATAAGGAGTTTAATTGTGCAGCTCTTAGTATGCCCTAGAGGGTCTAATGAGAAATAAATAATCTTAAACAGCCTCCCTGAGGAATGAAGGGTACACTCTTTACCCAGAGGCTCTCATTAAGGAGATTTGCTAATGGTTTCAACAGTGGTAGACTACTCCCCAATTAAGTGGGAGGTTCCTCCAGGGCTGGGAGCATTTCTTGTCCCACTAGGGTGTCCCCTGAAGTCCTTAGCACGAGCGCTGGGCTGAGGAAGGACCCAGTACAGCCCCCAGAAGCCCTTTTGTTCCCCTTGGTGGTTTGAGCAATGGCTAAGGAACTGGGTCATTTTCGTGTGGCTTCCCTGCCCTCATCTTTAAAAGAAGAAGGTCTCTGGAGCTCACTTGGGGGAAGAAAAGGGAATGAAAGTCACGTTTATGGATCATGAGCGACACCGTGTGCTGCGTGCTTTTCCATCTGTTCTTACCCCCAGTCTCTATGAGGCCCATTTTAGTGTCCATCCCAGTTTATATATGAGGAGACTGAGGCTCGGTGAGTGCAGCTAAGTGACTGACCCAAGTAACGCAGTTACTAAGTGACAGAGCTGGGATTGAGTGACTTACTGGGGGTAAGGACCCAGAATGTCAGCGGTAAGGGCACAGTGGATGGTAATCACTCTTCCTGCCCTGGCTCGGCTGCCGTGGTTACAAAGCCAGGCTATTTGATTTCCAGGCCCAGGCCCTCAGGGTGAATGAGAGGAAACATGCAAAATTCATTGAGACAGGATGCGGAGCTTCCCACACTGGATGAAATTCATGTAGCTGAAGCCCCATCGGTGCAAATTCATAGCCCGTGTCCAAAGGGCCTGCCAGGGGCGCTGTGACGGGAAGCGCTCTGGGCACGCAGCCTCTGGCCTGCTGCGGAAAGAGGGGCACTGCCGGGGCCTAGACTACACCCTCAGGAGAAGGATTCACCCCTCCCACACCGCCTCCATGGCAAGAAGTGAAAAGAGCCAGCCTGGTTTTGGAGAGTGCTCTGTGGGTCCCACCTACAGGCTGCAGGCAGGAGCCAGGAGGAGATGTCATCTCTCAGGGCTGCCCCGGGGCCAGGCAATTGCCTTCCAACCCAGGCCCACTGAGAAAACGTTGGCTTTAATAACCAACGTTTTAGGACCCAAAAGGGAAGGAGGGCTTTTCCCCAAATTCAAGGTAGCGCTTTCCTCTCTCTGCCAACCAGGAGGCCAGCCCCCATTTTCTCTTCCCTTACTTCCAAGACCCTGGGATCAGTGAGCAGGTAGTGCAGGGGCACAGGGGTTACTCGGCCCCCCACTTCTAGCGGCTGAACTTTGCCTGCGGACCACTGGGAGCCTCGACTGGAAAGGCCCGCCCTGCGCATTGAGTTGCCACCAGAAGAGCGCAGCGCACACTCAGAATTGCTGACCGAGGCCAGTCTGCGGTCCGACTTCCTCTGCCCACTCTCAGTCCCGGACCTTGGCAGCGCCACTTGTTGTGCCTGCAGAGTGTGGCAGCGGGAACAATGTCTCCATGCTGTTGAGGATAGAAGGACTGCGCTCTGCTCAGTCAGCTGTGGGAGAGGCTGGGTTATTTATACCGCCTTTGTCAGCCACCGGGAAAGGTGATTTCATCGCTGAATTTGAAGTCTTTCATTAATTAACCGTTTTTTCAGTTCAGTGCTCCACAGCTTCGTATACACCCACGGTAGTCATTCTGGGGGTGGGCGGCGGGGTGGGGGGGTGGAGAGCGGGGGCGTTGGCCTCGCTGCTCCCAGGGATGTGTGGATGTTCTCGTGTTTTTGTTTGTCTGCAGTTCCTTCCGCTGTGGGCCGGTGCAGACTTTGGATGTTTCATTTAAGGCTCCAAGTCTCACCCAAACTGCCTGCAATTTAATATGTCACAATATATGCATATGTGGGTAAATCATCTCTGTGTCATCTTCCTCAGCGTTCCGTTATTAAAGCCCATTTTTCATGGTAAAATACTCCTCCAAGAGATGGCGGGAGGTGCACACATCCCAGAGACCAGTGTTTAACACGAACAGGCTGAGCCTTTTCTCTCTGAAAATAAACTAGGAATTGAGAAAATGTAGCAGAATCAATCAGGAAAATGCTTTCTTGGAAATGGAATGAGATTTAGACTAGAAAGGAGATTCAGGGAAAAAGCTGACATTTTACCTGAACTCTCCAGATAATTGCTTCATCTTTTGCACTTGGCTTGAAAGGTAGACACCTGGCGAGGCTCGCGCAGAGGACGGTGAGTCGCGCAGGGGACTTCGAGAGCCTTGTTTCGGGGTCTGTGCTGCGGCGCTCTATTAGAAGTGCGCACGTTTTCAGAACTGTCTCAAGTGTAGCAGTAAGTTGATGTCATGAGAGGGTAAAACTTCTGTCTGAGGCATCTTTTGGGGCAAGAGTCTTTGCAATAGCACTCCTGCCGGAAGAGGAGAGCCTATAAAGCTTCATCGATTTCAAGGAGATGCCCGAGTGCCTACTATGTGCCAGGCACAGGACAGGTGCTGCTCGTGTGGAGAAGAATGTGGGCTTGACCCCTGCCCATTGATGAGTGACTGCACTGAGATGGAAAGTGTCCACGTGTCCTGTTGCTGGCTCTTGGCAAGGCCAAGGCTCTGGTCACACTGTCCTACTACATCAATGAGCAGCAGACAGTCAGCCTGTCTGTAAGGACTTGTGACGATCTGCTGAGTGTTTAATGTGGTGAGAACGCAGAAGGTGGCAGGATGATCACGGGGTGTTTTCTAGTTTCTGTTGCCTTGGGTCCTCCTACCCTGTGACTTCTGCAGTCATACGAAGCCATGCCCAGAATTCACTGTGTCTTTTTAAAAGTCACTTTGATAATTTATTTTGACTAAAATAACATATTCATTGTGAAAAAATGAGAAAAAACGTAAGCATAGAAATTCAGAAATATTGTTCATAATGTCATGACTTAAAGATTACCACGTTCAACATTTTGGTGCATATCCTCCCAGTTTCTTTTTTCTATGTGTGTATTTGCATATTAATAGGCAGTTCATATATCACACTACAGTTCTGTTTTGTGAACTTTTTTACTACATATGGATACATCAGGATCCTCTTCCAGTCCTTAATCGTTCCCCTGACACCTCGCCTCCTATCCCTACTTTATGTGTGAATTACTTCACATAGTCATTCTCCTTTTTAGGCTTTCTTTGCTATTATAACCATTATTTCCTAGCATATTCTGGAAACTAAATTTTCACTCACCTCCATATCATTTCCAATAAATAAATGTTGAGAATTTGAATTGCCTGGGCTAAAGTTGTTGCCAAAGTTTGAGGTTCTTCCCAAATTTTTTACCAAAAATCTTCAGCCAGTTTCCATTCCAACCAGCGATGCATGCAGCCACTCGTTTCTCCGAGTCTTGCCTTGGTTTCTTGCAAGGGTTAACTTCTTAACAGTGTGAGATGCTCGGGGGATAGCCTGCCCCCACATGTCATCAGAGTTCTGTGTAAACCCGAGTCAGTGTAACAAGAGCAATTTACTTCTGGTACTGGGACAAAGCAGGTTGATTTTGCTACAATTGTTGGCTTCTTAAATATAATGAGGCAAGCTAGCCGTGCCTCCCTGATGCTCTGGTGAGTTCAGTGTAAACTCGAGATGTCCAGACCAAACGTGATGTGGCCCCCAAATCCCTTGGATCCTAATAACTGCTTAGAATTCGGCAGTGGTGAGCGGCTGCCATCAGCACACCAGAAGCATTCGGTGGCACATAAAGTGGCCCAGGTGGGGTGGCTCTGGCTTTCACCTGTTTTTCTAGCCTCGTGTTTCTCCCTGCAAGCTCAGGTGAGAAACACCAGGTTCAATTTTCTGTAAAGGGCAGCTTCAGTTTGGTAAGAGGTGGGCGGAAAAGCTGATTGGGTTCTCATCCACAACGGTTTGCGTGTTAATAGTAGTTCTCACACCTGTGCATAGGTTTTTCTCTTTTTTCTTTCTTTTTCCTCCTCTTCTTCTTCTTCAAAAAAACTGCTCTATTTTAATCTCACCAAGTATTGAATGCATATGCAAAAGGTAATAAAATCCTTTTAGGAATAAAGCAGAGTTTATGTTCAGAATAACAACCTATCAGTTTTACAAAGTGCTGTTCCTGCCCTGCCATAATGACCATAATGACCGGGTGGGGTGAGGCGAGGCAATGACTGGCTGCCTTTGTCTGGCTGCCCTGCTTTTCCATGCGATAACCAAGGGAAAGGTGGCTGCTGGTGAGCAGGGGGCCGGGCCACTGCCTGGGGCGTTCTCCCCTAAATAATCTGACTGGGAAGGACATCCCCGGGGCCCTTCTCATTCACTGAAGCTCTGTTGTTTACTCATTGACTATCCACTACCAATTGTCTGTAGTTGCTCCATGCGAGGTTTTACTTTGCCTGCCTTTGCTCTGACCACCTTCCCCTCACCAGCTGTAAGTTTCCCTTAGGCTTGCAAAGCAGCTACACAGGGTTTTAGGATATCTGTATCTAGATATCTATATTTACAAATATACCTATCTATACCTACATCTATATCCATCTCTATAGCTATCTGTCTGTCTGTCTATCTTCATGCTCACCAATAGTAAGCTACTTGCTGGCGAGACCTAGGTTTAAATCTTAGTTTCACGTTTTATGGTCTCTCTGTCCTCAGAGTTGAAGCTTCTTTGCCTCAGTTTTGTCATTTGCGTAGATGGGTGTGATAACCTTCTCTCCCAGGCACTTATGTAAGGTGACGGGAGACTGCATGGAGTCACCCTGCTGTGCAGGGCTGCGGCAGCACGTGGGCCCACAGGGCACACACAGTTCATGTTATTGCTGGAGTCACGTGGTACGATTGTCCCGTCTCCGGCTCCGAGCCTAGCACAGCGGGCGGCCAGTAAATGGAAGCTGTGGTCTTTATTGTTGTTATTATTATTTTATTCTCCTTTCTGAAAATGGCCTCAAGTCACTGAGCTAGACATTTGTTCCCAAAGGGTTCTGCTGAATGGTTACTGTACATGGCCTGCAAACCTGAGGTCCCACTGTGAGTTAGCTGTCCTGCTTCTCTGGAAAGACCCGTGAGTAGTAGACCTGAAGGCAGACAAAATTTTCTTCTTCCCTGGGAAGAAAGCAGTGTGCGTTTGAGGGCTGATCCTGTGTGCATTGTTCAGACAGGGCAGCCTGGTAGAAATGCGACTTATGCCTGCGAGAGTGAAACTAGTTGCCTCGCCTGAGCTGCCCTAAAATCCCCATCAGCAGGGCGCCGAGGTTCACATGGAGCCCTTCAGTCAGACGCTGTGGCCCGAGGTTGGGACTGATCTAACTATCAAACTGTACGATTCCCAGATCTGTTCTGGAAACAGTGCTTTTCAACAATTCTTCCCAGTGGGGCCCAAATTTATCTGCACATTAGAATTTTTGGGAAAATTTTTAAAAATTGTCAAAGCCCAGGTCCTACCAGATTGACTAGTCACAATCTTGGGAGTGGGATACACACACCCGTGTTTTTTAAAAGCCATCAGGTGATTCCCGCGACAGGCCAGTTTGGGAAGCGCTGGCTCAGCCTAAGGTGGAAGGCGGTTTGGGTTGTGAAGCGGCTCAGAGCCTGCCACGGTGCCCGCCCGCCTGCCTGCCGTCATGCGGCTCCCCCTAGTGTTTTCTCCGTGGTGCCATTCTGTCTTTTTCTAAGGCCACTGTGCCGCATGCTTCATGGGCATAGCATCTAATATATGAAGCTTTGCAACTACCATAGTCAGAGCCTTAAGAGAAAATAAACCAAAATAAAAGTTTCCGGTCACTGCCCTCAGCAGGCAGGACTGCCTCCCCTGGTCTCTGTAATAAAGCGAGAAGGTGAGGGGGTCCTCAAAAATCAAACCGGGAAGAACTATGGAAAGATCAAGTATAGCAGCGCAAACGCACCTAAACGTGAAGCAGCAATCGGAAGATGACAAGAGTGGCTCAACCTGTCTCTGACGTGGAACAGTGCCTTAATGCCACCTCCACTCCCATACTGAGTCCTCACTCAGCGGGATCTCGGCGGATCTACTCAGCTCTGCCATTCATCCCAGGACTCGGCAAATACGGGAGCTTTTTGTTATATTCATTTATTCCTTAAGAGGGAAGTGGATAGGCTGACCAACCCATTGTGAGCCATCCCAGTGACGGGAAACCTGGGAGGAGACGGGCGCTTTGCCTGTGGCTGTGACAGAGCGAGGGAGCAGCAGTCTGTCCCCCTTTACAAGGGACAGGAAGTGATGGCGCACATGGCGGGCATGGCTAGGTGTTCTGTGCTGTCTCGTTTGTACTGGAACACCCATTTGACCGTGTCTGCACCTCTGTTGATCAATTTTGTTTGATTTTGATAGTTAAACAGATAAGATAGGTAAGAGAAGTGCCTGTCACTCCTTGAGACTGGCCTTTGAGAGTCCACATTGGAAACGTCTGTGTTCAGTGTTCAAATATCCCCTGCGGGGTGTGTTACCTGGGGGTGGGGCGGGGTGGACGCAGAGAGCTCCTCACCTCAGTGAGAGACTGCTGGTTTGTGAGTCACACAAGTGTCCATTAGCCTCCCTGGTGTTCCTTGCAGCCCCCCCCATGCCTGCCTGTGGGATATTGCTAATTTCAGAGGGGCAGGAGACTTGATCCACCTGCGCGATGTCGCTGCGGAAAGCAATGTGGCAGGTTCTGAACATGGTCCCAGTCTATGAGTAATCACAAGATTAGGCAGGACAGTCTAATATTCCTGAGTTTTCTCGTACTTCGCTGGGTCTTCTCCCCACTGCAGTATCAACTCTCCATCCCCGTGGAGCCCAATGATCTTTTCTAAATATCAGTCAACGTCTCCCCTTCCACTCAGTAATCCAAGTTACCTCATTGCAAAAAATCAAACATGTTTATATAATAAGCCAGATGTAAAGGCATCCTACCTAGGTATTTATCACAGAGTGAGTACTCGATATACATAAATTGAATTTGAAATGAATTGTCTTTGGAGAGAGATGTGTATAATTAAGCTGGCTGAGAAGCAAATACCTTCTACCTATGTCTGGGCCCTGGGCCAGCACAAAGGAGTCGAACAGTGGTCACCGCTCTTTGGGAGGCCCTGTCTTTGTGAGCAAAGCCATGGGAAGCCCAGCTTTAACTCACAGCATGGAGTTTAAATGGCCTCCCCAGGCAGACGGATTTGCATTTGATCTGGGCTTACCTTTGGGAACCAAGTCATTTCCCCAAAGAGAATGTGCCCTACCCAGGATAGACGAAGCCCTTTCCGATCAGCTAAGCCCTTTGCTGGGTACTGTCATTTTGCCAGTGTTCTCAAACTTTGAAACCTAGAACTCTAGAGGAAACCCTAATAGTGAAGAAATAAGTTAAAATAATGAGAATTCCTTTCTCTGCCCACAATCCCTCCATTCTCATAAACTGGGCCCTCAAAATACTCAGATGAGTATTCTGTGAAGTGCCATACTCAAATGTAAAAATTTTACAGATGAAAAATTTCAGGAATCTAACTTTTCCTTTTTTTTTTCTTCCTGCTCCTCATTCCAATTGTTCTGCTGTTGAGCCAATGCAGTGCAGTGATCGTGTTACTAGGAATGTAATGGCCTTATCAAGGAACACAATTGTCCGGCTGTCTCAGCCCTAGGCAGGCACCATCTGGAGGATGAGCATTTGGAGTCTCCACGTTTTAAAGGGGATATTGACAAACTCGTGCTGAGAGATGGTTACAGGCCTGGAGCGGGGGCCATGCCAGGAACAAGTCAAGAAACTGGCAGTGTACAGTGTAGAAAAGAGAGCTTAGAGAGCCTATAATTGTTTTCAAATAATGGAGAGATCATTGTGTGGGGAGAGGACAGACTTATCAGTCTTGTCCAGATGGCAGGATAGGACTGAGAAGTGGACATTAGAGCACAGCAAGCTTGTGCTTGGGCTAGGAGAGGCACATCTCCCCATTAAAGCTTGTCTGACCCAGGGAGAGCTGTCTCATCCCTGCAGGGATGCTCCAGGGGAAGCTGGCCCACCGCCAGGGAGAGCAGAGGGGGACTCCTGCCCTGGCTGGGAGAGGACTGTGAAGTTGGCGTTGGTTCCTGCGTGTCCATCTCTCCTCGTCCTCTCTCCTGTAGTCCAAGTCCATTATTAAGTGCTCACTGAGCAAGGCCCTGGCTCCATGACTCATGCCGACCTCTATTAGAGTCACGTCGAAAATCTTTCAGAATATCGTTACTAGAACCCTACCCCAAACTAATTAAGTCGAAATATCTGGGGTTGGGACCCAGGAATCCACATACTCTTATAGTTCCCCAGGTAATTTCAGTGTAAACCGCTGATCTGGGAACCACTGGCCCCAGACGAGGAGAGAAAGTGTGAACCCTACTCTCCTCACTGCCCAGGCCACTAACATCTACCAGTTTAACATGCTATATGATATGGTTTTTAAAAAATAAAATTTAGGTTTGCCTCAATACATTAGCAGTATTTAAGCTAAGATCCTCCTAGATGGTGTTGGTAGTTTATATTCTTACACTATTTTACCAGGTAACACTGGTGTTGACAGATATAAAGGGCGTGTGGACAAGTGGATGGATGTTCAATGAACATGATCCGTTCTCAGACACGTTGGCTGCTCTGCCGACCCCGAACTTGGTTTTCCCTTTTGTCTCTGTGTCTTAACTGGCGAAGGGCCACACCTTCCTCCCAGCCCAGCCCAGCACCTGTCTTCCGGTCAGCAGAGTACTGTTGTTTAGTTAGTTTCCTAAACAGCTGCAATCCACGCAATTTCCCTCAATTTTACAGTCTTTTGAAGGATGCAAGCGCTCTGTTCCCACATGAGACTGAGTGTGAGCCAGGGGGAGGGAAAGAGCATCCTCTGAAATGGAACAGAGTTAGGAGGACTGCTTAGTTGCTGCCATGGAACCTTCTCAACTTCTTCTGTCCAGCAGAACCAGAATGGTAAATTACATCCTATGTAATTTGAAATTTTCTAGTTTAAAATAGGAAAAATAAACAAGTGAATTTGATTTTACTAAAACATTTTATTTAAACTAACATATCCCAAACATTATAATTTCAACATGGAAGTAATATAAAAATTACTACATTAAAATTACATTGGGAATTATTACTTATCGAGATGTTAACTATAACATACTACAAAATTTCCTTACTTTAGGGTTGAGATTCTATGATTTTTGGTAACTTTACCGAGTTGTGCAGCCATTGCTACAATCTAATTTTTCATCACCCCCAAAAGAAGGCTTCAGCCCACGTGTGGTCGTACTCGGTTCGCATCCCCAGCCCCAGGCAGTCAGCTGCACATTTCCTGTCTCTATAGCTTTAAAGGTAATCCTGAAGTATGTGGTCTTCTGTTTGGCTTCTTTTATTTAACATAACGTTCTTGACTTTCATTCATGTTGTGGAATGTATCAGCCCTTTGTTCCTTTCTATTGTTGAATAATATCCCATTTACGGATATGCCACATTTCATTTATCCGTTCACCAGCTAATGGACATTTGAATTCTTTCTAGTCTTTGGCTATTTTTTTATCTTCACCCAAGGACATGCTTATTGATTTTAGAGGAATGGGAAGGGAGGGAGAAAAAAAGAGAGAGAAACATCAATATGAGAGAGAAGCATTAATTGGTCACCTCTTGTACGCACCCCAACTGGGTACCTCTCATACACACACCCACTGGGGACTGAACCTGCAGCCTAGACATGTACCCTGACCAGAATCAAACCCGTGACCTTTCAATTACGGAACAACACTCCAACCAAGTGAGCCACACTGGCCAGGGCTAGTCTTTGGCTATTACATACAAATAAAACTGTTCTGAGCATTCATGTACAAATCTTTGTGTAGACATGTTTTCATTTCTCTTGGGTAGGTTCCTAAGAATGGAATTGCTAGGTATATATTAACACTATGTTTAAAATTTTAAGAAACTTCAAAACTGCTTTTAAATAATGAGATATTTTACATTCTTAAAAAACAAAGTCTTCACAGTCTAGTGTGTATTTTATACTTATAACACATTTCAGTGTGGACTAGCCACTTTTCAAAAGATAATAGCCACATTGGGCTTGTATTGGATAGTACAGAACAAAAGTGTCTCTGCATAGCCCTGGCTGCTGTGGCTCAGTTGGTTGAATTGTCCCATACACCAAGAGGTTGTGGGTTCGATCCCTAGTCAGGGCATGTATAGGAGGCAATGAATCAACGTTTCTCTCTCACATCAATGTTTCTTTCTCTCTCTTCCTTCCTTTCTCTGTAAAATCAATAAACAGATTTTTTTCTAAAGTGTCTCTGCACAGACATTCTATTCAAATCCCAAGACAAGTCAGAAGAATGTTTTGTAGATCAACACATACACACACACACGAGCATCGCCACACACGTATGCACACCCACCATAAACACGCACAGCAGCTCTGCCCTCATTACTCTTTGTTCATTACTTATTCATTTGCCTTTACTGAATGTTGCAATAATTAGATTGCACTACATAAATATACTTTACAATCATTTATCCATGACTTGCTGAAATTTGTCATGGACTGAAGGTGATAAATTAATAGAAGTATATCCCCAAAAATGAAGATATAGAACCTCGTTAAGGGTTGATGGCAAATATTAAAAATGTGGAGAGACAACAGAGATTAGAAAGCTGAACATATTAAAAATTGTGTCATTATTCTGGAGATCTCTGTTGCTTGTCATGGATAACAAGTGTTCAGCCAGTGATCTTCGGCTGCTCCATTGGCAGGGGTTCGGGGCCACTTCTCCTACTCCATCACTCCTGCCCGGTTATCCAAGATCCCAAGATGTTCGTTCTCATGGCTCTCTGAATCCTAACAAATAGCCTTGGATATAATCCTGAGTCTCCAAAATCACCTACAGAGTACAGGTGCCAAGGCCATCAGATAGGTTTCCCTTCAATTCAGATTCCTGGAAAGGCTGTTGAAGTTCGGTTTGGGGTTTTCTGTACCACTTAAGGCAACGAAACTGGAGTCCGTGCAACTTTTCAGGAACTCTCTTTGCTTTCAGATCTGGGTGGACTTCTCTGAACCTTTCAAAGTGTGTCAGCTACTGGATGCTTATTGACTGGAAAGATAGTTTTCTCACCTGTGCATGTTTATGGTAGTATTTGTGGACAGAAATTTATAAACTACCCTCTTAAAATTTTCAACTTTGATCTATTAAAGCAACTAATAGATTATTTCACATTTATAAACCTAAATTCCATAAGTTCAATACAAGAGTCACTTATGGGTATCTACTATGTGCCAGGACTGGGACAGACAATTGGATGAATGAATGAATGTTGAATGAATCATGATTCATACCCTTGGGTAGAACATAGACAAAGTTATGGATATAGGAAAGGAGAACAAGACTCACCTTGCTTGAGGAGGTTGGAAAAAGCATATCAGAGGACGCAACCTTTGAATAGGTCTTGAAGGGTGAATAGGAGATTTCTAGCCGGAGAATGGGAGAGAAGGAAGAAAGGATGATCTGTAGAATTGGAGGAATGGCGCCTTGGATAGCAGTGACCAGCTCTGTGGATTGGCGTCTGGGTCATGGAGTCAACTGAAGGAACTGAGGTCAGGAAGACCTCAGGAACTGAGAAAAGGATGTTGGGCCAGGCTAAAGAGTTTAGACTTCATTCTGTAGGCAATGCTAAGAGTAAAAAGTACTCCTGGAAGAGGCAGAGTGAAAGTATTTAACCAAGGACTAACCCTGAAATGAGCAGGGATGTCAGGAATTTCCAATTTTAAGAGTCCTTTCAGGTTCACGGTTCTCTGATTTTGTGAATGATCTGAAGTGTTATAACATGTCATAAGCAGACAAACATAATGAAAATGAAGAAGAAATAATCCCATGATTAAGGATGATCATGTAGTTTTTACACATGCCAGAAAGAACGAAGAACTTTTCAGATCAGATTTGGTTGGCATCAGTTTTTTCCAGCGACAGGAAGAATTTCTGAAACATGGATTCAAACTGGGAATGCAATGCAGACGTCACAGACCAGACAGAGAAGAAGGAAAGAGATGGTCTTTCATCTCTTCAAAGGCAGTACGGGCTCCCAGCCCAGAGGACACCTTTGCCAGGGGTTCAGAATAGCATTGCATGCAAGCTCAGGCTGCCTGAGTCAGCTTGGAGGACAGAGCTCAGGAGACTGGACATAAGCAAGTGTCTAACCTCAACTCACAGCCTAAAATCTCAGCATCCCCTATTTTACAACTCTGGTACCTGTGGCCCCTCTGGCCTTTTGTTTTGTTCTTGTTCTTTCCACTATACTCTGTGTTCCCTGAGGGCAAGGAGAGCATATACACAGCTTTAGAGACATTCTCCCACCCACTCAGTATAATTGGTCTATAACACATGCTTAAAACTATTTCACGACCTATGCAATGGAAGAGAATGCTTTTATTTCGGGGCCCTTGGTCAGTTTTGTCTCATGCTCAGCTGTTAGTTAAGGGGTCAAAGTAGAGGATGCTGATCTGCTCTTGCTACTTATTCCCAGTCGATCAATCTGCCAGACATTCCTCTTGCCACATACCCCAGGGTCTGAGATCAGTGAGCTCTGAGTCCTGAGCGCTGACTATCTGATTGGAGTTATTGTAAAGGTAGTTCCCTAAGAGAATGTCAGCATCTTTGTCTAGACAGGAAGTGCCTACATTTCTCATGACCATTTGGTTCCTGAAAACCAAGCACTTTCAATATGTCTTAATGTTTCCAAATGGGCTTTTTGATGATCTGCTCTGGGCTACTTACAGGCAGAATTTAGAGGATATGTCTCAATTTCAGGATCATTCTTAACTCCTTTATTCTTTTCATTTTTCTATTAAAATGGTTGCATTTGCTGTTTTTCAGTTAGTAAACATCTACTTGTCTAGGACCTACGCAGTACTTAGAGAACGAAGCATAAGTGATTTTATTATGCATTTGTATGATAAATGTTATTATCAATGGAATAGACCACATGTTGATGAAATATTATTGTAGAAGGGAGTCTGATAGTAAAAGTGAAAGACTTGTAAAGACATTTCTAATTCAACCAGTTAGTATTAAAAGAAGGACATAATCAAATTATGGAAATGTAATTTACTACAAGTTGTCTGGGAGAGAGATATTTACAACTTATAACATACGCTGTACAGTATAAACCTATAAGCTCCAAATGAAGGCTAGCAGAGGTCCCTCAAGGCCTACTAACAAGTCTTGAGAAACCTAGGAAATGTCATCGATATAAATCTCTGCAGGTAAAATATTGATTAGAGAACCTTAAGCTGAATGTCACTTCCAGGTTTAAATGAAACCTGGGTAGTTCTTATAGGCCCCAAATCACGAGGAAAACCTAGGATTTCTTGATAATAAGTTTTGTATTTAAAGAATAATGAACCTTTGAAATCACAGTGGCTGCCTTTCTAATCCTCCTACCTGGCTCACCACCATTAGGTTCCTAGGTAGTGACTATGACCTTGAGAATCTGTCCCTGCTGCATTTCTGGTATCCCTCATCATTGGTAGTTGTCCTGACAGCAACACAAGTACTCAGAATCGTCTTGTTTGCTATAGTAATGATTGTGTTGACAGTGGTCATGAGAGTGAGCAGCTATTGAGTGTGCTAAGTGCTTTTCATGACTTTCCTCTATGAATCATCACCACAACTCAGTGAGAGTGTCCTATTACTGTCCCTACTTTACCAATGCCATAGAGAGGCTGTGTCTGTCATCCTGCAGGAAGTTCACACAGCAAGCAGTGCAGAGCTGGGATTTGGCCCAGGTGGTCAAGCTCCAAGCACTGGGCCGTAAGCAACCACTCTAGGCTGAGCATCTCCCAGGTAATATCCCAGGTACAAGCTGGGCATTGCAGGTACAGAGCTCTGGTGCCAAGTTCCCCTTGGGGCCGATGTTGACCATGTCCTCACTTAGGCGCGTACAGCTGCTCCTTTGTCAGGGTCCTTTATTTTGGCTCTACGGGCAGTTTCTCTCTGTACAAACTAACACCTGCAATAGGAAGAAAAGCCACTTTTTCCTTCACCACCAAGAGGGTTTTTTTCCTTCTAAATCCTATTTAGAAATATTTAACAGTTATTCTTTTTTTTCTTTAATCCCAAACAACTGACTGATCTTTGGTCCTTTTTGTCTTCTTCTTATTATTATTTTTGAACCTTGAGGCATTATGTTTTCCAAAGAAATTGAGAGTCTGCCCCTGTTTATTTACCTCATTACCTAGGGCCATTAGGATGTAAGATAAAAAATACCAACTGCATCTTCAGGCTCTTGCAATGGGGGTTATTTCAACATCTTTTTATTTTGCTGGACTTCAGGTACAGAATTTCTGAATCGAAGTCAATATAAGTCATATTCATTAGATCCAGCGAGGCAGGAAGCAGGCAGCAATTTCCACTTACAGAAACAGAGACGTCAAATACTCACATATTGACCCTTCCCAGTTCAGAAGAGGGTTTAAATGCCATCCTCATAGCTCCATGGTCCATGACATCACCAAGCAGATTCCAGGAGCCTGATTTGCTGTCCTAAACCAAAACTCACATGCCTTCAGCAGCCGGGCAGACACAGTCACTGAGTGAGGTGGACCAAGAATGAGATGATAAATGGCCCCTGACCCTCATCCTGAGTGACAGGACGCCAGGGAATGTGAGAGCACACGGCCCTCTGAGGGGGCAGCAGACACTGACACACAGCTCATTATTGCCACCAAAAAAACAGGCCTATTGTTGCCAGAACCCCATCACCCCCCGCCCCCCACCCCTACCCTTGCCAGAGCAGGGATGTGCAGATACTCGTGTGATTGATGTTTCCTGACTTTGGTTGGAACAGTGACTGCCAATCCAAATCTAAGAGCCAGTGCTGATCAGGAATTGGGCCCAAGGACAGCCCACCCATGGACAGTGGGCAGTGAGGGCTGACCATCTGCCATCTCTTTCCTAACCCTTCAGGCCTGACTGTTGTTTTTCAACTTAGATCTCACTTGAAATTTAGGGCTCTTTCTCTCCCTAGCTCTAACTGCTAAGGAAGGCCTAAAGAAAGCTTAATTTACAATATAAAATTCGGTGACTTCACTTAGTTTCTCCTGTTGTTGTTTTTCTTTATTTGTCTGTTGGTTGCTTTACTTTGTGATTACCAGGAATGTGATTATGCTTAAAATCTCCATCCAAATATTCATAAAGCAACTTGAATACCTTTATATAATGTTATTATTCTTACCAAATATTATTGGAAGTAATACTATTAAAGCTATTATAAAACATTTAAGTTAATCAATATAAAAAAGCAATTGATAAACTTAATATATAAAATTTGATAGCATAAAATTGCACAAATTTTCTGCATTAAAAACAAAGTTAAATGACAAAGAAAAATGGGAGTACTTCCTTTTAGCAAATATAATAGACAAAGGGTTAATGGCCTCACTTTAAAAAGTTCTCAGAAATCAATGAGGAAAACACTAAGCCTCCTATAGATAACTGAACAAAAGAAATGAACAGACAATTCACAAAAGAGGAAAATAACTAATTAAGGAACATATGGAGAAACAATTCAGCCTCGCTAGTAATTAAAGAAATGCAAATCGAACAACAAATGTTATAATTCCCAGTGCAGACGAGAGTGCAGTGACACAGGTACCTCTATGCATTACTGATAGACAAGGTAGAAAGCCTTGTTGGTTAGCAATTAGTTAATGTAAATCAAGAGTCCCCTTCTGTTAAGCAAATACTGAGCTCCTCCTCTGTGCTCAGACTTGGTGTGTACAGAGGACAACGGTCCACCCTTACTCTCAGTGAGTGAGCAAGGTGTCCTGTGCAAGAAAGACACAGGTAATTCCATCACTTGGTGTTCAGGGGCAGAAGCATCCCCAGCAGGAGGCAAATGCGGGAGCTGGGCCATAGCTCAGCCTGGAGGGTTTGGAAGGATTATTTGAAGAAACGATCCTGAGCTGAGCCAGAAAGGGTGACCAGAATTCTGCTGGACGAAGAAGAGCAATGAGGAAGGAGAGAAGGGTGGGCAACGTCTGCAAAAGGACGTCCACAGGGAGGTGGGAACTGGTGTTGCCCTGAGCGCGAGGCAGAGAGCCCGGCAGGAGGCTGCGTGCCGCGTGGGGCCGGGAAAGGGCCCGGTCAGGTGGGGGTTTTTTAATCCTGCAGAGAAGCCACTGCAGTTCATCCTTCTACTCTAAAATGTAAGAGACGAAAACAAACAACCCAACTAAAAATGGGGCAAAGGACTTGAATAGACACTTCTCCAAAGAAGATACACAGACGGCCAATCAGCACATGAAAAGATGCTTGCTGTCACTAGTCATTAGAGAAATGCAAATGGACCACGATGAGATACCACTTCATATTCCCTAGAATGACAATTATCTTTTTAAAGTAAAATAATAAGTGTCAGTGAGTATTTAGAGATATTTGAAGAGTTGCTCATCATTGGTGGGAATGTAAAATACTGTAACCAACTGTGGAAAGCAATTTGTCAGTTCCTCAAAGGGTTACACTTAGGATTACCACCTGACCCAGAAACTCCACCTCTAGGTGTAGGCCCACAAGAATTGAAAGCAGGGACTCAAACAGGTATTTGCACACCGTGCGCATGGCAACATTATTCACAGTAGCCGAAAGGTGGAAGACAACCCTACTGTTCATCGGCCAATGATAGGTAAACTACATGTGGCTTAGACATCCAATAGAATGTTATTTAACCTTAAAAAGAAATGAAATTTTGACACATGCTATAACATAGGTAAACCTTGAAAAAATTATGCTAAGTGAAATAAGCCAATCACAAAAGGACAAATACTGTGTGACTGCACTTACATGAGGTGGCTGGAGCAGTCAGATTCAGACAGAAAGTAGAATAGAGGTTTATATTTTGCTGAAAAACTTGGCAAAGAGAATTTGGGGTCAAAGAATGAGGTGTTGATGCATGCTGGTGGACTGCCCCTCCAGAGAGACCGTCGTGTTGGAAGGAGCAGGAGAACAACTTTGTAACAGCAAAAAGTGGGAAACACTTAACTGTCTAAACTGAAGAAATAGTTTAAATGTGATATTCACTTATTGGAATATTATACAAGTATTTAAATATTTTTGCAAAGCCTACATAAGAGAATAGAAAAATGCTTATGACATTATTTTAAGTGAGAGAGCAAGTGAAAAAGTATACTTATTATAATAATACATTTTTTAAATCCTATGAATATGGAGGAACAACAAAAAAAAAACAGAAAGTTTGAGTAATAGATCTATACGTTGTTTCCTCTTACCATTTTTTTTCTAAATTGCATTTAATGTGTATACAATGTTTATAACAAAAGAAAAACAATTTCACTGGGAAAGCATGATTTGTTTCTATATATTAAGGCTGTTACTGAAATTTAGTTTCACATTGCAGATAGGTCTTTAAATAAGCACCCATAGTAATGAAGCTCATATTTCAATTTTCTGGTTGAAAATTTTTTAGATACAAAGTCACCTTCTTGACTCTTACCTATGTATTCAAAGATGGGGGCTTGGAGATTTCTTCTGTGTGGTGTGGAATCAGCAGCAAGATCAACAGACATCATTTCCCAGAGGAAATTAATCTAACAGGACTCTGGGAGGTCCAGCTCCATGCTACCTAAACAGAGCCCAGCTGCCTTTGTGAGGGCCACAGCCCAGGGAAAGGCCCTAAGCGTTCAGTCATTTGCACGGACTTCCTAGACCCGGACTCCCAATCTACACCACCTTGAGGTAATAGGCACATTGACTGATGTCTCTGAGCCTCAGTTTCCTCATCTAAAAAGTGGGTATAATAATCCTACGCCCACCTTATTGGGTTGTTGTAAAATCAAATGCAGTGAACCTTGTAAAGTGTAAACCCGGTGCCCGTGACTTACTAGTCATTCATTAAATGTTGGCCATCATTATTGTTATTATCATCCTCCAGTTCACTCACTGTTAATAAAGAAGTGCCAGGCGTCAGGAGTGGTAGTGATTCGGGGGCAGGGGTCATGGATTTGGAGTTAAATGACCTGGATTGTCATAGGGCTGAAGGATTTACGTATTCAGCGGCCTAGGGCGAGACGCTTAAGCATCAGAGCAGTGCTGTCCAAGGGAAGTGTAATGGGACCCAAAATGTCATTTTGGATTTTCTAGAAACCACATTGCAGAAAGTAAAAAGAAACCAGGTGAACTTAATTTTAATAATGTATTTTATTTAACTCAATGTATCTAATATCATTTTAATATGTAATAAATATTTTAAAAGTTCATAAAATATTGTCTTTTTAGACTAAATATTTGAAACCTGCTGTGCATTTTATACTTAAAGTACCTTTCAACTTGGAGGCTAAAATTTTATCTGAAATATTTTATCTGTATTTCATAAAGTATATAGTTGAAACATTAGATTCACATGCCTAAGCTGTTCCAAACATATTATTCTGATAACTAAATTGGGTTTCAGTTTTTAAACTTAAATTAAGTTAAAATTAAATAAAATGAAGAGTTCAGTTTCTCAGTTGCATCAGCCACGTTTCAAGTACTCAGGAGCCCCATGTGGCTCGTGGCTGTGTATTAGACACGGTCACAAGGGGAGATAACATCTATTTCACTGAGTCATTATAAGATTGTTTGTACGGGAGAGTTATAAATCATGAAATGCTGTCCAAATAGATTACTTCTCCCAAAGTCATCCAGCTAAGGAGAGGTGGCTGGGGAACCAGAATTAGGCCAGCATAACTTCCATACATGGACATTTGAAATGTGAACAATGCTCCATGAGCCTTCCAGTTTTTAACTGTGATCCACAGTGAGGGGCATGTCTTTCATGACACCACGGTATACATAAATGTGTGTGTGGGAGTGTGTGTACAATAGATTAGCAGCCATTATTTCCCAAAGGAAAATGACAATATGGGTATTTTGAATTTCATTTTATTTCTTTCTCCTCCTGATTCCCTCCTTCTCCATCCCCTCCTTTTTATTTAATGCTGGCCATGACCCACTAAACTGATTTCATGGCCCACTAATGGGTTCCGAACTGCAATTTGAAAAACAGTGATCTTAAGAGTCTAAACACTCGAGTGTTTTAAAAATTGATTTGTTTTGCATTGCAAATAATACCCCTCTATAGCTACCAGTCTGTTCAAAAGGGAAAAGTATTCTCCCCAATGTAAATAAGAAGAATAATACTGTTTTGGATAAGATACAAGGAAACAAGCAAATTACCCATTTGCTGTTGTTTTGTTGTTGTTGTTGAGTATTATTTCTTTATCCTTTCACAAGGGAAGCACTGTCCCTGTCATTTTGTTAGGCACTAGACAGCTGGCCCAAGACAGACAAGATCCCTGATCACAGAGCGTCAGCTGCAAAGCCCTTGCTCAGTGGCTCAGTCAAGCAAAGATCTTGGGTGCTTCATTTTACTTGTCATGTAAGAAGAAGACCAGAGACAGCAGGGATGTCCAACACCGTTCGTGACGCAACTCTCGTCACCTTTCTGTTCCACGTGCTCGTGCTTGTTTGTCACTTCATGGTCACAAGGCAGCTGCCACATCTCCAGGCATTATGCTCGTGCTCAAAGCAAGGAGAAGAAAAGCAAAGAGGGGAAGCTTTCTCCAGATTTTTCAGATAAAACACAGGATGTCTGGTTAAATGTGAGTTTCAGAAAAACAACAAATAATGTTTTTAGTATTACTTGTCCTGAAAAAAGTATTCACCATTCATCTGAAATTCACACTTAACTGAGTGTCCTGTGTTTTATTTGCTGACTCTGGCAACCCCACGAGCACAATTCTGCTCAGAGGTCATTGGCCAGATCTGTGTTGAGAGGCCACTCCCGTCAATAAGAAAGGTCTATGGGATCAAATCATTGTTTATCCTCCGATCTCAATAAAAGAGAAAGGCAAAGAGAAGGAAGTTGGTCAGAAGGTTGAGTGAGCCAACCTATGGCATCAGCTGTAGGTCAGTTCCCCTCTGATCTTCCTTGTAAGTTATAGTAAGGAATTTACATTCCATCATCAGTGGGAAGCCATGGAAGAGTTAGAAGAGGGAGTGCCTGGCTAAATTACAGCTAAGAAGATGGCTGTAGCTGCTGGGTGCAGAATATGGGGGTAGAGTTGGGGGGAGAGTGAGAAGTGGGAAGACTTGTTAGAAGAGGTCCAGATTTTCCTAGCACCTTTGGGAACTCAGCCTAGACGTCTTGCCCTGCCCTGCCTGCCTGGGCACATACCTCACCCTCCTGCAGGTTTCCTGTTCTGAAAAAAAAAAAGTTGGGGGGGGCAGTATTTCGGTGCTCCATTCAGCTGTCCAGGTGGCCTTACCCTGCTCTTCAGCTGCAGGGTTCAGTTGTCAGTGTTTTGTTCCCCTTCTTCAGCAGTGGGGGGTCTGAGAGCCCTGGTGATATCAGAGCTTATTATGTACAAGGCTGGGATCCTGTGAGGCTCCCACAAGGAATAATTGTTTCTGTTTCCTTCTATTTATTGGCTTTGCCTTTTATTTAAAAATTGCTTTAAAAATTTTTTAATTTCAGAAAATCAATAAAATTCACCAAAAAAATAATAAAATCTGCTACCTCTTAGCAAAATTTTTTAAATAACATGGAAGATTTGTATACCCTGGTATCTGAGACTTAAAGCAAAAATTGAGCAATCCGATTCCAGAGCTAAGAACCTATGTGGGGCACGGAAAATTTGGTTCCATGCGTCTTTCTCTCCGAAGTGGACGTTGTTGCGTCAGAGGCACTCTGTCCGGTCCCCTAACTGCCTTCCCTCTGCCGCCTGCCCCAGACACCGTCGTCGCCGCCCTCCGGGCTCTCACTGAATTACATCGCTGGTTCAGTTTTCATCTGGCTTCTCTTCTCTCCCTGTTGTCAGATCAAGTGCTTTTCTATTTTCCTCGAGGATTACCAAAATGAGCTCTTAGGGAAAAAAAGATTTCTCAGCACTTTAGCTTCTGTTTCCTTCTATTCATTTGCTTTGCCTTTTGTGATTTTTTTTTTTTGGCTGACACCCCAGGACATGCAGTATGTAGAGGTTATTGGCTTTTTCCTTTTCCTAAACAAAGCCTGTCGGTTCAACACACACACACAAACAAAAAGCTATGTGTCTTCCCCCAAAAAGGTTTATTCTTTGTTTGAACAGAGTCAGAGATCCTATGTACATAGTACACAGTTGACCCGTGAACGGCGTGGGGGTCAGGAGTGCCAGCCTCCCACGCAGTCAGAAGTCCGTGTGTAACAGCCGTGGGCCCTGGGCAGACCTGGATTCCCAACCACAGAGTCTGACCCCAGAGCCGGGCTCTCAGACTCATTTTCATCGGGGGCCACATCAGCCTCGCGGTTGCCTTCAACGGGCCAAATATAATGTTAGGACTGTGTAAATGCAACTACTCCTTCACTAGGGGCAAGGAGCTCGGCACTGCCACTGTGTAGAAACAAGGTGCTGGGCTGGATAAAACGAGCTGGAGGGCCTTGTGTTTGCCCCCTGTGCCCTAGAGCAAGGAGGGTTTGAACTTCATGGCCCACTGAACTGCGGTCGACTGAAAACAACTCCCTGCATGGGTGGGCCTGGGCAGTCCCAACCCGTGTTGTTCAGGGGCCAACCGTAAATGTGTGTGTGTGTATGTAATAGATGTAGCTGTATGTGTGCAAACACACAAATGCACATGTGTTTACTATGCACACACACAAGCATAGATGTATTTTACCATTCCTGGGGAACTTTCCCCTCTGAGAGGTAATTTACAGAATGCCACCAAACATGCAAATGTACTACTACTTTAGGCTACAACTGAACTCATTATGTGAAGATTAATAATACTGTCAGGAAAAATTAACTCCCTCTACCTCCCTCTCCTTCCTTAATGAACACACTTAGTTTTTCTAATCATTTGATCTCAAACATTGATACCATTTCTCTTCAAAGTGCTTCCCAAAGAGGGTGCAGAAAAGCAATAAATTGAAGTCCTGGTGGGAGAGCGTAGCTGAGCTAATTCCAAATGTTTGGCATCATGGCAGAGTGAGGCAGGCAGTAAACAGCGTGGGATCAGGACCGGAGACGCCGGGTCCTAGCACAGCTCAGCTACCCAGGCTTTCTTTTCACCTCACTGACTGCATGTCCTCGCCTGCACGGTAAAGGGTTGCATTAAATGATCGCCAAGAGCTCTAGGTCTTTGAAGTTCCGGAGCCCTGAGTGATTCCAAAGCATGCCAGTGAGGGTGATTCCACCTGCTCCTTCCTATAAATGTCAAAATTCTGCTCTCGAATCTAACACCTGAGTTGAGGCTACATAGGTAGTAGAATTAGAACTTGCAAAATATACAATACCGGACCTCTTTCAGTGACCCCAATTTGATCTGGCCACTTCATAAGGCCACCCGAACAAAGGAGACCCTCCAATACTGCCTAGTCACTGGTGACCATACCAAAGCCCCATTTGTGATGTTCAAGGGAGGACTGGTCTGTCTGGGTCCTACCTGCCCAGACCTTAGTCTGTGACCTCTGGGGACATTCACATGGGCGGGCATGAGACCTACCGGGCCTGTTCCCGTGAGAGCTGTGAGAGTGCGGAGGAAGGAAAGTGATGCTGGGGCAACTGGGAACCCAAACGTAGGATGTTTGCCTGGAGACGTCATAGATTTCCATCATGGGCAGCACAGGGAGCAGACACCTCGCTTCCAGTCCCACACCCACCACTCACATGCAGCGGGAACTTAGGCAGGTCCTCCAAGTGCAGCAGGGACCTTGCCGTGTGGCCGCCATGTTTGTTCCTGGCTCTGACATTTCCAAAGTCAGACACGGAATGTAGCATTTGTAAGTTGCCTCGGGTGGAAAGACCGAGGCAGTAACTCAGAGGAGCCTTTCCAAAAGCACTGTTCTGCCATAAGGAGCATAGTTCCTGCTGAGAGGACAGTTTGAAAGTCAGACAAACAGAGAAGACACAAGATTTAAGAGCTGATATGAATGTAGATATACATATAGAGATATTATTCCCCCTCTAGAATACCTTTTCTTCTTCACGATGCTTTTTTCCTTTCTTACTTTCAGCAAATGGTCCCTAGAGCAGAAATAGATTAGAGGAGGGTTTCCGAAGCATATTATATGGTACATTATACATAATGGCAAAAAGAGTTCTGTGCTTAAAGGAGTTTGGGAAATCTTCATTTTGTATTCCACTCTTGAAGACTCACAACTCTCACTGGCATATTAAGGTTCTCAGAAGTCCTGCAGTAAAGGAGCCCGTTTATTTTTGTTTAACCCAGTAATCCTCAAACTTGTTTGATCCCAGAGCTTTCTCATAATTCCCATGAACACCTTGCGGGGCTGGTGTTCCGTGGGGCGTTGCCCCCTGACACCACATCTAGTGGCGGAGGCCTGCGTGCATCACACTGCACTGCTTTGGTCCACATTCCAGCCCATTAAACTGCTGCTGCTCCTTCGGTTCCACCTGATGTGAATGGCATCATGATCACTTGAATAAGTGAGAGCTCGTCGTAATGATCTAACAGGCTAATCGCAATGTGTACAACTAGCCGATAGTGCCAGAATCACGTGTGATTTATTGAGATGGCAATCTGTCCATTCACATTTTTGTTTATTCAGATTCTCACTCAAAGAGTGATTAAGAGCCTTCTGGTTCTGAATGGTGGATTGAGTGCACATTTGTCTCCTTTCCCGCAATCTCACTAAAGTGACAGTAAAGGATTTAGTGGAGGAATAAATTCTGAACCGCAAACAGGAAGGGAGCCATGAGTGATTTCTAGGGCACAAAGAGGGGGTGGAAGCTATCAATGGAGCAAATATAGTCGCCATGGCTGAGGAGACCCAAAAGGGGGTTAGAGCAGAGGAGGGAGCCCGCCTGCTGGGGGGCATCACAGGAGCACTGGTAAGTCTCCTCCGGAAGGAAGGCCGAGGCCCAGGAGGAAGAATTTCCTCCACAGTGTTATGAACCCATATGGTCTCCAGCCCCTTTTCAACACCGTTTTTCAGGCTAAAAGATAGCAGGATGTTTGACCACAGGGGAAAGACAAAGGGAAATCTTTTGTAAAAATTCAAGTGAACTGAAAGAATTACAACTACTAGAGCAGAGTGGTCGTGCCCAGAGGGTCATATCCAGCATGCCGGCACTGGAGAGCAGGACCTGTATAATGGCCTCTCCCTGACCTTTGCCATCAGGCCGAGTCTAACGTAGCGAGTAAGCATAACCTATGTACATGGAAGTTCTGCCAGCATTCCTGGTCTGTCCTATGAAAATATAAGGGACGGATCCAGGACCATCCAACTTATGGTTAGAAAACAAAATTCAACAGAGAAAATTTTAATCTTACTGGCTTTGTTCAATGATTTATGACTGGGCAGCATCTCCTCTAGCAAATGGAAAGGGCCTCCAAGAAGCCGTACAAAATGAAAGGCTTTTATATTCAGAAGGGAGCAGGACAAGGAAGTTATACTAGCAAAAAGTGGACTGGCTGTGGCAAGGTCGCCTTCCCTCAGGAGACGGCAGGGTCTCTCAGACCGTTGACCTCTTTAGTGCTGACCAGACAATTCCAGGTTGACTAGTTCAAGATTCCATTCCTTGGGAGAGGCTAAAACTGGAATTAAGTTAGGTATTACTTCTCAGTTTGGTGATGTGGGCTTAGCACAAGTGAGTCCATTTTGGGCCCGTTGTCTTTCTTCCCTAACAATATGAAGAGCCCAGAAGCATGAAAAAAGAAATAGCAACATAAAAAGTTGACATCAGAGGAAACAAAGATAAATTAGGTAAAAGGTTACTTATATGATAAAGCTCTTCAGAAAGATTCAAGACTGAAAGAGGGGTGGGGAATGAAAATATCAGATAAACAATCAAACAAACTTAACAAAGATAAAAGAGACGTGTATTTTCTGATTAAAAGAGCCCATGAAATGCCACATAGGAATTTCTATAGAGGTCCTACCTAGATGAAGTATATTGAAGTTTTAGCACCTCAGTGTTAACGAAAGGTCCTGAAAGCTTTCAAAGAGGAAAAAAAAAACAGATTGACTACAAAGAAATTAGCAATAAAAACCTCAGACTTCTCAGTCACTGATGCTAAACAACAGGGAAGCTAGGCATTCAAATTTGTACAGCATAATTTCTAATCTAGAAACTGTGGCCAGCAAAGCTATCAACCAAGTATGAAGGCAAAATAAAAATATTTGAGATATTCAAAAATTCAGAAAGAAGTTTCCCCCTGAAGAAATTTCCTCAGGATGGTGGGACTAATGGAAGTGTCCCAGTGAAAAGAAATTCCAGAATAATGTAAGTGTACTGGAGGCCCGGAAAGCAAGAGTTACACATTAAAACAGGAAGTCAGTGACTTCAGAAAGACATGAAAGATTTTCAAGGAATACATAGAAGGGTTAGTGATACGGTAAAAAAGGCAAAATAGAAAATAAATAAAAGAGAAGAAAGAAAGAAAATAGAAAATAGAGAAAAGCAATTAGAGAATTCTAGAAAAACAAACTGCACAAGAAAGTCCTGAGTCAAATATAAGGCAAATTAAAATGTGCCACAGTTTTGACAAGTGGCTGTGTGTGTGTGTGTGTGTGTGTGAGAAAGAGAGAGAGAGAGAGAGAGAGAGAGAGAGAGAGAGAGAGAGAGAGAGAGAGAGAGAGGGAGAGGGAGAGAGAGAGAGAATATTCATTTGGTCTTGATATTGGAAACATTCTCCATGGAGTAGGGTGTATTCTTGGACCTGTAGAGAAGATTATAAATACAACTCTTGTTCACTGCAGTGCAAAAATATACAGTCATCAGTATAAAAGATTTGCTTATTGATTTTCAATGTTCAGAACCAACCTGCAAACAAAACACAAAAGTTAATCATCCTCATACAGCCTTGACGATGGAAAGGGAAGGCGCAGCTGCCGTGGGGGTGGACGTGGGAGAGGAGGAGCACGGACTAAGGCAGAAAGACCAGCAGCTTCGTCTTCTGGTGAGGAGAGTGAGGCGATACTGTCTGAAGCTGGTGGAACAAGTAATAAATTTGCCATGTAAAAGTAAACAGGTGAGTGATAAAAGAGTAAAAAGGGATTTAAAAAACCAGCTATTAGAAGGGGGATAGCATCGTTGCTCTTACTGTACCATCAATGGAGGAACCTAAATGTGTTGTCCCCACAAATAACACTATGATCGTAATATTTAGTCATGAGGCAAAAGAAATTAGAAATCTTTATTTATTTTTAATGTTCATTTTTTGGTATTTTTTCCATTATCATTTGTCCCCCCATACCCTCTTCCACCTCTACCCACCCTCCCTCCTGCACCCCCAGCCCCCATAATCACCACATTGTTGTAATTTTTTGAGACTTGGTGAGAGGAGCATCATTTGGGGATAGTTTTTTTTAATTATTATTATTATTAGTTATTCTGAATAATTTTATTTCTTACCATATGTATCTATTACTTTGGTTTTTAAAAGTCACTGAACACCTACCTTGTGGCAAGTGCTATTAGCAGCAGTACCAGCCTTATAACAGAAGTATCTACAGAAACAAATGACGGGAGGGCAGGAGCCCCTGATGCGTTTGTACAAATTGGAAGTGAGGAAGTGGAGCAGGGAATCACAATTCACAAAGTATTTGGCCAATTGATTGAAACTCTTGGTACAGAACCCCCGGAGAGGTGAATTAGGAGAAGTCTTTAGGACTTGGGGGCTTGGAGACTTGACAGGGTTCCTTTAGATTAATAATATTCCAGGCAGGCACATAGAATTACTGACAGTTTGGAGCCGTGGGGTCCTTGGAGAGGCTCTATCCAGTCCTTTCATTTCACAAACAAAGGCAACTCGGTAGTGGCAGAGCGAGGGCTCAAATCCGATCCTTCTGGTTCCAAGTACAGTGCTGATAAAAGGACTTCCAGATTAAGGCCAGACACCCCGCGAAGCAGGAAATCACCATTTACCACATACCTACTAAAAGCCAAGAACTATTCTGGCCACTTTATGCATATTATTCAATTTAATCTCCACAAAAGCCACACCAGGTAGGCTATACCCATATTGTGTTTGAGCAAACTAAGGTTTAAAGAGTTGAAATAAGTTGTCTAAAACCTAGAGCTGGATAGAGACAGAGCTTGGATACGAAAGGGTCTGACCTTAAGGTTCATGGCCCTTGGTTCCTGGCTTGTAATTGAGCCCTGCCGGCTGAGAGGAGAGCGACACCTCCCTGTGTTGGCGACCGCAGGTAAAAACAATAACCATTTCGTGTGTAATCATTGGACACATCAACACAATCCAATAACAAGGAAAACAGGACCCAGTCCTAGCACTGTATAAATGAAGCTTTTGATCTGCCTCTCCATCCCCCCACGGCCCCCCGTGGGGGAAGGTCTGAGAGCGGCCAGGCCACCGGGAGCCTTCACATAGCCGCAGGCTGTCCTCAGCAAAACAAACAGGAAACAGAAAAGAGGGAGAGGAGAAATAAATTCTCACTGACTTTAAAAGATTTATACTGACAATATCCCAAGGAGTTTATGAAATGTATTCTTTTTCTTTTTCTTTTTTTTTTTTTTTTTGGTTGAGGAAAACTGCTGATGGAGAGATAGCTCTCAACTATAGAGTTTCATTGAAAATACTTTAACTTCAGTCTCTTATTGATAGTCCAGTTGCACCAAATAGAATTCATATAAACATCATCTCACATATTAGAAGTGGAAAAATCATCCATCTTCCAGTCAGCTTTGAAAGAGCCCCATTATTGAGGTGCTGAATCACAAGGACTGAATTTGCATGTTTCCACACCCTCGGGGGAGAAACAGTGGTGCAGGAAGACCCCAAGTCCCAGCATCTTGAGCTTCATTTTCTCCTACTGGGAACTTGAATTTTCCCGGGGTGCATGTATGTATCTGCATGTGTCTGTGTGCACATGAGCACACGCATGTAATCTTTCTGAGAAGGGGAACACCTCCTGTAGTTTCCCACATTCTTTCCTTCAGAAGCTCCAAAATTGGTTTCCATTCGACTTTCCATCAATTTGAGTACGTTAGAGTCTGATCTCAGACCAGGGCACCTTATGTGTGACGTGTGGCTTTATCCTAACCCCAGACCATGCCCCCAAAGTGTCTGGAGCAAGAGTCTGTCCCGTAGGTGTTTCCAGAGCTCTCACCTGCTCCGGACAGGCACACTCTAATCGAGCACAGTGTTGGAAACCCCAGTCGGCCCCAGAGTCTGTCCCCAGCACAGTGCCTGTGCTTCAAACAGTGACTTACCAAACACATCATGTTCGCATTCAGTCACATCCTTGCCGAGCGTGGACTGCCGGGGTAGGATGAGGCTGAGTCAGTACGGACCCCCCTTTCCCCCACTGTCACAGATTAATCTTCCTGAAGCACCTCTCTGATGATATCACTGTCCTTCTCAGAAACCTTTTCTGGCAGCCTGTTGTCCACAAAATAACGATGAACATCTTCAGCCCGGAATTAAATATTCTTTATGGTCTGGTCCCATACCCCTCACCCTAGCATTTCTTATTTCCTGGCTTTTCTTCATTACCCCGCTCTGCAGCCAAACACCATGGCACACTTTCTACCTGTGTGCCTCTCAACTCCTGCACAGTGGATTCTGCCAGTACCTTTGTCTTTCTTGCCCTTGAAGACCTAGCTCCAAGGTCATCTTCTCTATGAATCTTCTCAGTTGAACTTAATGCCTCCTTCCTGGAGTCTCCCGAAGTGCTCTACCTGTATGAGTCGTGACTTCAGCTCCTCTACTTTTGATTGTAGTTACTGCAGACATCTCTTGACTCCTCTTGGACAGGAAGTGCCTTAAAGGTCAGAGTTCATGTCTGTGTCCCCAGGGCAGAGCCAGGGCCTGATACTTGCTCAGAATAGGCACGCAGTAAATGACGCTAGAGGGCAGAAAGGAGTGAGTAAGGAAGCCAGTGGACAAATGGGTTCGGTTCTGTGCCCGTGTGCCTCTTTCTCCTTTCCCATCCATCTGAATTCCTGCATGGCACAACTGGGCCACAGGCCACCCTGGCCATGTTTTAGGATAAAGGATACAGTGGGACAATGAGAAAGAAGGAAATCAGCACTGGTTAGGAGTCCAGAGACCTGGAGTCTGGTCTGGACTTTCTGTCAAAGACTTTGAATAAGTCATTTTTCCATTCTGATCTCCAGTCCACTTTCATAGAAAAACAAGGGTATTACATTACATGATCGGTTAGTCCTTTTTAATTCAGAGTCTATGATTCTAATCCTTTTATTTTACCTCATGTCCATGACAAGGATGTCTCCCCCATTATAAAACAGTATAATAATGTAGATTATTTACTGAGGGTTGTAGAACACTTTTCAAAGGCCCATGTGCCCTGCTAAAACTTTCTAACAATTACAGAGGGTTCCATTCCCAGTACTGACCCATGTCCCCCATCCAGCTCAGAAACAGTCTTGTGCTGACCTCATCCTGATTTTAATCTGAAGTCATACTTACCAGAATATTGCAAATTTCCAATCTCAACACAATACCTTCTCCTTGGAAACTGCTTTGCTTCTCCTAGGAAGCCCCCTCCTGCTCTTTTTTTCTTTTATCTGCATCATTCTCTATTGCAGGCTGCTAGTTCATTTGCCTACTTGGTAAATTGGGTTATCTGGAGAAGGAGACTCATTTGAGGTGCGGGGGATGAGGAGGGTGGAAAAAGGCGGAGCACTCATTAGCTGGTTCCCACTGGAAGCGTTAGGGATCTTGTTGGAACAGCTGCCCCTGCAAGAGAAGCAGCATCTAATGGTCCCAAAATTCCATACAGAAGCGTGGCCAGTACAGTTAATGCATCAGAAGGGATGCTCTGCTTTTATTCTGACAGTAATCCCATGAAATGGGTTTCTTGCAGGTCACTTGGCCGGTGCTACTGGAATTAGGGTGAGCTCACCCCAGAGGGACACTCTGCCACAGGCACAGTACCAGGGGGATTTGCAGGGCTTTCTTTGTGGAGACCAGTTGCAAAGTCACGTGACTCATAGACTCAAGAGCAGAAATGAATCTTAAGCGATTACTAAGTTCAGCCAACCCTTTCCACCCTATTTTATAAACAGAAAATTGAATCCTGAGAAAGTCAGTGCTTTGCCCAAAATCACTCAACTAGTAAACAAAGGAGAAGAAGCTGTGATCCTAACTACTGCACAGGAAGTGACCCAAGTACTTCCTTTCCAAGCCACTCACTCTCAAGGAAAACCCTGAACCAGTCATGACTATGTGGGAGCCTAGAGCCAACCCATCCATTACTGGGAAACACTGAGTTGTCCAACAGTTGTGAGTTGTGTCTGTCTTTGACTTGCATGTGATATGGAGAACTCAAGTCAGCTGTGATTTAAACTGTGACCTGTAGGGCTGCCTGGGACACCCGGAGTGTCCTGGTTTGTGGGGGTGAGGCACCCTGTGTTGATATTCACAAGATGGCACTGATGGCCTGGCTCTATTTTTCGGCACATTTATGGTGGGAGTCTATCAGGCTGTCCCCCTAGACCAGGATGTAAGTCTATGAGAATGTCTTAGCACCTGGGTTGGGTTTCTGACTCTGGTCACTCTTTGGGGATTAGGTAATACATGCTCATCTTCCCCTCTTTCCTATGGGACTTTGTTAATTGTGCTCATTGACTGGCAAAGAATCTGTGAGCTGTCATCTCTACTTGAACTTAGAAGGCAGTTGAAATCAAATAATTGATTGTGTAATAGGGTGTCTCCTCCCTACTTAAAACTTGGTGAAGTGCTGTCCATGCCTATCTCACATACCCCTTGCAACCACCCTTTGAAATAGATGTTTTCATTCCCCTTTTACGGGTGAAGAACCTGAGACTCAGGGACATAGAGCTCATAAGTAGGGGTGCTAAGGTGAGAACCTTGGTCTGCCTAATTATGAAGCCTGCTCCTCAGTTACCATTCTCTTGCAGGGGCAACCTAAGAGAGGGGAAGAGGGATGGGGTGAGAAAGGAAGGTGATAAAGACCTCCAGCATTAGAGACTTTGATGCCACTGGTCTCTAAATCCCTCCACAGGGCTCCTGCGGTCCCCCGGCCTGGACACACCTGCAGAGTCACTTTCCTTGTCTCTCCACAGGCTCCTTCCTCCTCCTGAACACCTCGGCAAACTCCAAGCACACCATCCTGAGCCCGTGGATGAGGAGCAGCAGCGAGCACTGCAGGCTGGCCGTCTCTGTGCACAGGCACCTGCAGCCTTCCGGGAGGTACGCCGCCCAGCTGCTGCCCCACAACGAGGCTGGGAGAGAGATCCTCCTGGTACCCACTCCGGGGAAGCATGGGTAAGTTTTTTTCCATTCCAAAATTCAGCATATTGAAGGCAATTTGGCTTTGGGCTGCAAATTTTCAGAGTTTGTGACATCTACTTAAAACTCAAAATTGCCCTTTAATGGGTAGGGACCAGATTGAACCATAACTGCTCATTTTCCCTGGTCAGTGTCTCAGGGACAGTTCTGTGGGGCCCTCTGGCTGGCCAAGCTGGTGGCCCTTCCAGAGGCCAGAGAACCAGCTGGCAGAGTGGATATTTAATGAGTGGGCATTCATTTCCCAAAATCCAGATTGAGCCAAGAAGAGAACAGCCAAGGGGAGTGTTAAAAGGCCAAAATGAAAGTAATTTAATATGCTGGAAAGTGGGTTGTACCAGCAGAATTTTGGCGGGAAGGCAAAGAGCAAACTATTGCAGCCACCCAAGCAGGTCCTACAGGAGTGTGGGACCCCAGAGCAGAATTGGTCAGGGAGACCACGACGGCATCAGTTCAATAGAGTTTGGAACAACCTTTGTTCTAGAACATCGAAGGCTTACACAACATGGAAGTCACACCCAATACTCATGTCAGTGAGCTATTCTGTGCTTCCAGAAGATACTCACCTGCTTACTTAGTGATCCATTGTGCTTCTCAAAGTGATGACATCAGAAAGCCAACTCGAACCAGGGCATCTCTGTGCCTGCATTTTTTCTCATTCCGTAAGTGTAAATACCATTGTAAGACCCCAGTTTTGAATGGCCCCAGATCTGATTACTTTACAATCGATAAGGATGAGAGATCCTTCTTTAGGCATGTTTTCAGGAGAAAGACCTCTAGTTTTTAGCTAAGCTTAGACTTAGCTTCTCTAAGAAAATACCTTGCAGAGGGTCCCATCTGAACAGTGATGTTGCCCGTCCTCCACCTCCGTAGGTACCAGGATGGGGGAAGGGAATTCTGCCTGCGGCTTTTTCAGTAAAGCTCTCTGGCCTCCTCAGTAATCTCTTAGTAATCCACCCCACTTCCCTGCTGACCTGTCTATATTTAGTTGTGTTTCAAAAAACTACAAGCTGCTACAATCCCAGCAGGAATGAAATCTTGGCTTCGAGAAGGATGCTGTCCCTTCCTGTATGAAGGATACACAAACTCATATCTATCTTTTGTCTCTGAGATGCCTTCTAGGGCTGGGAGACCCCAGCCCCCTACGCCTCTTGCTCTCTTTATTGGAAGGCAGGAATGTTGGCTGTCGGACTGCCTGTGGTTTTGAATGAGCTATTCTCTGGGCTAGGCCTCCCTCTAGCATGGCCTCCCTTTCTTGTGAGAAGTCCAGGGGGCAAGGCCACTCATCCATGGGCAGGGACAGTGGTGGCCCCAGCTGCTGTGCTATCCTGTAGGCATTTCCCCAGCCTCATGGGCTGCTCATTCCGACTCCTGCCCCACAAGCCCGACAGAGACCAGAGGGGGCTGCTCAGGGCTCCTGGGGATTCAGGGCATCAGTTTGTTGAGGTGCTGGGTCAGGGAGTGGGGGGACTCGCTGACGTTGCAGGGGAAAGTGGAGTTGGGGGTATCCCTGAAACATCAGCTGAGAAAGTGTGTGAGGGGAGGAGTGCCAGAGCGATGTCAGCACTTCCTGAGCAGCAGGGCCCAGTCCCCTGTGTGGTGTGGTCAGTGTGACAGCCTTGGGGATCGCAACGAGCTTTCCCCCTTCATCTTCCTGCGCTCCCAACTACCAAGTCAGTTCCCATTTAACCTACTGGAAAACAGTCAGACAAAACAGGACATGATATGGCCCAAAATAGACTCCAGGTCTCCCCGTTCCTCATCAGTGCTCTTTCCGGGAAACCCATAGCCTCTCAGCAGGCACTCGGGAAGGGCGGCATCAAGAAAGAAGCCTCAAGACAGATGAGCCCAGGGGGCATGTGATGGCAGTGTCCCCCGACATGTGGTGAAAACAGGGAGATGGGCTTCCTCAGAGGCTGCCATGGCCACCTGTTTCGAGGTGTACCCCCCGCCACTGGCCAGTGCACGTTCTTCCTGTGGTGACTCTCCCATCACCAGAACTGGTCTGGCCCCTGGAAGGTGGGAGTTGCAGTGGTAGAATGGGAGCAGGGGTGCAAGGGCAAGGCCATGAACTTGATGGCTTTGCCTGGGCCACCCCTACCCTGACAGGATCTCTGACTCAGGCTAGGCTCTGTGCATCGGGTGCATAGTTGCTCTCCCCAAGCCCTGCCAGAGACGTCTCGTCTCGGAGTCTGGTGATGAGCAGGTGTGATTCTAAATTTAAATTAAAGATGGCCGAGCCAGCCTCCCTGCCTCCAACGAGATCAGTGTGGTGAGGGTGGAGGGGGCAGCTGAAGGGGCGCTCCATAGACTGTTGTGCCGCATGGAGGAGTTCTGCTGCGCTGGGCACTTTGGCAAACCGCGGGACGCAGGCACTTGCCCCGCAGTTCAGAGAGCTCTGGGTATTTGTGTAGAGCTGGATCTGGGTTGCTCAGTCCTGGCATTATTGACATCTCGGGCCAGACGATTCTTTTTGTGGACATAGTCCTGTGCATGGTCCCCAGCCAGCTTCCCAGGCCTCTACCCTTGAGATGCCAGTACTGGTTGTGACTAAAAATGTCTCCAGACAGTGCCAGATGTCCCTGGGGGTACAAAAATCATCCCCATTGAGAACCACTGAAATAACCAGAGCGTTTTGGAGCTGGGAAGAACTGTGGGGTCTGCCTGGTTCAACTTCATCATTTCACAGGTGTGGGGCCTGAGGCCCAGGACAAGGAAGGGCCGGGCTCCATGCCGTGTGAGGCGTGTCAGTGTGGGCAGGCAAGTGCCTTGAGCCCTACACTCATGTGCATGTGCCAACCACTGTACTAAGTCCTGGGTCATAAAGATGTGTAACGCCCAGTCCCTACCCTTGAGTAATAATGACTACTGCTAACACTTATTAAGCACTTCCTAGAGCTGCTGGCCAGTCACTACTGTGCACTTTACATGCATTTTCTTATCTAACGCTCAGCAACACAAGGAAGCAGGTGCTATTGTTATCTTTCATCTTATAGATGAGGAAATTCAGTGGCCGGACAGGGTGGAGGGGTCTGAACCAACTAGCCTGACTTCAGACTGCACCCATGGCTGCAGAAGCTCAATTAGTCTACAGTGGTGCCCAGAGAAAAATCGTTATTTTTTTCTCTGTGAATCACAGCCCTGAATGTAAGTCATAGTACATCATCAGTTCAATGAACAGTCATTTATTGGCTATCTTCTATTTGTTAGGATTGTAGAGGCACAAGAAAGACAAAAGGCCAGCATTTGGTGGTCCACCAAAGGAAGTTCCATGAAAGAGCTCTATGACTTTAGGCAAATCCCATCCCCTCACCAAAGCTCAGTTTCCCGTCTGTACAGTGGGGATGCTGCCGCTGGTCCTGTTCACGTGGTGCTGTGGGGTCAACTCAATAAAGGGTGTGAAGGGTGTTGCACCCTCTGAGCTGGATGCAAATGTAAGAAGCCATTAATACCTTAATCGGCTCTGCGCTGCTCAGAATTTTGGCATAAATCACTGAGGTTTGTCCACTCTCAGATTATCGGTCAGTGTCAGTCTCAAGAATCCTTTGGTTTTGCGATCCTGGGCAGTTTGCCTATATGGAAGCTCACCCCTTTTAATGTCAGAGATACCCCCAATAGCACAGTCTTCAGTGTGGCAAGGGGGACACAGTGAGATCCTGCTGGTGAGCACAGTGATGCTTACAAATGAGGCTGGCTTCTTCTCAGAACAGAACATGATGGTTTGGGGACCACTATTTGGAAAATGACATTCAGTGTTTATAGTAATGAGGCAGGAAGTTGTCATAGCAAAGTCAGCTGGGGAGAGCCTGACGCAAAGGAGTGGGCTGAGGAATGACAAGTCAGAGAGGCCACCCAGGCCCCGCAAGCCATGAGTCATGAGCAGGCAACATCAGGGGGAGCAGCAGCCTGCTTGGAGGCGCTGGAGATGGGCAGGCCGTCAGAGAATCCCAGCAACTGCTCCCGTCCTTGTCCTGGAAAACAGCAGCATGCATGAGGTCTACTGCATCACAGAGAGTGAGCGCATGCCGGCCAAAATGGCCTGGCTTTGGCCAGGGCTTCCCAGGGCACAGATGACAAGGACGAGTGCCCGGCCTGCTCATCTGCTCATCTGGCCAGCCAGAATGGCACAGAAGTAAGGAAGCAGAAAAATGGGACGTCAAATAGCCCAGCCCCACTGGCCACAGAATCCAGCAGGCATAGGCTAAGGTGTCTTAACCAGACTTTAGAAGCCACAAAGTCCCCATGAATTAAATGAACATGACAATAGCTATTTAATATGGTGAGTTGTGAAATGGCATAGGAAAATGGCTCACAATTTGCCCAATTGTAGTAGATATTTAACACATGCTAGATCTTCTCTAGTTCATACATTTGTTTAACAACCATGGGTTTTGCACACCTGCCATATAACAGGTGCTGGGAATACACAGTTGAAAACAACACAAACACGGCTTTCAAGGGGCATGCAGACCAATAAGGAACACACAGGCAAAATAGCAGCAGTGCATGCTCCTGTAGATGTTTTTAAGTTGGGTCTCAGGGATATTAAAAGGCTAAGGTAAGACCACCGGCCAGCAGGCCAGCACAGGAAGCCTGGCCCCTGCTTCTGCCTCCTACACTTCCTTGCCTTTCTGCGGAAACCTGTTTTGGAAAGAGCAGTCCAGCAGGACCGGGCAGTGTGAAGTCAGTGCGAAGTTGGTGTCTTCCTGGACTCCGAAACACAAGCCCAAGGGCTGGTGGTGTTTCTGGCTGCAGGAGCGACTCTCCAGGGCCCCGTCCAGGACATCCATCGCAAGCGCTTCTTCTCCGAGCACACGGCTTTCTCCTGCAGCCTTGGGTATCTGGGGACTTTATTATGTGTGACCAGAACTCCACAGTGTGTGGAGGGAAGAATTGGGCCCTGAGGGGATAGAAGTTGCCAATCATTTGAGTTACTAATACTTGGAAAGATGTTTTAGCTGCCCATTGCCTTAACCACTTGGCCACCTCATCCCTAGGAAAAATGTTTTAAACCTGAAGGATTTGGTGGTACTCAGGCCTGAACCAACATAAGCTGTCAGGGCCATTTCATAGCATGAGCAAGGCTCATTCCAGGGGGTGGCAGGGAAATGAGAGTATTCTCAGCACAAAGCTTGACCTTTTGGCAGGATCTTAAGCCCTATACTGAGAGGAGACTTGAGTTCCATTTTTGCCAGTTGATTTCCTGATGGGGATGGTGAGGGGCGGGATGGGAACCAAGCATAGAGGCAGCATGTGATGTGATGTGATGAAGGTCGGAGCGTGCACTCCTGGCACAGTTGGGACTCACGCCTCCAGAGCCCGGCCGTCTCCCGGCTGAACGGCTGTGTCAAGAAATCCTGGAACCTGCTGCCCTTAGATTAAAATCTGCAGGCGACCTCCCCAGGTGAAGAAAAACCTATGTCAGTGTTGGGTACTTATGTGGCTGCCTCGTTTTTGTCAACCAGTCACTTCTGACCAAAGATCCCAGCTGTAAAACCAGTAACAGTTCTAATGGGAGACCTGTCAAAGTAACCTAACCCAAAGTAGTTGAACCCAGAGGGTGTCAGGAGGTGCAGTGTCAGTCTTCGTTTGACTGCTAATCTGCATCGTGGTTATGGAGCAACCACAGCCCTTCCCACCCTCAGCTTCTTACCTTCTGGAAGGGAGCTCCCAGCTGCACTCTGCTCCCTTCCTTTATCCTGCAATATCAGCAACCTCACCTCAGGTTGCCACTCAGGACTAGGACAGCAGGGCACGACTTTCCTTGCCCAGGCTGCTGCTCTTTGCCCTACCCACCTCCCCCACCCCCCCACTCCCATTCTGGCAAACAGGACAGTTACCCATCACTGACCCCCAGAGACTTTCTGCCACTAATATACAGAATGCAGTATTTTCCTGTAAATAGACCAGCTGTCTCTGCAGGCCGAGCAAGGAAGAGGCTCAGGATAGGGCAACATGCAAAGATGCCACAACGAATTTGCTTCTGAGAAGATGCCCGACTACCTTTGCCAAGTTACGTGGGGTCTACTCCAGTTGGCCCAGAGCGATGTGGCAAACCTGGACAGTGTGGGGAAATCAAAAGCCAGTGGCCTTTGACACTGCCCAGCCCAAGTCCTCTTTGCATCCTAACTACATGACACGTGGATCAGAAATAAAAAAGGTGATCATTTACTGGAATTGATGCCCTCAAGTGGCAGTGTCACAGTGATTTAATTTCAGGCCCAGCATTTTCTCACTTTCAAAGTCATGGATGGTGTCAGCCTCTCCCTTTTTCCCCTAGGTCTGAATAACACACTGATTAATATACAATAAGGGCTTTAATGTTTGGGTGATTTACACTAAAAAGAGAAAGCCATTCAAAGGCTTTAAAGATAATTTTTTAAAGTCTTAAACTCACATGGAGGCTTGTCAAGGGCCTGTTTCCCAGGCATGGGGACAGTTGGGAAGTTAGGAGTTCTCTGAGCATAGTGCGGTCACCAGGCCTGGGTGCTCAGGGCGATGGGAGGAGGCTCCCACACAGTATGAGCTTAGGCAAGTCTTTGACTCTCTCTGAGTCTCAGGTTCCCTGTCTGTAAAATGGTAATGATTGGCCCACCTCACAGGGTTGTTGTGAGGATTAGATTAGGTAATACACACAGTGGGTGCTAATCTGCTCCTCCCACCAGCTTCCTCCTGGCTGCCCCTCCAAGAAGGCCAGGGCTGGCCTCCTCCAGGATGCTGGAGGCAGGGAGAGTGGGGGTGAAGAGAGCCAGGTTTAGCGATTTTATACCCCTCATTCTTGGAGTAATCCCCTGTATTCCCTAAATTGGACCCTAACCCCACTGACTAAGCCTGGATTTAACTGATTTCTCGCCCCTGTGAGTAGTAATATCAAAAGAACTACTAAAATGCTAGACCTCTGTAGAACATCTGGACTTGAAGCCATTCATAGGAAAGGCCTTAAGCTTTGGGGGTACAAATCAGAACCATGCATTTATATAAAATTCATATGGCTGAGTGTCATCCCAAGTGATTCTGATTTTATCAGTCTTGAGAAGGAGCACGAGCGTTGTACCTTAGAAAGTGCCACAGGGACTCTGGTATGCATTGAAAAGTAAGAATCCCTCTAACATCTCAGTTTGAATTAGTTGATAACATAAGCTGGTAGCTTTCTTAGATCCATTTACTAAATAGTAAGGAGAAAAATAAAAAAGAAAGCTTGAAGATGGACTCGACTGCAGGGCGGAGAGTCATTTTTCTCCCTCACATAGGTGGACGGGCTCTGACAGGCTTTCCAGCCGTGCCTGAGCCTGCCTGTGCGGCCTCTGAGCTGGGGCGGCTGGGGTATATCTCAGGCCGTGTACAGGACTGGTCTCTCTACCCATTGCTCTACTCAGGACATGCCTGTTATTCTCTCTCCAAAAACACTGTGGCTTTCAAAGCCAGAGGGGCCTGAGAGGAACATCAAGTAGCCTAGAGAGACACAGACCTTTGAGAACACAGGGAGCCTCCATCCACCAACCAGGCGTGCATCCGTGCGTCCATCCACCACCCATCTTTGTTCTTCAGAATGTCACGTGTCGACTCTCATCTAGGTCCAGGTTAGCGGACGAGCCTCCTTGTTCTCAGGAGGCGGATGCTATGTTAATGTTCATGATGATGCCGTATAGTGCACGTTCAGGTTACCGGGTGAATCAACATCTGTCAACTCATTTCATCTTCTCTGTCATTTGTCGTGTATAGCATCACCCTCGTTTTACAGACGACTACACTGAATCTCAGACAGGCTCAGTGACTGGCTTACAGTCATGGGGAACACACAGGGAACACGGATCTCTGGGGTCTTTCTTTCCCTTTTCTCATGTCATTTCCCCAAGCAGGCCTTGCAGTTGAACCCTGGCATCACGCCTGGCTCTGAGAAAACTGATACATATTCTCATCAGTCAGGAAAAGCTCTTTTCAAGAAGACGCATCTGATTTTTGGCTGTCTAATTTTGGGCCACAAGCCTCGAAGGTGAAGACCTGGGCTTGTGTAGCTTCTTATTCTTTACTGCGCCTAGCCCAGCGCCTAGCGCGTAGTAGGTGTCCTGTGTTAGGTGAATAAACACCAGATCAATTTATGGTGGTTCTGCCATGTTCTTCTTCTCAAACCTAAGCTCTGGGTCTAAAATTAAATCCCAGTCCGAGATCACAGAAGAGTCTTCAATTGATGACAAGATGAAAAATATTTTCGCCTGCCCTCTGCCCAGGGGCAGGGCGGATGTTTAATCCTCCCCGGGGCTCAGCAGCAGCTGTCAGAGTGCGCCTGGACTGCGAAGGTCGCCACTAAGTACAAAGGACAGTTCCTTTCCCGGCAGGTACAACTTTTACTCACAATTGCTTTCACTGATGGGCGTCAAGAAAAATAAATGAAAAGACCAGTGGCTTCTGCCAGCTCTGACCTTCGAGATTTGACGGCCCGGGGCTTGTTGGCGGGCTCTTCTGAGCGAGTTGCTTTCGCTTTCCCACTCTGCCCTGGATATTTGATGGATGGAGCACTAGGAAGACGAGAGAATTGTGAATACCTGTAACTCCTGGGCTTGTCAGAGTGACATCCTGACAAATCCCATAATGATAAATATAGGTTGTACACAAAGAGAGGTCAGGATGCATAGAGACAGTCACTTCTCATCTCAGAAGTGTTCACTGAGCCTCACCGTTCCCAGTGTGGAGGGAGACATTGGAAACAGGTGGAGGGGTTTAGGCAGGAGACCACTGCTGTTAAAGGGCTTCACTCATTCATCCCAGCATGTGTTTTGTCAACAACTGTTTATGAGTCTGGGGCAGCTGTTTATGACTCGTCCATCCTTAGGGGTTCACAGTGAGGTTTGGCATTGGACCACAAGGAACAGTTATGATGCTATGGGGACAGGCCTGTAGTGGATGAGTGCGCAGGTGCCAAAAGGGCACAGAGAGCACGGGCACAGAGAGAGTGTGCTGGGGGCTGCCGGCAAGCTGGCCCAGGGACGACAACTGGAGCTGGCTCCGAAGGGAGGAGGGGAGCGGCTAGGTGCGGATAAGAGGGAGGCACCCCACACGGAGACCGCACATGTGCCAACGCTTGGCAGCTTGAGAACGTGGGTAGTACTGTATTTTGCCATGTATAAAGCGCACTTTTTGCCCCAATTTTTGACGGAAAAATAAAAATGCAGATTTTACATGGGCAGTACAGAAATGTGGGTGTGCCTTATACACGGCAAAATACAGTATACTGTGTCTGCTCCATCCTTTGGGTTTGCCACTCAGCTTCCCTGCCCCTGTCCAGTTGCTCAGAGTGCTCAGACTTTTGTGTGTCTGTGCCACCAGCTTGTGTGGCAACACAGCCTGTCCCCTCCCCACCAAAGCAGTCTCCAAACAGCAGAGGCTCACCCCTGGACCCCCCACATCACTTCCATACCTCTTCTTGTAGCAAATATCCCGCTACAAGTGCTCAAGAGGTTTCACCCTGGTCCAAGCACTTCTCTCACATTCTCCTTCTCCCTGGGAGTCCCTTCCTCCCAGGGAAGGACCGCGGGTTCCTGTAGACAACCCATGTATGCAACTGTTTTCCACCCCAGCGCACGTGGGCTTTGGAGTGCAAGCTGTTCCCACTTTTTGTTACAATTGACTAGATTCCAGGACTTTTCTGGGACCCCTGCTTTCCTCCCACTTTGCAGGAAGAGTAGCTGAAGTGTTATTCTTGGTGGTCTGCCCTTCACCATCTTTTCCACCAAAGACCCTCACTCATTTTCCAGCACCCAGTTCAACGTCTCCATCTCTGACAAGCTCCTTTAGTTTCTCGAATGGCACTGCTCCTGTGAGCCCAGCCTGTGTCTCCTGCTAGTCAGTGGGGCCCCAGTGCCCTTTCACTGCTGGCCCCTGAGAGCCCACACACAGGGGAGAGGGGGAGGGAGAGGGAGAGGGAGGCCCCTGGCTGGGGGTGAGCCTGGACCCTGGCAGCCTTTCCTTTCCTGACTCCCCTTCCTTTGGATAATAATCACATTAGTGACAATGAGGAGGAAGGGAAGTGTCTTTGGGGACCATTGTTTATTCTTAATAAATACCAGCTGCATATTTTCTTCGGTGTACATGCAATCTTTTCCACCCTAAACAGAGGGCAAAACCTCAGGCCTTGGCCCACAGAAGCAGCACGGCAGGCAGCCCCGAGAGCAGGGACTACCGAGTTGTGCCTGGCTCTGCAAGACGTTATAAAAGGTCCCTGAGGAGAGCGTGGCCTTGGCTTCCCTGTCCCAGTCCTGTCCCGGGGCTCTGTGCCAGTCCCGTCCCCTCACCTGCAGGTAGAGGTCTCTGCCCATGTGGAGGAAGCAGTCAGGTGACGGAATCATCAGCTCTGATATTTATTTATAATGGAAAAAGCCTAGGCAACCAGTGCCGATGGCCCACCAGTGAAGAGTCACAGCTCAGCTCCGCCTTGCCTTCGCTCCAGGCCGCAGGGCACACCTCCCCGTTTTTCATTTCCTGGCCTGCTCCTGTGTTTTCTGCTTTCCCTTTTGTTTTGTTTATATGCCACACTCACATATCTAGCTAAATTTCTTGCTTTTTATTACAGAAATGCATTTTCTTATGGTTCAGAGCTTTAGTTAAGAGCTATATCAACCACGGGATTTCACATTTAAAAGGCTTTATAAAATCTACACATGGGTTTGGTGCAGTGTTTATTCCTGAGAGGATCTTACATCACTAAGCTCCTAGAAGGAGTGTTCCCACTACTACTCTCCAATTACTGATAGCTTTCCCTCGGCAGTGGGTAAGTCTTAGGGTGGCCAGAAAGGGGAGGGGGTATGCAGGGAAGGCCTCCATAAGATGGTTCCCTTATTACTGAGAGTAGACTGAGCCAAAGCACCGGAAGTAACATTGCTAGCAGCCTGGGTACTTCTTGAGACCATTCACACCAGAGCACTGGGCTACCTGAGAGTCTGGGGCCTCCCCCCGCTCCCCCAGGGCAACTTCACACCAGTGACTGGTGAACAGTGGGAACCTGGCAACGGAGCTGGTGCTGTGCTTTCCTCCTTGGCTTCACTTCCTGACTCAGACTTGCAGTTCAGCTGAAGGAGCGTGAGGTTCTTCTGTGTTGTTAATACTGTGAAATGTTCCCTGAAGTCTCTGAGAATGATGACTTGTCTTCCTGAGCATTAGGAAGTCCCAAAATGGAACGAATCAAGAGGTGGATGAGAGAACTGGTAAGTGAACATTGTAGGCTATTAATCTTCTGCTTCCAGTCCTTCAGTGAACCCCTGTGAAACTGAGGAGCAAGCCTGAGTTCTTTATTAGCATGGCACATGACCTTGATCTGACCCACCCCTCTTGAGCCTGCCTTACCCATTCCTTTGGACTCATAGTTCATTTACATCAAACTACCCACAGTTGCCCCAAGTGACAATGTCTTGCCTTCTCCCACTTCCTGATGACCAAGTACAATTCACCTCTTCCTTCGAGAACCAATCTCTTAGCTCCCAAACCTTCCTTGAGACCCCAGCCCCACTCCAAGCAGGGCTGATTACTCCACCCTTTGCCCCAACTTCTGTTGTCTCCTCCACATCTCTATTAGAGTTCTCAGCGCTGCACCACCTGTGTTCTTTCACGTGTCTTTCCTACCAACCAGGCTCCCTAAGAATAGAGATGAGCGTTATTTACCGTTGTATCTCTAGTGCCTAGCACGGTGCCTAACTCACAGCAGGTGTTTCAGAAATGCTTATGCAATGAACAAACCTCCAAGTTAATTGGACCAGGGACTCTGAGAACGAGGGGTATGGTTGTAAGAAACAAAATGCATCTAGAAAGCTCTTGGCCAAAATTTTATCTCCATCCTCTGTAACAACTCACTTCCTTCTACCCAACCCCAGATATAATGACTGTCCACAGCCTGGGTCATCCCCATTTGTAGCCCGAATCACTCACATGGCTGAGCAAATACTGGCATACATCAACCTCAAACTAAGATGGTTCCCGTGCTTTCTGGTTGCCCTCTCTGTAATCCTTTTAGCCCCTCCGATTTTCCAGGTAATTTCTTATATATGTTCCCTTTTATATGTTCCTAATCTTCCACAAGAGACTTCTACTCAGTATTTTTCCTGCATTTCTCCCTCTGTTTCCTGCTCTTACATCCCCACTTAAGCACATCGACTCCTGTTGAGTTTTTATCTTTTCAGACGAGCTAGAATGAATTTCAATTGCGTTCTTTCCCACTGTTCCTTAAATATTTCCTCCTGTAGTTTGTTTTTTTTTCTCTCCCAGGACTAAAATTCCTTCTAACTGCATGAAACGCTCATCATTACCCCACTGGGTGTTCATCCGCAGGCCTTGGAGTGACCAGTCTCCCTGGCCGCTTTCCGTAGGGAGCCTCTTGGTGCCCATTGAATGGTCATCCTCTCAACAGACCCAGATGATCTCCATTTCTAAAAATCCTCACTGCCTACCAACTTTCTTGATTAACCCTCTGCCACCTTGTCTAACTTAAGGCTGGCCTCTGCAGTTTGGGGAGCTGGTGGCAGCAGGTTCATTGTGTGTGGAACTGAGCCAGGAAATTTGGGAGTTGGCAAAGCTGGAGTTCAGATGAAAATAAAAACTCCTGTAGTTCACTGTATGTTCATGGTCCTTGAGGCCTTGGCCTTCTTCTGTGACTGCCCCTCTAATTTCACATTCCCACAGGACTGCTTATACTAAGATGGGTGAAAGGCGCGGTATAGCGAATAGAACTTGAATAGGTGTTTCAATAATAGAATCACTGAGCAGAAAAGAACTTTAAAAGTAATTGAATTCAACTCCTTTGCCTTCCACCCCAAGCCAATGCAAGAGCCTCTTCCAAAGCTCATCTGGCTTCAGCTCACCTGGCTGAGTGATAGGGCACTCGCGCTCTAGCAAAGCAGACCATCCCACTGTGGGGCAGCTGGAGGTGCTGGGAGGGACTTGCTAATGGCCTCCTGACTTTGTAACCTTGGGAAAGTTATTGAATGTCTCTCAAAATGTATTTAACTTGGGCAAGCCTCTTGTGTCTCATCCATAAAATAGGAATAGTCATACCTACATTGTAGGAGCTTTGTGAGAAGTATTGCTTTTAACATTACATAGCTGATAGGTACTGAGAGTTTACCATGTTCTTAGCGCTAAGGCATAAGATTGCATTTAATACCACAGTCTCCCTGTGAAGTCATACTATGCTAATGAATTACCTAGAATAACTCAGGCAGAGACTATATGTTAGTTCCTTCTCCTATTTTGTCATTATCCAGCTGATCCTGTATTTATTCTCTGGAATCACACAAAACAAACCTACTTGATCCTAACAAGGCAGTTTTTCTTTCCTTTGAGGATAGTTTTTATGTCTCTTTTTAACTCATTTTTCCTAGGCTGAACAATTTTAGTGTCTTCTGTAGTGTGTTTCCCAGAGCTCCATTCCTGCAATGTGACTTTACCAGTGAAGTATCAGCGGGCTGTTCTTCAGTGATCAGAGCCTCCACCTGCTGTCGCAACATTGGCTCGCCCTTCCACTAGCTGCACCTGCTGTCTGAACCCCAGACACCCTACAATGGATGTTAGGAACCAGGGAGGCTGTTGGAGCATGTCATCCAAGTCATTTCTTACACTATTTGCATCTTTTCTTTCCGATGGAGCATCCTCAAGTTGCTTTTGCAAGCAAATAAGGCCTTTCTTGTTTGCTATTAACATTCCCAAAAATGTCTGATTCAAAAAGAAATTTAATTCTGTCCCCAGCTTTCATGTCATTTTGCTTTGTTTGTCATCCTTGTGGTCCTCCAGCTTTGCCCCTTTGTTCCCCTAATTGCCAGAGACATTTTTATACTGAGCAAATTGCATCAGGCCCACTGCAAAACGAATCAATTTGGGAAGAGTATGAGCTGCACTGCTGTGTAAGTGTACATTAACATTTAGATATGTTATTTAAAACGGGCCTGGGGTTAGTGCCAGGGAGACGGCCTCATGACTATTCCAGCTCATTCCCTGCAGTCAGACTCCACAGAGGGGACTGGGGAGTCCTGGAACCCATCCCCAGCCCCTTTTCATTCTCCATCCCTCTAGGGAGGGCTTAAGTTTGGTGAGGTCTTTTAAGAGCTCAGATTCGGGAACTTGATTGACAAACTGAGTTTGACTTGGTGATCTCAGAGTGAAACACAGCCGGGAGTAGGAGACAGTGGGGAGGAGAGATTCTCTTTCTCTCTCAGTGTTCATCAGGCACACGCGTGACATCCAGGCTGAAGTACAATCGGATAGCTGGAAGTCTCCGACAGTAACATAGAGCACGCACACAGAAACAGAAGACGCCGGCCGACATTCTCTAGTGTAGAAATGAAACCAGGTCCTGGCGGAAAGGAAGAGCTGCAATTCAGATGATCGTGTGGTGGTTCGATGAGCTAATTCTTGAATCATCAAGAGAGTCAGGTAATGTCTCCATTAGTAGTGAAAGGTTTAAGAATTGGCGAGAGTGGCAACACCAGGACAATTGCCTGATTTATGCTTTTTCAGTCACCTGGGCTCATGTCCTAAACTGGTAATGGACTCCATCCATCAAAAAATTATTCTACCTGGCATCCAGGTTTCTGAAGAAACCTGGACGCGTTCACAGAGAATTGGCTAAATGATATAATGCGTGTGAAAGCCCTTAGCACAGTGCCTCAGTGAAAGGTGGTTGAATCTATTCAGTCTATTTTGATTTTATGTTCAGAGATATAATGGTGCATGAGGTACACAAGAGAAATAAAACATCAATTGGATAATGCCACAGTTAAGGTCCTGGAGCCCTGAGATGTTCAGCCAGCATTGTTAGGATGGCACCTTCTCAGGGAGATGTTTCCAGACACCTCTGTCCCTGGGCATCCCTCTGTCTGACCCTCTAGTGCCCTTAGAAAGTAACAGCTCCAGGCCTGTGGAAGCGCAGTAACTGTATATGTTTCTGCCGATTTCTCCCAACAGAGTCTGAAGGTCATGCAGGTATTCACTGTACTTTCCTTTTGGTGTCCCCAAAGGCCAACACAAGTGCCTGATGCAGAATAGGGCTGAGCAGTTGAAGCTGAAAAAATACTGTCACGCTGCTATCCCAGTTGAAGGAGGTGATAGTAAGGGTATCTTACCCCTTTGTGCTGGGCAGGAATAAAACAGCAGGATCCTTGACTGGAGAGAGAAATCGGTGCATAAAGATGGCTGCTAACCAGCATGTTGCCTGAAAATGACAACAACTGTCACTTGTATAGCACTTTCTATATGGGGGACATTGTTCTGTGAGGTAACATAGTATTATTAGCCCCATTTGTAGATGGAGGAGGCACTGAACTCGCCCACAGTCCAATAACCTAGAAATGATCAGAGCTGGGATTTGAACCCACAGGGTCTGTCTGCAGAGCCCATGACCAGCACACTACATGAAATGAGATGTGAAGAGGGGGCTTCCCTCACTTCCGCCCTCGGAGGAGAGTTCACCAGTAGCCCTGCCAGCTGACCTGTGAGGTGGACAGAGGCACACACCAGGAGAAGGGACTGCCTCTTCTGCATGTTCCACGTGAAATAGCATCTTCGCTGCCTACCCAGGGACACACCACTCCCTGCAGAGTAGAGAAGTGGGACCCTTAATTCAGCCTCCATTAGGCCCTGGGAGGAGGATGCTATGCATGGTGCTGGTTGGGAGAAATCAATAGCAGAACCTTCATAAGCTGTTTTCACTGCAAGCCGGAGAGAAGCCTCCTGCGTGGCCCCATATCCTGAGGACAAGATTGGGGAGGGGGAGGGGAGGCAGGTCAGATCCGCACTCCATCCGCAGTCTCCCAGCAGAGCACTTATCCTTTCCTTCTATTCACAGGAGAAATTAAATAACAACCGCTAAGAGGAGGGATGGATACATAATGTATGACTGGATAAACTGAGGCAAAATGGACATAACAAGGTCTGCATGCATTCTGCTGCTGGATGGGAAACTCTTGCTGGGCTGAGACCCAGCCTCTGGCTCTCTCACTGCTGGAGCACGCCCCCCGCCCCAAATCACTGGCTCCTGCTATCTGCAGCCCTGCATGGTCAGGCTTGAACGGGCCTTTCACATCCGCGTGAATAGGATTTCCAAAAGCTCAGAGGAAAAGTGAAAAAAACCTATCTCTTTTCCAATTGGCTTATGAAAATATCCGCCTCTAATTGAACTTTCCCCTTTTGCTTTTGCCTTTTGATGCCTGAACTTAATTGCTTTGAAACAGGAAGCTGCTGTGATCAGAGAATTCAGTTACATCTGCATCTTTTGTGCTGAAACGACTTTACCATATGTTTCTAAAGCTGGTTACAGGTTGATTTTGATGAGAGCAACATAATTCCCACCAGTCTTGCTATAATTAGTTGTCTGCTTATATGAGGGGGGAAAGAAAATCATTTCTTAATTCCTGATTCGGAAAGAAAATCAACATTCGTGTTCCCTACAACCGCAGAATTCCCATTCTGACCTTGCTCCCTCGGTGAGATTGTGCCCCTTGACCTGCCCCCTTTCCTCTTTCCATCCAGGGATGCCCTGCTCTGTCTTCACTCATTCATTTAGTAAATCCTTAATAAGCATTCCTCTATTACGTGCAGGGAAATGCGCCGGATGGCGGGAATAGAGCTGGGCACAAGCAGAAACAATTGCTGTCCTCACAAAGTTTACATTCTAGAGGGGGATGAGCCTACGTTACTGATTCCATGTATAATCATGAAATCACCAGGTGATACATGATGGAGGAGTACAGGCTTCTACCGGCTCTTATAAGAGGGGGACCTGGCCCAGGCGGGGGGATCAGAGAAGCCTTCCCAAAGTAGTGGCTTTGGAACTCAAGTCTGAAGACAGAGTGGTAGTATGACAAACTGACAGGACTCTTTCTGGGAGTGGGGACAGCCTATGAAGGTCCTGGAGGGAAAGAAGTGAGACTTTTTTTTTGAGGAAATCAAGGAAAACTGATACACCTGGACCTGAAAGTAAAGAAGCCTGCTGGAGGAAAAAAAACCAGGGTGACAGACAGGCATAGGAGAGACCAGGCACATTTAGGGTCACAACTCTTATCTCAAGACCCAAGGGAGAGCTCGAGTTGGGTTTTAAGGACAGGACGGGGAGTGAGCAGGAGGCAGGACAGCAGTGGGCGTGGAGACCCAGGCCCTCGCAGCAGCCCCGGGGGCAGGCGGGGAGTCCTGATTGTGAGGAGGGGCAGCGAGAATGACCAGCTTGCACATCGTGTGCATACGAGGTGCAGGAGCCAGGTTCAGTGACAGATTGGACATAGATGGGACAGAGAGGAAGGATTTGTGCCTTGACCAATTGGGTGAATGGAGCCATTCACTAAAACAGGCAAAAATGAAGAAGGCGCAGGTGTGGAAAGGAGAGTCGGAAGTTGAGTGTGGAGATGCTGAGTTTTTCGAAGTGGATGTGCAGGTGGACATGGGGTTCTGGAGCTCAGAGAAAAGATTTGGGTTGGAGAAAAAAAAATGTAGGATTTGTTGGTATGTTGGCATGACCTTGGAGCCAATGGGAGTATATTAAATTGCCTAGTAAATTAACTGTTAATGAGTCACAGATTTAACTGCAGAATCTAAACTACAGCGGGTCTTCAAATAATGTTTCTTTATGACATTGGTAACAAAAAATCGATTGCCAGCAGGACCTCTGTCTCTGTGGAGTTTGCATGTTTGCCCCTTCTCGTGTGGGTTTTCTTCGGGGACTCGCTTCCTCCCACATCCCAAAGATGCGCCCGGGAGGAGGACTGGTACGCCTAGTTGTCCCAGACTGAGTGAGTGTGGGCGTGTGTGAGTGGCCCTCTGATGGACCGGTGTCCTGCCCAGGGTCCCTGCCTTGTTCCCTGAGCTACCCGGAGGGGCTCTTGCCACCCGATACCCTGAACTAGAATAAGCAGTTCGGAAAACAATTAGCTTACTTGTTTTTATTAATCCTTCTCGACTGTATGTGCAGCTCACATTTTTTCACTGTTTAGTAGTGGAGGTGTTTTGAGTCTTTCTTTAGAAGTTTGGTGATGTTTTTGTGACCAGAAATATGTCACAGGAACTTAACTCTTATATCAATTAGTCGGTGGTAGAATTGGTTTTGTTGTGGATCAGTTCACTTAAAGTCACAGTTTCCAAGAAACCTACTGATGATATTAAATGAGGACTTACTGTATAAGATCTCTGCAAACTCAGGTAAGCAAAGATTTCTTAGGTAGCAC
>CM052543.1:133048747-133072248 GCA_028533065.1 Trachops cirrhosus
TTTGGTGATGTTTTTGTGACCAGAAATATGTCACAGGAACTTAACTCTTATATCAATTAGTCGGTGGTAGAATTGGTTTTGTTGTGGATCAGTTCACTTAAAGTCACAGTTTCCAAGAAACCTACTGATGATATTAAATGAGGACTTACTGTATAAGATCTCTGCAAACTCAGGTAAGCAAAGATTTCTTAGGTAGCACACAAAAAACATAAACAATAAAACAAAATACTGATCCGTAAGAAATAATCAAAATTAAAAGTCTGCTCTCAAAAGATTCCATTTAAAAATAGGGAAAACCAAGTCGCAGAGCAGGAGAGATTATTAAGAAGCCAGGAACAAAGGCCATGTGGGGTGTGCTTCCATCACTTACAATTCCAGGAGATGCAAACTAATCTGCTCGTCCACAGTGTCAAAAAGTAGGGCAGGGGTGGCCTGGGGAGTCCGCAGGACTGACTGCAAAGGGGTGGGAGGACTCTTAGGGGGTGGTGGGGAGATAGGCAAATCTGTAGTTTGAATGTGGTTATGGTTTCATGGTATAACAACTATCAAAAGTCGTCATGTTTCACCCTTTATGGATGCCATTTATTACACATGCATTATACCTCAATGAAGCTAATTTTAGAAAAATACCTAAGAGACAATAGAGGGAAAGACAACAGAGGTGAGAGTAAAAGTAGTGAAGCCCCTTGTGTGTAGACAGATCGAAGAGCTTAAGTGTGAAGGGCAGTCAGAGGTGGCAGGCGAAGGACAGAGCAATCAAGGCCACTTCTGCATGTCCCATTTGTGCCTCCATCTGACATGCCCGGCTCAGAAACAGCCCCTGATTCATGAATGGCCTCCCTCATGAAGGGTTCCCAGGAGACTCCAACCAACCCTATTCTCTCCTTTTCGCCACTCCATAAAACTGTCTAGACGGCAGAATAACACTCCAGCGTCTCATCTGAGCAGACAGTGCCTTAGGTTGCTATATTCAGTTCTCTGTTTCCTGACTCTATCACTATCCAGTGTTGTCTTTGCTTACAAATGTTTGTGTAGGTGTTTCTGGTTATCCCCAAGACTGTTCTCTCACTACTAGTTACAGAATTGTTGCTATAAAAATATTAGACATACTGAATACTTGTAACATCCTATGAAGTATTATTAACTGCAGGTTACAGGGTAGAAAACAACAAAGGCTTGGGGAAATGAAGCAATTTCCCAAGGCAGTAGAACTGGGATTTGAACGTAGGTCTTTCTGAGTTCTGAGTTTTCATTTCTTTTGGAGTTCTGAAGTCTGTTCATAGTCATGGTAGTCACGGCCTCCTTCCAACTGGGGCATGTTTTATACTTACTTTGCACACCTTTGCAATTGGTATGGTGCTCAGCACCCTGCAGATGCTAGACAAATATTGATTTATTCATTGATTGATTCCCCCAGCTAAGATTTTTATGTTTTAAAATAGCAACCACCTGCCACGAAGGACTCCTAAGGGGCTTTAAGAATGTCAATTACTAGGTACATTTCATCCTCCTGGGGCAGAGTAAGGGATTAGTTAAAGGAGTCCCAGGCTTTTTGTCACTGTGTGGCGGGGAGACAAGATAGGTCAGCTTCCTTCTCCGCCCATCCCAGCTGTCTTTCCACCTCCCCTGGACCTTCTTCCCCATCCCTTCAGTCCAGGCCCCAGGACTGTCAGGGGACTATGGCCCCTTCCACCGGTCACTTTGGCCCAGACCAATGTGGGAACTTCCATTTCCACTCAAGACCCCACAGGGAATCCTGGAGCAGGGATTGGCAACTGGTGCCACTAACTGGCCTTTCTTCTTCTGCTGCAAAGCGGTTAAGTCCCAAACATGAAAGACAAATGGATCATAAGTGACGAACATAAAAACTGCTTTTCAGTTGCCTTGCAAAGAAAGCCCCCTCTCCAGTTCTGTCCCTCCGTTCCTTCCTCCCTCCCTTCTTAAATGTCTCTCTCTAACCCTACCTTCTGTGTGGCTCTCTAATGCCCCCCAAACTCTGCATTGTAATTGCTTACCTAAAATGTTCTTCTAGTTGTAAAAGGCATTGTATTAGAAATACATTGGAATTAGATCCCAATTATGTGTCCTTGATTTTTGCATAATTTAGGGTGAGTCACTGGTCTTTAATGAACCACTTGGGGATGGGGATAAGAATTCATTCATGAACGAACGTTTCCAAGGATTCGTGAGGGCCCAGAGTGAGATTCTTGCCTAGAAAATAGAAAAACTCTTTTCTCTCGGATTTCAGAGTTTAGATTCAGTGAAAAGCATGAGAGTAGGAGGGGCTGAAAGGGATTGTACAAGTGAGTACAGAAAGCTTTTGCTGATCTAATTTACTCTTAAAACAGCCTTCTCCATGGTTGAAGGAATCCCTGTTTTCCTTAAGCCTTTCTATCTTGGCTACACTTTTTAAAAATAAGCTGCTTTTTTTTCTTTGTGTAGAGGAAAACTAGGGATGTTTTGAAAATGCTTCAGAGAGAGACGAAGCTGAAATCAGTAGTGCTGGTAAAGGTCAAAGTCAGAATTATTTAAATGGTGAATACCCAAAATTTGTTGTAAATTGCTTATAAATATTCACAAAAATCAATGCTCTTTTTTCCTAGAAGCTTCCGCTACAAGGAAGCCTTTTGCACACGACCATTGGCACTGTGGGATTGTCTGTGTCCCAGAAACACGTGGCCTGAGTGTTTCTCTTCCCTGACGGTTCAGACATGGGGTGTCTATGCATGGTACTCATAGCCCATTAGGAACCTTTTTTTTCTTTCCATTAAAATAAAAATAACAACTAAATCAGAATCACCAAGGGAGGAGCCTGGGGATCTTCTTTAATAATGCACCCCAGCTGACTCCCAAGACCGAGCGCTTGGGAAACAAGAATTAGGTAGTCTGAAGCAGAGCTTTTTAAGGTTTGTTGCACATATGGACTCCCTAGGGATCTAGTTAAAATGCAGATTCTGTTTCAGTAGGTCATGGAGGGAGCTGAAAATCTGCATTTGTAACAAGCTCGCAGGCCAGGCTGATGCTGCTCCCACCGTGGAGTTGCAAGGGCTCAGAGGAAATGCATCTCAATGTCCACACACAGATACTAATTGAGGGCAGAGGTGAGAACAACTCGAGAGAGTCCCAGTGCACCTTCTGCTCTCGAGGCTCACCTGATGAGTGATAGTAGAAATGAGTCTCGATTCTCTAGAAAGCCAGCGAGGCCCTGCAGGCAGCCTATTTTTCAGTGCACTGACCTAGTTCTAGGCCAGACCTTCAGTTTTGAGGGACAGACATGCTCAGGACTGAGGCTAAGTACCCTCCCAAAAGACACATGTAAGTCATCTATGCTAATTTTTAAGTGTCCAATAAAACATGATGATCGGTGAGAATCCCCTCCTAAGTGAAACCCTCACAAGTGCCAGGTGCTGTGTGGGGCACCGAGGTCACAGACATGTCAGTGAGAATGAGGTCCCGCTCCTCTGATTTGCCTCTGGAAGCCATTCTGCTTCTTACTTTAAAAAAATAATTTTTAACCTTTAAAAATGTTAATAATGGTAAAACACAAAAGCATTGCCATCTTAACCATTGTTAAGTGTACAGCTCAGTTGCGTTAAGTATACTCACATTATATTACATTACAGTAAGTGTCGTGTAGCCGTCACTACTGCCCGTCTCCGAACTTCGTCATCTTTCCAAACTGAAACTCGAGCCGTCAAGCGCCAACGCCCCATTGCCCTTCCCCTGGTCCCTGGTAATCACCATTCTACTTTCTGTCTCGAATTCGACTATTTCAGGACCCCAGGAGAGTGGAATCACACAGTATTTGCTCTTTTGTGAGTGGCTTATTTCACTTAGCATAATGTCCTCAACGTTCATTCACATTGTAGCCTGTGTCAGAATTCCCTTCCTTTTAGAGACTGAATAATAATCCATTGTTTGTATATACCATGTGTTGTTTATCCATTCATCTGTAATGGACATTTACCGTATTTTTCGGACTATAAGATGCACTTCCCCCCTAAATTTGGGAGGAAAGGGGAGGTGCATCTTATAGTCTGAATGTTGTTTACATTTACATTGGTGGAATATTATGTTATTTATGTTATTAAATATTTTACCACATTTGTTGCTTCAAAATTTTTTTTCCTATTTTCCTCCTCTAAAACCGGTGCATCTTATGGTCTGAAAAATACAGTACTTTGCTTCTACATTTTGGCTGTTGTGAATAATGCTGCTATAAACGTGGGTCTACCAATATCTCTCTGAGACCTGCTTTCAGTTTAGGGGGTACATATCCACAAGTGGAATTACTGGACCATATGCTAATTCCAGTTTTAATTTTTTGAGGAATCGCCACCCATACTATTTCCACAGTAGTTGCACCATTTTACATTCCCATCGACAGTGCACAAGGGTCCCAGTGTACTCACATCCTTGCCACTGCTCTAAGTGACCTCCTCAGCTGTCACCTGGGCAATTGCCAGTGTCCCACCTGAAATATTCTCTCGGTCTTCTCTGCCCCTGCCAAATCCTGTTCAACATCTAAAGCCAAGTCAAGCCCCATGGTTTCTGAAATGTCCAATGACACCAGTCGCTGGTGCACTCACCCTGTCTATGCCTGAGACCACTCCCGTTTTGCCTTGCAAGCGATGAGTGTATCTTTCTCTTATCATCTCTTCTTGCCCCAAATAGATGTCATGTTCTGTGCTCCTTGGCTTAACCTAGTAGTAAAAGCATTTGCTATATGCTGTAACTTATTTGATAGAATTCTATAAGGAAAAGAAGTATGCAGACCCTGTAAAAAGGTTAGGGTTAGGGTTAGGGTTAGGGTTAGGGTTAGGGTTAGGGTTAGGAATCAAAGCCTTATTCCTGATCTGAGAACTCTGTACATGGAGAAAAGACACCAAGTCCTGCTGTCCCGGATCGTCATCTCTGGTGGACACTTCCTCTGATCCTCCGCACCCACCTGGCCAAACACTCTTCCCACAGACACAGTCCCCGTGGAGAACACTGACCCTAACAATCAGCAGGTGAGGAGAGATCCTCCTGGGGTAGGGCTGATGCTGGGAGAGCTAACAGCAAATTGCAGCAAACCAGAATTCATTACTTCAGGGGATTGCTGCAGGAAACCCGCCTGGGTTTCATTACAGCGTCGGAAGCTACTTACACAAGGGCTGAGTTTTCTTCCATATCCATTTACTCCGTGGTGGATGTCAATAAACAGCCCCAATGGGGCTGCTGCTGGCTACCCAACCAAACAAATGTTACTTTATTTCCCAATTAATCTGCCCCCTTTTGAGCTTGAATTCATCCCAACCTCTCACTATGTTCTCTTTAGAGAGACTACAGTACTTCTTGGCTACCTTCTGTATTACAGAAGGAGCTGACCGTGCTGGGGTTGGCCTCTTAAAAAGATGATTTCACTGTTCTGATGTGTGTCATGGCCGTTGGTGCCCCTGGCTTGCCCTGCATCCCCTTATCAATATGAAGCGACTCCCTGGAGCCCCCAACCAACAGAAAAAGGGGGATAGGCAGCAGAGGGTCCAGTTCCAATGTCCTTTCAAGCTCTTCCAACCAGAGTGGAATTCCAATCACATCAGGAGTTCTGGTCCAACACAGAGCCCCTCCCAAGCTCATCAGAACCAGCAGGAAGATTTTTAGGGCTTTTAGTACAACTTCCAGCTGGCATTGGAAGCCCTTGGCAAGTGATTGTCAGTCTATTTGAACTTCTGTGACAGGGAACTCACTGCCTCTAAGATAGTTTAATCATCTCTAGACAGCACATGCCTTTTGGGGTCATCGATGCCCCAGGAGTCTACTGAGAAGGACCGGGCACACACCCAGGGAGAAGAAGCCACCCACCCAGCTCCAGTCTAACAGCAGGTCCCTTCCTGCTGTAACAGCAGGACACCCTCCCCCTTTCCGATAGCCATGGGAAGCTACGCAGACGAGTGTGAGGTCTCGGTGCCTCAGGTGGTTAAAAAAGTGCCCCATCTAGTAGGGACTTTATCAACTGTCCCACTCTGAGAGCCAAAGAGCCGCCCAGCTGCTTCCCAGTTGTGCCCCATTGAAGGCCCCGAAGGTTCTGGGGATACTCTAGGCCTTGCTGGCTTCCTTTACCCTGCTTTAATTACTAATTCCTCCCAGACATGTTATTTTTTTTTAATATAATTTTAACAGAGCCCGATACCTGAGGAATCACAGACCATAAGCAGCCTGGGGACTCTGCCATATTTTAGTCTAAACTCAAAGTCTAGATTCTTGTCTTGACTGTTACAGGCCTCCTGCGCTCCCTCCCTGTCCACACTCCACCCAGCTATCAAAATGATTTCTAAAATGCCGGTCTGACCATGTTATCTTCTGCTCAGCACCACTCAGTGGCTCCCCATCTCCTGTGGGATCAAGTCCAAACTTGCCACCAAGCCTGAGGTCTCCAGTTTTTCCATGTTACTCCACCCTGGGCTGACTCCTTCACTGCATCTCAGGAAGAGCCCATCATCCAAGCATTACCCAAGAGGGTGTTCTTCCTCATCTCTTTCTTTCCTCTTCACCCTACATCCACCCATCAATTCTACCTACAAAATACATACTTACCCACTTGCATCCTGTCTCCCAGCATCCTGGTCCAAGTCACCATCATCTCTCACTTGGATCGTAGCAATAGCCTTCTAACTAGCCTTCCTGATTCCACTTTCACTCCCTTCTAATTCATTGTCTACACAGAGGGGTGGGCAAAAGTGGGTTTACAGTTGTGAGTATGTGAAACATAGTTTATTCTTGTATTATTTTTAATTATATTTTATTGATTATGCTATTACAGTTGTTCCCATTTTCTCCCCTTGGCCCCCCTCCACACAGTACCCCTCACTCCCTCAAGCAATCCCTACACCATTGTTCATATCCATGGGTCATGCATGTAAGCTCTTTGGCTACTCCATTTACTATACTGCACATTACATCCCCATGGCTCTTCTATAACTACCTATTTGTACATCTTAATCCCCTCAGCTTTCACCCATTCCCCTACATACTCTTCCCCTACACCCCCCTACCATCTGGCAACTGTCAAAATGCTCTCCATATCCATGATTCTGTCTCTGTTTTTCTTGTTTGCTTAGTTTGTTTTTTAGACTCAATTGTTGACAGGTGTGTATTTTTGCCATTTTATTGTTCATAGTTTTGATCTTCTTTTTCTTAAATAAGTCCTTTTAACATTTCTTATAATGGTTTGGTGATGATGAACTCCTTCAGTTTTTTCTTATCTGCCCTTCGATTCTAAATGATATCTTTCCTGAGTAGAGCAATCTCAGTTGTAGGTCCCTGCTTTTCATGACTTTGAATATTTCTTGCCAATCCCTTCTAGCCTGCAAAGTTTATTTTGAGAAATCAGCTGACAGTCTTATGGGGACCACCCCCCGCCCCATAGATAACTAATTGCTTTTCTCTTGCTATTTTTAAGATTCTCTCTTTATCTTTAACCTTTGGCATTATAATTATGATGTATCTTGGAGTGGGCCTCTTTTTATCCATCTTGTTTGGGATTCTCTGTGCTTCCTGGACTTCTGTGTCTATTTCCTTCACCAAATTAGGGAAGTTTTCTTTCAATATTTTTTTCAAATAGATTTCCAATTCCTTGCTCTATCTCTTCTCCTTCTGGCACCCCTCTGATGTGAATGTTGGACCTCTTGAAGTTGTCCCAGAGGCTGCTTATACTATCCTCATGTTTTTTGCATCTTTTTCCTTCTTGTTGTTCTGATTAGTTGTTTTTTCTTCCTTATGTTCCAAATAATTGATTTGATTCTTGGCTTCATCCACTCTACTGTTGTTTCTCTGTAAACTGTTCTTTATTTCAATTAGTGTGTCCTTCATTTCTGAATGGAGCTTTTTATGCTGCTGACGCCCTTATGAAGTTCCTTGATCATCCTTATAACCACATTTTGAACTCTGCATCTGATAGATTGCTTATCTCCATTTCATTTAGCTCTTTTTCTGGAGTTTTGATCTGTTCTTTCATTTGGACCCTGTTTCTTTGGTTCCTCATTATGGCAGCCTCCCTGTGTTTGTTTCTATATATTAGGTAGAGCTGTTGTGCCTCCATGTCTTGGTAGTGTGGCCTCATGTTGTAGGTGTCCTGTAGTTGTAGGGTCCAGTGGCACAGCTTTCACTATCACCCAAGCTAAGTACTTGAGGTACACCCTCCTTGTGGGCTGAGTACACCCTCCTCTTGTAGTTGAGCCTTGATTGCTGTTGGTAGGTCAATGGGAGGGATGTACCCAGGCCAGTCAGCTGCAAGGACTGGCTGTGACCACTGACCACAAACCTCCACCCTCTGTGGAGGATCAGCTCCTGTGCAGGGGCAGGGTGGTGGTCCTCCAGCATGGTCTGTAGTTGTCCACTGGGTGCGCAGGCCCTGGGGTTTCCCGGGTCGTGTAGGCCAAAGTCAGCCCCCACCTGTATTTTGCTTGGGGCCACTCTGCCTGAGCTATAGAGCAGTCTGACAGAGCTGTTACTTGTGCTGGGTTTGGAGTTTCCCAGGTGAAGTCAAGCTGTGTGTCTAGGCAGACTGCTGCTAGTGCTGAGCCCAGGACAAATTAGCAAGTGGTATGGGGGCTATAGGTTCATTAAGGCCAGCTGTCGCTTGTTTGACAGGTTTAGGAAGTTGTGAAGCTTGAGCCAAGACCAGCCATTTATATGGAAAAACTACTGTTAACAGCTGTAAGTTGTGTGGGAGGGAGCCTCACAGGACCTCTAGGGCAGGGCAAACAGTGTTAGCCAGGCTGATAGTCTCAGATATGGCACCGGCCTGCAGGCTCTGTGGCTCTGCCCACCTTTCTGTCTGGGAGAAAGCTGGCCCCCAGCTCCTGCCTTGAGGCCAGATACTTCGGTTCCTCCCAGTGTGCCACTGTTGCCTTTCAAACTGCTACCCCAGTGCCGGAGCTCGGAGGGAGTGAGTCTGAGTAAGTCTGTGTGTGGGTTCTTTAAGTGGAACTGCTTGGGACTCTGTAAGTGTCTTCCACTGACTTAATCCCTGTTGGGTTTTGCAGCCAGAATTTATGGGAACTTAAACCTGGCACTGGTACCATGAGCTGGGGGGTCTGGTAAGGGGCTGGGACTCCTCACTTCTAAGATATCCCTCTCAAATTTTTATCCTCCACACGTGTATAGGACGAGCCTGTTCCACGTCTCTGTCTTTCCTACCAGTCTGGATGGATGTGGTTTCTTTAATTCCATACTTGTCAGACTTCCATTCAACTTGATTTCTGCTGGTTCTGAGTGATGGTTGTTCTATAATTTAGTTGTAATTTTGATGTGGTTGTGCGAGGAGGCGAGCCATGTTTACCTATTATTCTTATATTTATTTATTAATTATTGTGTTATTTATTATTATTAATCTACTTTTGTCCACCCTGTAGTAGCCAGAGTAAGCTAAAATACATAGATCAAATTATGTCATTTCATTTCACTATAAAACCTTTGAATGGCTTCCTATTGGTGTAGAATAAGATCTTGGCCAAAAGCTCTGTATGAGCGGCTTCACCCTCACGTCTGACCCTGTACCCTAATATTCCCCTATAGTCACTGTCCATCTGTACCTCCCACTCACAGGCCATTTATACTCACTGCTCCCAAGCATGGAGCACCCTTCCCTGGTTCTGCACTGTCATCTCCAGCTCCTCCTTTAGGCCTCGGCGGAAACATCACCAGCACAGGAACGCTCGCCTGACCTGCCTTTCCCTGTCAGAGCGCGCTGTTCAGTTCCTTTCAGCACTGCTCACTCTCTCGTAGTTTATTAATATATTCGGTTCCTTGTTTGTCACCTAACTCCCTCACTAGCAAGAAAGCTCTGTGAGGGCAAGGACTTTCTCTCTCTGGTTATAGCCACCGCATAGATGGCAGCCAACACAGTTCATAGTTCTTGGTAGGTGCTCCATAAATGTGTCAGTTTAATGCTAAGTGAAACTTCGCATACTTCTGCTACTTCTCCAGCCACTCTTCTCATTCCGATGCCCACATTCCAGCCATGCTGCCAGGAACTCACTGAAGATGCCAGCTGCTGCACCTCTCTGTGCCTTTGCACAGGCCCCTGGGCTGGGTTTCTTAAGCCACCGTCTCTCTCTAGAAATCTCTGATCATCTCTTCCATAAAGCCTTTCCAGCCTCCCCAAGCAAAGTTAGTCCCCCAGACCTCCATGTGCCACAGTATGGTGCCCAGGCTTCTATTCTTCCTCTTGGCAACTTTGTGGTAAAGAATCATTTGCATATCCATATCCTGCATAAGCTGTGATATCGCTGAGGAAAGAGATCATGTCTTCTCCATCTCTCCAACCTCCACTCAAATTGGGCACAGAACCTGTACAGAACATTAGTTGCTCAACAGACATTTGTTGAAGAGATGAATGAATTAAGTAGAAGATCAGCCCCTGAATATAAATTCAATATTCCCGATGACTAATCTCAGTTCCCTGGTAATTCAAGTGACTCATAATGCCACTTTGTGTCTCAGTTTCATCACCTGTAAGTTGGGAATAATGATTCATTATCTGTCTCATAATATTAGTTTAAGAATAAAATTAAATATTGAGACCTTAGGCAATGATTAGGCACTCAAATTGCATATATGCAGATGTGATCCCTTAAAGGTTCTAAATCTGCAAGTTGTCATTATTATTAGTTTCCCACCCACCGTAAAGACATGTTGACCTCTTACTATCTTGGTTTTTAAGCGATAGCATCTCTGCATCTTTGCCTTAATCTTTTGCTTTTAGATCCACTGCATAGCTGTGTAAGCGAGTTTTATTGGGGGCCTCTGCATGCTTTCCAGCTGTAATAACAGCTGAATGATTTCCTTACCGATCCTGGTTCCGTTTCAGGAAAAGTGTCAGCAGTACACACAGCACCAGGCTCATCCATCTGTGTAAGAGATAATGTAATTCTAAGACAATATTTAACAATGTGGGACGAGGCATAAACTCAATATGTTTTCAGGCAGAATAGAAAAAAGTATGTCCCCCATCTCATTAATCACAATAAGAATGAGGGATGGGGCAGATACCCAGGCTGGTGCTGTTCCCTCAAGTTAATCTGTCTTAATACTAGGCCCTTGATAAAAAGAATGCCCATGTCATTGTTCTGCTTGTTCAATGACAATTTACATTGGGGAGCTCAAGATTTATGGAGTAACAGGAACCTCTCAGTAATAAAAACTTGAGTGATCCATGCTGTGTTTGGAGGCAACTTCTACTGCAAACACTCCCTGGGGATGGAACTTCAAGAGAAAGATTTCAAAGTATGTATTTATAAGACTGATCTATTCACAAGTGCTTATCGGGTTCATTCATTCACTCATTCAACAGATTTTCACTGGGCACCAACGCTGGGCGAGGACTTCTGTTAGGGGTTTGGGGCTGCCGAAGGAGTCAGATACAGTCTGAACCCCAAGGGACTCCGGTTACGGTGGGTGCGACTCATGCCCCGTAATGAGGGCACCTCATGGACGGTAAGCTCCACAAGGATGGGGATGATGTGTTTGCTCTCCGGTGTATACCAGTGCCTGGCACAGGGAAACTCACTAAAAATTTGTTAAATGACCAGTATGAGTCAAGAGTTGAATGGATGAGCAGAAATGTGGTACATACATGCAATGGAATATTATTCAGCCTAAAAACGAAGGAAATCTTGACATATGTCATAACCTGGATGAACTGGACACCATCATGCTAAGTGAAATAAACCCTCACAGGAAGACAAATACTGTATGAGTCCACTTATGTGAGATATTGAGAGAGGTCAGGTTCGTGGAGGCAGAAAGTAGAATGGTTTCTAGGGACTGAGGGGAGGAAGGAATGGGAAGTTAGTGTTTAATTGGTATAGCTTCAGTTTTGCGAGATGAAAAAAGTTCTGGAGATGAATGATGGCGATGATTTTAGAAAAAAGTGAATGTACTTAATAATACTGAAATGTACACTACAAAATGCTTAAGATGTTACATATGCTTAAAATGTTAAGATGTTATATAACAATTTTATGTTATATATATTTTACCACAACAATAACAGCAAAAATCTTAAAGGGTTAGCAAGAAGTCCAGACAGAGCTAGGCAGGAGATGCAACAGGGCTTTCCACAGAGAAGGGATCATGGGGAGGACGTGCGCTTTTCCCAGAGAGGGAGGAAGAAGAGGGCTGGAATTGTGTTGGGGACACACTCCACAGGTGTCAGGGGAAGGAGGCCAAGGGAAGAGTGGTCAGAACTTGCAGGAGCAGCGAGCCAGTTGGGGACAAGAAATGAAGGGTCAGAGAGTTCCAACAAGGGTGTCTCAGAGCATAACAGCTGTTGACCAAAGCCTTTTGATTTGTCAAGTAAGAGGTAACAGGTGACCCCGGGGGGAAATGTCTTCAGAGGATTGCGAGCCTGGCGATGAGGCTGCATAGGGTTCAATACCAAGTGAATGGAAGAGAAGAGATTGAGATGTGATCATGAAGGAGAGTGATGGTAGAAACTTCAAGGAATCAGTGGAGGGTAGAGAAAGTCTTAGCAAGAGACAGAGGGATGAAAGAAAAGGTTCAGGAAGTATCTAGAATGGCTGGAAAAGCTGAGTTGGACAGCTGGGTTTTTTCCTTTGAAACGAGAGGGCAGGATAAGGAGTTGGAGGAGGTGTCAGGACAAAGGTGGACAAAAAGGAGCTGCAGGCCTCCTGGTAGACAACCCAGCATCCTCAGGAGGCAGGAAGCAAGACCCAGTGCTGACAGTGAGGAGACGAGAGTACGGTGAAGTAGAGTTAACAAGTTTGGGGCTGGCGTTGTAGGAAGTGTGGATGGACACACACTGGAGAAGGAAGCGGTGGATCGAGCTGATATCAGAGCCCCTGTGTGAAGAGGAAGACCGGCGGGCCCTGAGACATCACAGTGCTGAGCTCCTGTGAGGGAAGTGTGCCAAGTGGGGATGGGGGAGACGGGATCAGTGGCAGGCCACAGGGACACGCCTCCTCAGGACAGGCAAGAACATGGAGAAAATCAGTGTCCAGGGAGTCCAGGCTGACAGTAAGGAAATGCAGGTCCTTCACAAGAGGATCTGAAGTCCGGGACTGGAGTTCATGCTAAGTGTGTGGAGATGGTTCTGGAAGAAAGAGAGGGTAGGCCAGGATGAAGGAAACAAAAAGGTAGCCAAATGAGAACTTTGGAGTCAGACGCAACGGTCCAGGAGAGTGGTGCTGACGAGTGGACACCATCCACATTTAAGTCCAAGAAGTGGGAGGTCTAAGTATTGTGGAACATTGAAACGTCCCAGTGATGGTGACAGGATGATGAGGTGCAGATAAGTGTGAGACGAATAAGAAAATCACCCACTGGGGGGAGGAGAGTGTGAAGGGGAAGGGTTGCTTGGTCGGCAAGGACAAAAAGAGGAAGAGCTTGCTGATGGGGGTGTAGCTATGGGGCAACAAGGACACGGGAAGGCCCAGTCAGTCAGCCAGGAAGGAAGGACTGGGCTGGAAGCATGGATCAGCCTCCACTGAGGTGGGGGTTCACCGGGGGAAAAGCAGAGCCCACCCATGAAGGAAGGAGAGTTGCAGGGAGAAAGCTGGGCTTTGGATTTATTGCTTGAGCAGCAATTATGAATAAGCCAGGTGAAGAGGCAGGCTAGAAGGATGGGAGAAGATTCCAGAAGGGTGGAGTCACTTCCCTGGAAATGTGTGCTTAGGAAAACGTCAAAGTTCCAGGTGTTTGTGAAACTAGTCACCCTTCGACCTGAATGTGGAGAGGAGCCCTGGGAAGGAGGTCCAGCGGGTGTTGGATTCTCAAGTGCCACAAAACTGGGGTGACAAGCATATGTCTTGAGAATGAGGGACTCCTGCCTTTTATGTGCAGGCCGCCAGTCAGGGTACCAGGCTTCTTGTCCCAACTGCCACCAGCCACCTTTATGAACACTTTATAACAGGTTTGTTGTTTTGGTTTTTTCAGGGTTAAGGGAGTTGTTTTGAGTCTTGGACTCCTTTCCTGCAAAATGGGTATTTGGAATAGGTAGGTGATCTTCCAGCTTCAAAACGCAGTGGTCTTGTGGATCTGTGTCCTTGACCTCTTCATGCCACCATGTCTTCCTGAGTTCAATAATAATGATGACGTAACTTCATGTTCTCCCCACTGGTGGTGGGATGGACTCTCACTCAGAAGAAGTGGAAGCCCTTGGCTGGATAATAATGTCATCGCACGCGTGTCTCAATCCAGGTGGCTGCTAGCATTTACAGCCCCTTCTTGCAAATTAAACAGATGAGCAACAGGCCATGGCATGGCAAGTGGAGCCAGGCTGGACTAGGGGTGTCCTCCACCCCTCAGCAGGGAGCTCCATTGAAGTTCCCAGTCAGCACACCTGTGACCCTGGTTTCAATCCTTGTGACATCGGATAAGTCTTTTACACTGAGTCAGCACTCCCATTTTACAGCTGAAGAAATTGGAACGCAGAAAGCTTCAGTAATTTCCCGCATATTTAGTGGCCGTCCACACAACACCCCAACCCTACCTGCTTTACATTTCTGAAAAGGGCTGCATTGCAAAACTCTTCTGTTTTGGTTTTTGTATATTTGATATCAATGGGTATTTCCTTACTTAAATAGCTTAACACTGAATGGAGGATACCCCCCTCACCCCAGCCTGGTAACCACGCCTCCTCTCTTTCCACATTTCAAACCACATTTGGGCATTGATCATATCGCCCGCAGTCAAAGTGCTGTTGACTCTGGAAGGAATATAGCTGCAATATTGGGAAAACATAGAATAAATACTGAAACCCGTAATTCTTTATCATCCTCTCAGCTCCTAGGTGCACTTACTGAAATGCATTTGGCCAAATGAGAAGGGGGGCGGAGGAAGAAAAATGAATCCTAAAGAAGTTAATAGTAATGGCACAAGAAATTGCATTTTGACTTATGCTATTATTACTTAGCATTATAAAGATATCAGGAGTTCTTAATTAGGTTTTTGGGTTTTTTGGACTTAAGAGAGAAAAAAATGTAAATTTACTTTCTGGACCAGGAGAGCAATAATCATTTTACGACTATATTCATTTTCTTAGCCTCGCATGGAAAAGGTGACCAGGGACTAGTTAGAACAGATGATCATGCCTTATTTGTCAAGGCCCCTACATGACCGAAACAACATGGTTTATGGAGTTCCCATGTGAGCCGAGTATTGAACGTAAAGAGCAGAAACAGATACTCCCTTCAAGGGATTTGCCTTCTTGATGGAAAGGCAGGGGCTAGACACATAAAAGTTATAATTAGTTTTACAGAGAGTCACAAATCACCACCAAGTGCTGATGAGTAGTGAGCAACAGAGCGTGGATCAGTGCAGAGCTTCTAGAAGAGAGAAGGGACCCTGGTGAACTGCGGTCAGTGAGGACACACATACAGCTGGGAGCCTGGATCTTCTGGGCACAAGCACAGTGTTTGACTCTGACCATGGCTCCATTTGCATTTGAGCAACAGAGAGGCAGGAGGCAGGCACTGGCAGGAGAGAGAACGGTAACCGGAAATGGGAAGGACCTTCCCAGAGCTCCGGTGGAAGTGTTGTGGTCTCACGGAGCAACAGTCACCATCACGTCCAGGCACTGTAGATTCATCACCCCGAAATCCTTACAACACCTCTCAGGAAGCGACAGCAAATGGGTGCCAGCTGACATGCCAGCCCCATCTGGTTGGGAGTAGTTGCTTAGGACATGGTGTGGGTTGCATCCAGACTTCGTGAGAAAAAGGGTCGTGGTGGGTTACTGGGGTCTGCAGCGGGCAGAGGGTGCTGTGGTGCCCATGGCTAGTACTTGCTGTCTCTGTTCTAAGCGTTGCCCAGTAATCAGATTACAAAACCAGGGTTAAATTAAAGAACTTTCATAAACTCATAGGGTTGCTTTTTGTGAAGCTCTAGGGCCATAATGCGTTGCTCAGGACATTTTATTTTTATCTGTTATGGAATTGTCATAATACACCAATTTTAGCAGAGCAAGCCACTTTACTACCACCTTCTGGAAAATTGTCATAAAAAAACCTAGAGATCTACAGCATCTGTGATGTTAATGCCTTAGATGTGGCATCCTTGTGTGGGGGACAGACTACACGGCTGTACACAGTGACTGGGAAGCAGAATTTGAATCAAGATGGTCTGCGTCAGTTCCACTACCCCACACTGCTTCATGAAAAAGTGAGGGAGCTTTAGAGGAGAGACAGAACGGTTTTAGAGGGCCTTAACATTTTGCCTAAAGCGCGTGGATCTGATGTAATAGATAATGATCAAAAAAGCTGTTTATATGCATATGTTCTCCTTAAATCAAATATTTATAAGTTGAATACCAATAACATTTCACATTTTATGAAGCATGTTACACTTTTTTAAATACTTCAAATAAGTTATTTCATTTGATCCCTACATGTGGAGGCTCAGGAGATTCCAAAGCAAAGAACTGTTATCAGTTGTAGGGGTGGGGGTGGCTGGAGAGGGAATATCAGAGCAGGAGTTATATAAAGCTTCCCTCTTTTAAAAAAATCATGTAGATTGTGCTTTTTTCCTCAGCTAAGTTTGGATTCTCTTAACTGCAACATAAATGTGCATTTCATTATTAAATTTATCAGCGTCTTGAGTAGACGTGCTAAACCATAGCTCCATTCGTGGTCTATGCCAGCAAAATTAATTACACTGTGAAACCTCCTGACAGCATTTTCTAGGGACTGAGAAAAAAAGACTGAACACAAGAAAACAGGGATATCTGGTCCTGGCTTTCTGTAGTCGAGTGACCTTGGACAAGTCACTGCCTGAGTTTCCTCTGTTGAAATTCGAAGGTTGAAATAGTCTTCATCATTTGAGGTTGCAGGGAAATCGGATGGCAGATTCAAATCGGATAATTTTAGGTGAGTTGAAGAAAGGAGATCGCATAGAAAGCTGCAGGCAGGGTAGAGCCGTATCCCAGAGCCAGTAACCAACCACGAGCCATGACTACCCCAGCCCTGAGGGGACAGGGCGCCAGGGTTCCTAGAATACAGAGGGAAAGTGGAGTGGAAAGAAGGCTGCCATCAGACAGACAGTGGCCTTTACTGAGTGACAGTCAGACTGTGGCATTGCTGTACTAAGGGAGAGAAAAATACATTCCCAGTGTCACTCCCCTCCCTCCCTCCATAATGCTACCTGATGGCCAAATGCAACCAGAAGCCAAAAACAAGGGAGCTACGGATGCACCCTGCAGCTCAGGCTCCTGCAGCAGGAAGCAGGGAGAAGAAGGGCAGAGCAGCTCCGGGGGTGCACAGGAGACACCCAGCACACGCCAGCAGCCCATCAGCAGCAGGAACGTACTTAACGAATGTTAACCACCCTGTTCTCTCAAGCATGCAAATGGAAACGTGTGTGTTAGGAAAAAATTTGAGTAGAGAATGTGCTAGCAACTTAAGCGAAATATGGCAGCAAGCATAGAGTCAGCCTTAGCAGGTGAGCAAAATGTAGTTACAGGATGAATAAGTAAATGAAAGAAAGAAAATACCTCCAAATGGTCTAACGGCAAGGAACTATGAGACCACACACACACACTCTCCAAGCTTCTCACAATAGCGTGGAGTTTACTAGGCACTAAGTCAATCCTGAGATTCCAGCCTTGACACAACATTACTGAGGCACCCGAAGGGCCCGATGTAACGGCATGTCGCAGGTCCAGGCAGCCCTGGAATCCTAGGATTTTCAGTCTGAGAAGGACTTGAGGGGCAGCTTGTCCAGCCCGCTGCTTTCCGCTCCAGGTAGGGTTGGGTCAGGCGGCAGAAGGGCCTGGCTGGTCAGACACACGTCTGGATGGAGCAGAGCCTGTGCTGGAGCCGGGCCCAGCCCCCACTTCCCCTCCAGCCCCCCTTAGGACTCAGCGCTTCGCTCCAGTGTCTTGGCGCGAGTGCGGGAAAGAAAGGTCACCGGTTTCTACGATCTCAGAGCCCCCAAACTTTGTGAGCCTTCCCAACACCCTCTGCCTAGCGAGCTCTCTGCAGTATTAGCATGTACCTGTCATCATGTATTTCTCCCACAGTTTCTGCTCAAGTTTTCTTTTAACCATATTCCCCCTCCCCATTAACAGAAACCTTAAATGGATTAATACCAGGTCTGAAGACTTCAAGGCTTGAGACTGTTCTTGATACTATTATTACTACAAATAATTTTTAAAACTGCCACTTATTCAGTACCTCCCGAGTGCCAGGCTCTGATCCAACCAGTCCCACCTACCTTATCTCAACTAAACTAACCTTCCCCAAACCCATCAGGGTGGGGTTCTGCTTCTTATGGTTCATACAAGGACCCAGGCACAGTGCCCACGGACACTGAGTAACCTGCTGAAGTTTCCATGAGAAGTTAGCCGGAGACCAGTGTATCTCTCTGCATCCCCCGGCTGCCTCTGCTCTGCCAGAATCAAAGACCTTCAAAGGTAGAAAGAATCTGCCACTTCACCATGGGTGGGGCCATATTATCCTGGCAGTGGTGGCCTTGCAAAGAAGGACTCTGTGGGCTGTGTCACTGACCTCCGCATGGCGCCTCAGGGAGCCTCGTCCAGCCTCCTTCCAAACTGCATGCCCTAGACCTGGGTGCTGGGAGATGGGAGACGGGAGACAACTAACATTTATCCAGAGCTGACTCTGTGCTTTGGGCTTTGGACAGGCATGTAACCCACTCTCACCCTTGTGAAATAGGAGATAGTATTCCCATTGTACAGATGAGGAAACTGAAACTTACCAAAGGACTAAAGAATGAAGTCAGTTCTCTTTTGAAAGATAGTGTTCTTTTTGTGGTATACTGCCCCCTCAGATCATTCAAGAAAAAAAAAAACAAAGAGGAAAGCTTTAGAAATCATCTTCGTTAACCCTTCACTGATGCAGGGACCTAGACAATGTCCTTTCTAGAACCCACACTGTCCTTCCAAGGCAGCTCATTCTGTTGTGGGACAACTGGAGAAAGCACCCACTCTCTGATGTAATATGCCTTTGGCTTTGCCTGGGTTAGGGGACAGAATTTTGGAATGAGGGGAGACCAGGGTCTGAATCAGAGGAGTTCTTGAAGCAACTGGAGACACCAAAATTTCAGGGGTGAGTTACCCGGGTAGAGCCGTTTTAAAGTCTAATCGGCAACCTTGCATAATCGGCAACCTTGCAGTCCCCACCCCAGTGCTGGATAAAAATCCCCAGCTGGATGGGGCAGAGGACAGGGAGACATTAATCCGCTCTCCTTTGCCATTGACGCTAAGTAACTGTAAATCCACTTAATGCTGTTATCAGCTAATCCACATCTATCTTATTACTCGAAAGGATAGCAGGAAAGATTTCATCAAAAGCTGAAATGAGATGCATGCTCCCTACTGCATTACGCCCCAACCCATCTTGCGCCAAGACTGTCGGAAGAGAAGACAAATTGGTCTCCAAGCCTGATTCCGAGTTTACCCGCGGTGGCTTTCCAGCCATCCCTTCTTTTCTAAATGCTCCCAAACAGTCTGGGTAGAAATCTGTTTTAAAATCTGGCCAAGGATCGATGCCAGCACTGCCACTATGAAGTTGATTTTGTGAGTCAGAACACGTATCTAGACCTAATCTGCAGCAGGCACCTGCAGAACCAGGTAGCCTCGGGTTACCTCCACAGCTTAGACAAGCTCAGAAATCGTCTTTAAGAACCTTTAGAAACAGCAGTCAGTCCCCCATCTGTACTCTTGGCTTCATTCTTATTAGGCAGAATCGCTGGACTCAAGGGCAGTCAGCAAAAGTTTTTCGAGGCGCTCTCTTTGGGTGCTGATTGCTGAGCCAGGCACTGGAGAAACCCAGACTCAACAGGACCCAGTCAGGCCAATGCAGAGCCTCACCCCGAGGCCCCAACTTTCATTTCATTCCTTTTACATTTTCTTCACCTTTTTAAAGCAACTCTGACTGGAACCACCAAGGATTTGCATCGTTGTCTCTTCTTCCTTCAAGGGCAGACACTGCATTTTACTTCTTGATGCGTCCCCAGGGGTGAGCCTCACGTCCTCCAAAACAGTACACTAGTGACAGTGATGACAATGGCGATGATGGGGTGGGGCAAGAGGGCACAGTCTAAAGGCAGATGAATTTCTGATTCAGAAGGCAAGGGTGATGGAAATGCGTTACATCTGATGTTGCCAATGAGTAGGACTGAGTCCTGGAACAGGTCCTGCGATACTGCGATACTGTAATTTGGAATGATAACCATAGCATATATTTCCTCCAGTCAGGACAAGGGTGAAATTTTTCATGTCTATCTTTTGATTAATTCTACTACACAGATATTTCATTTATAGCCTATACATTTGTTCTTAAGGGTTTAATCGCTCTTGCAATTTATAAGCATTAGAATTGCTGTTATGTAAATGAATTTCTGCATTCAATTCACCTGTAAGGTAATTAAATTAAGTGTGGCTAGTTAAGAATATTAGGCGCCTGTGGAAAGGCCCTGAGAGAAATTTGGTTTGCTCAGATAAGAAAGCAGCTCTCTAAGTTTCTTCCCCTGATTTTTATTTCTCCCAGAGCCCGGGTCCCCCGCGTCCCCTCCCCCGAGAGTCCCTGCCTCTCTCCTTTACTGCCGCTGGCACCACCCAGTTGTCAGTTAAAGAAGGTCCATGTTCAGCGGAAGTAACAGCCTGTTTCAGAAACACGCTCCACTGTGTCCGAGAGAAACCAGAGGAATCCATGTTCCTTGCTGAGAGCCTGCTCTCTTCGATTTGTTGAATTGTTTTCCAGTGTTGACGGCATGTTGCTCATGAGCTGTGTATTCAGAGTGAAGTTTTGAATCAAAGCTCAGCTGTTGGGTCTTGCAGATCAGAGAACCGAACTTCCTTTCTTGTCTCCTGGAACAAACACGGAATGTCCCGTTTCATTAGCAGCTTGGGGAGGGTGGCCGTAGAAAGAGCATGGGCTTTTGAGGTAGGCAGGCTTGGCTCCGTCTGCCCATTCACTGTTCTCTTTCATTCAGCACACACATGCTGAGCACACGTGCGGACCCAGCCCTCCATGCTCAGCCCTCCAGGGCATGACCCAAGTGCCAGTTCTGGGCACTGGGGAGAAACCAGCGGATAACTCGGGAGAACTTGACTGCACGGTGGCCTTTGAACCTGCGCTGACTATCTCACCACCTGTGTAAGGCAGTGGGCGTGTTCCCTCAGTTCTCTGAGCATCAATTTCCTCATCCCTAAAGTGGGGATATTAGGAATAATATTGTTGTTAAAATATACTTGTGGGGCCTGAATATGACCCATCTTCACACTGAAATGGATGACAGCTCGTGAATGGCCATGCATTGAAGATCAAACAGTTGTTGATGCCTACTCTGTGGTAGGCCTTGGTGACTGTGAGGATTGAAAAGATGAATAAATTTAGGATAAAAAGAGAATAATGTTGTTAAAAGAATAAAGTAAGAGGATGTTTATTAAATGCTTATACCACAGGTCTTAATCCTGGGTCCATGGATTCTTAGAGGACTGCGGGTAGAAGTGAAAGGTCTATAAACTTGGATAAAAAAATTACGTCTTTATTTTTACTACTTATAATGGAAATTGAGCATTTCTTCAGTTGTCCATGCAGGCAACAAATCTACCATGCTAGTAGAAGTCCCTGTGACTTGGTCACATGCACAAATCTCATACTCTCAGTCGCTGCAGCCTCGTGAACCACTCTTTAAGCTCATCACTACTTCAAATTCCCAGATATGAGGTCTGCCATGAGAGACTGTTACTAAATGTGTTATATCATAGCTTTTCATGTGTTGATAACTGTATTCGGTACGATTGGTTTCCTTTGCAGTGCTAGTATTTAATTTTATGTACTTGAAAACATTACTCTAAGAAGGGGTCCATAGGCTCCACCAGACTGTCAGAGGGGCTCATGGCAGATACGAAGGGGGAAAACCCCTGACTTGGACGTCACCTACCACCGCAGTTCTCAAACTCGAGTGCGTGTCGGAATCACCTGGAGGGTTCGTGAAAGCACCCATCGCTGTCTCCCGCCTCCACATTTCTGACACAGTAGGTCTGGGGCAAGGCCTGATCATTTCGTTTCTAACAGTTCTCAGGTGAGGCTGATGTTACCGATTCACAGACGCCACTCTGAGAACCCTGACCTAGTGTATAATAAGTGTTTAAGGGTTGTTTCTCCCCCACACTGACCGGCACGTGAACACTTTCAGGGCAGTGGAGTGCTTGCAAATGATCCAGAGCAACACTCGAATATACCATCTGACTGCTGGCCAGGCGCTGCTGGGCTTTAGCCCCTCCTCTGCCCATGGCCAGGGTCATGTGACCCTGCTGGTTGCACGCTCAGTTTCTCCCCGCCTCTAGCTCCAATTCTGACTTAGACAGAGACAACTTAGGAAACACTGCATAGCCTGGGGTTTAGTATCAAGTCACACTTGCTGCCTGGCCAGCTCTAACCCCTTGTCCCCTGGGGATGATACCAGGCTTCTGCTTCATTCCATGGGCCCTGAGGTCCTGACTCAGGCCCTAGTCCATGTTAGATAAGTTCCTGCCCCATGCGCAGGGCTCAGAATCCTAGCCCGGATGTGGTGCAACAACTGAGTCCCTGCTACCTGAACAGATCCCACCTTCCTGCGTTGATGACCATTGCCTGCCTTTGGTCGTCGTGCTGGCGTGTTGCTCTCTCCTGTGGGGCTACATCCTCTTCAGAACACCTGCAGAGCCAGCTTTCCATGGTCATTTCCTTCAGGTACCCGACCTTGGGCCTTTCCTGGGCTCTGAACCTGAGACAGCTCCCCACCCTGGATAAGCCTCTGGGGTCCAGGTTCCGCCCATTCCACTTAACTCATTCTCCTGGAGCCCACTGCGACACACCCCCTCGTGACCTAGGTAATGCGCGTGTCATACTTTGTTTATTTGGACGGGATCAAGCATAAGGTCTTTGAAAGTGCTTATATAGTAGAATATTGAGTTTAATTATCCGTTTATTGAGCATCTGGTAATTACTAGGCATCATGCCAAGCCTATGGGATAAAAAGGGAAAAAACTAAGATATCGATCTTGTTTTAAGAAATGCACAGACTAACGAGGAGGTCAAGAACCACTGCACTCTGACTTACAAACCTCTGGGACAACCTGAAGCATTCCAATAACTGAATTATAGGGGTGCCAGAAGGAGAACAACAGCAAGAAATGAAAACTTATTTGAACCAATAATGAAGGAGAACTTCCCCAATCTGGCGAAGGAAATAGACTCCTAGGAAGTCCAGGAAGCCCAGAGAGTCCCAAAGAAGTTGAACCCAAAGAGGAACACACCAAGGCACATCATCATTAAGTTACCCAACATTAAATATACAGAGAGAATCCTAAAAGAAGCCAGAGGAAAGGAGAGAGTTACCTACAAAGGAGTTCCTATAAGACTATCAGCTGATTTCTCAAAAGAAACCTTGCAGGCAAGAAGGGGCTGGAAAGAAGTATTGCAAGTCATGAAAGGCAAGGACCTACATTCCAGATTGCTCTATCCAGCAAAGCTTTCATTTAGAATGGGAAG